>JADLZK010007821.1:0-519783 GCA_015847255.1 Hyparrhenia diplandra
AAGTCTGACTACTCTCATATTTGTAGGCCCAGTATCATTCTACTTGGAAGAAATCAGACTCTCTGATCCTCCGACACTATATGTGGAGTCCATCAAACCGACCCTCCAGCACACCAACTTCAGATGCATAGGTAACCGCCGAGGAAAAATAATATAGCTCAGTCTATTTCTTCACCACACTATTTTTTCTTCTTCATGTGTCAACAGGTATGAAGGATGGACAAATAGAAATATTAAAGGGATGGGAAGCAGCTATCAAGGACTTACTCAGAATAAATGTATTTTAACTTTTACGATAAAAAAGTGTCACTTTGTGCCCTAAACCTGTGATTGTATATATGGCTCTGAATGTATGGCTCTATGCACCTCTGAATTATGCCTTTGATTATATTATATGAAAAACTCTGTGTTTACCATTGAAATATGGCAGTCAAATTAAGACTGGAGTAAGCATGTGAAAAAACATTGACATCAGGCTTCTTATTCTGACAGAATGTGCATGTTACACTGAGTGTATGTTCTCGATTGAATTGAGGCTTTCTGAATCTTAAAACGTTTGTCGCTGATGGCTCACAAATATCCATATTGTGAATGTTATCCCGATTACCGCTGATATCTAACAAATATGCATGTTCTGGAATGTAATGCATTCAAGTTGTACACTCAGTGCTATAAGTTATTTTTTGAATTTTTCTGAATGGTAAGGTAATAACACTTGCACCAAACCAGACAGGAGGACATCATCTGGACATCGAAGACATGTATGCATTCAGTCAATATTTCAATTTTAGCTATTTTTTTTTATTGAAAGCCATAGTCCAAATTAAAACTGGAAATCAATTAATAACAGGATAAAAATTCTTGTCAGGTAGTAGGTGTGACTACAGAAACACTCAATCACGTTTCAAAACAATATCATTAGGCCCATGAGACCCCTAAACTCGGCCCACCCAAAACCAACAAGCTGGATCGACATCCCCCCTCGCACTGCCTCACCCTTTCGTCCCCGCCCAACGCCGCCGTCGCCGTTCCCGCCGGTCGCCGCACTGAAGCTTGCAGCTCTGCACATCCCGTGGTTTTCTCATTGCATCTGCGCGCCGTAGCTCCAGCTCCGCAGCCTCCCGCCACCGCTGCGTCGCCGTGCAACTCCGTTGCCTTCGCTGCACCGCCGCGACGGATGGTACATGAATTCGCCGGCGGCCTACCCACCTGCCGGACCGTATTCTGCTGGGAGCACCGCCGCGACGAATGGTACATCAATTCCCTCCTCCTGATGGCATTATCCTACCGAGCGCCGGCGGGGGATTTGGGAACCTGAGCGGCTTTGGCAGGAGCTGTATTGGTGGGGAGACAGGAGAGGCAGATGGGCAACTCCGGCAGCGGCAGGCGGCGGCGGCGGGCCTGTCCATCTACCGAAACATGTTGATGCTGGCGTGGCGCGGAGGCTCCGGATCCACTCCGACGTCGCTTTCGACCTCGACCGTGTGCGCCTTCTCCTCCTCCGTTTTCGGTCAAACTCTTCCGCCCCAAACCCCCACCACGCGCGCACACCCCTTCCCCTTCCTGATGGTTCACATACCTCCCATGGCTACCCTTCCGTTCAATTCCTCTTCGTCTTCAGCAACTGTCCAACGCACCCTTCCACCAATGCTATCATTTATGATGCTCTCCACCAATTCTGCCATTTATCACACCTAAATCCCAAATTTATTCCATGGCTTCTACCATAAGATACACTTCATCCATCTTCTGAGATTCACATTCCCAACGCAAACACAGGTATACTCCTTTTCTTCTACAATATAATTACAAATTATTCACCATCGACAGTGATGTTCAAGTGTCCAGTTATTTCTTCCAGGTTTCATAGTTTCCAGTTATTTCTTCCAGGTTTCATAATTGAAAGTTCTGCACTGCTTGGTTGCTTGGTTGCTGCAAATTTCTCTACTGAACTATCTTCAGATTCGATGCAGAATAATTAAGATATTTGCTCTTCCAATCAGGTTCCTCTCAAACTCCTAAATCCTATGTATATTTGTATTATTTGCAAGGAAATTACCATTGATTCCTATGTTGACAATGATATTATTAGCCTGGACTCTTGCTGTGTTCAGAAGGATATTATTAGGTTACACTTCTTAGATATTATATGTTGATTTGTATTGTGAATGTTAGCGTTTAATCATAGGCCTACCTTCTGTTAATGTTCTTTAGCGCCATGGTTACACAAGATTCATGTCCATATTAGGTTAAATGCTTCTCTGAACTTTCAAAAAAACCCATTTGTTTATGCAAAAAATTAAAATATATATATATAGTATAAACAAGAACTAACTTCATGTCTTGACAGCAAAACTGTTACCATTGATTCCTGTGTTAACAAGAATATTCTTAGCGTTCAGTTCATAAGTCCTATGTGGTGCTTTGCATTGTTAATTATAAATATAGCCTTTTCTAGATTTAAAAATTTTAAACAGAATGGAAATTGGAGAAAGTTCATCACCTCCTACACGAGGTCGTGGACGTGGTCGCCGTGGCCGTCCTCACTTAAATCAAAGACCTGTAGTGGCACCTACACCAGAGAATGCTGAAAGTGGAGAAAATTCATCACCTCCTACACGAGGTCACGGACGTGGTCATGGTGGCCGCCCCTCGGTTAAATCAAAGACCTGTAGTGACGCCTACACCAGATAACGCTGCTGTAGCCGAGGGGACGCACGCGTAGGCAACGCATGCAACAGGGTAATATCAGAATCAATCTTTCATCAATTTTAAATCCATTTACCTACAGTATAAATGCACACCTAATCAGAATACACTATTTGGCAGAACATAGCCGTTCAGTTCGTGCAAGAGTGGTTGGATCATCCTTTGCTTCTTCATCTACTTCCCAGCCAACAACAGAAATTAATACTCCACACAGTGTACCTACACCCAGTCAAAACAATAGACATAAGCGTAAGATTAATTAACATTTCCCAGTTTATATCGTGTCCATATCAAGTCCAAAAACAACTAAAATTCTTCCAAAATACCAACACTTTCAGGTACAGTTTTTAGTGCTTTAAACTTTGGTGGGCCTCAGCACAACTGCTCATATTGTGGTGCTTTCTTCTGGTACCAAGAACGCATCCGTAGAGAAAGGAATACATCAAACCCAATATATAATTTATGCTGTAAAGGAGGGAAAATATTGCTGCCACAGTACAATCCACCTCCTCAACCACTTTTGGATTTACTAATCTCTCAGAACAACTCTGTTGCAACACATTTCTTTGATAATATCCGGCGATACAATACCATGTTTGCCATGACTTCGATGGGGGCCAAGATTGATGAAACAATAAATAACGTCCGTGGTCCATATGTGTTCAAGATTAGTGGCCAAGTTTGCCATCGGATCGGCTCATTGGTTCCAGCACAAAATCGTCGCCCAGAATATTTACAACTATACCTATATGATACTTCCAATGAAATTGCGAATAGAACAAATGTTGTCTCTTCCCAGAATGAGCCCTTCTCTCCTAATGAGACTATAGTTGCCTCACTTCTACAGATGCTTGATATCCATAATCCTATTGTCAAACTCTTCCGGTCTGCAAGTGAAAGATTAATATCATCTGATGATACCTCTGATCATTTCTCCATCAGAATATATGGTACTCCAGATGCACATGGTAATATTTACAGTGCACCAATAGCATCTGAGGTTGTTGGGTTAGTTATTGGTGATCTAGGCATAACTGATGTTGGAAGGGACATTATAATACAAGATCATGCATCAAACCTGCAACAAATAAGTGAAGACCACTGCAAATTTATGGCCATGCAGTATCCTTTATTATTTCCATATGGGGAGAACGGCTTTCATGACGAGCTTTTCTTTCAGCCCACAGCACAATCAACATCTACACGTCAAAAAATAACAATTCTGCAGTACTATACATATAGAATGCATGATACGGTTGGACAATTCAATACTCCTCTAAGATGCAAAAGATTAACACAAGCTTATCAAGTAGATGCTTACTGTTGTGTTGAAGATGTTGAATCAGATACTACAGAACAAAAGGCTTCCAAAAAAAAAAAAATATAGATCTTCTCCCTATAATTACTTGGCGGCATCTGTTTCAAGTGGGGTTACATCTGCATCTTCCACTGGCCAAAGAGTTATTCTGCCAGGCTCCTTCACTGGTGGACCACGCTATTTATATCAGAAATACCAAGACTCTATTGCCATATGTAGAAAATATGGATGTCTAGATTTATTTATAACCTTCACAGCAAATACAGCCTGGCCTGAGATTACAGAAGCTTTGGTGCTCTTCTCCTGTCAACATCCATCTGACCGCCAGATATTATTGATAGAGTATTCAAAATGAAACTTGATTTTCTAATGGATGACATTACAAAGCATAATTATTTTGGGCCTATAAATGCAGGTATGCATTCGTACATAGCTTATCCCATACAAACATTCAAATAGGATATCTTCTCAGTGTCACATTAAAAATTCAACTTTTGCTTTTGCAGTTGTTTATACAATAGAGTTTCAAAAATGGGGTCTACCACATGCTCACATCATAGTATGGTTGGAAAAAGATAGCCTCCTAGATGCCGATAAAATAGACTATTACATCTCTGCCCAGTTACCTGATCCAACACTAGATCAAATTGGATATGATGCTGTCTCCTCTTTTATGATACATGGCCCTTGTGGACCTCTCAAGCCATCTTCTATCTGCATGTCCAAAGGTGTTTGAACAAAATCTTATCCAAAACAGGCATGTGAACATACAACTATATTGGAAAATGGAGTGACACAGTAATGATTGAGAGCCATTAAAAATAATTTAGCAAATAATGGATTGAGAGCCATTAAAAATAATTTAGCAATTGATAATACCTTTGTTGTTCCTCACAATGTTGATTTAATAGTGAAGTATCAGGCACATATTAATGTGGAGAAGGTTAACTATGATGGAATGCATAAATATCTTTTCAAATATATAACAAAGGGGTTTGACTGTGCTAGAATTGGAATACATTCATGTTCTTCAACACCTGGAACCTCAAATCAAACTATCAATGAAATCAATAATTTCCTTGAGTGCCGTTGTATAACCCCACATGAAGCTGCATGGCGCTTGCTTCAGTATGATATTCATCATACAGATCCAACAGTTGAATGGCTTCCTGTCCATTTACCATTGGAGAATAATGTTATATACACAGAGGAAGACGATTTGGAGGAAATTGTTGAGAACCCAAACAGTACAAAAAGTAAACTAACTGCATGGTTACAGGCAAATATTGAATCTCCTTCTGCTAGACAACATACCTATCTTCAGTTCCCTGAAATCTTTACATGGCATGCAAAGCCTAAAAAATGGGGTCTACGTAAAGGTCACTTTAGAAAAGTTGGTCGTATAGCACATGTCAGCCCTAGCCAAGGAGAGCTATATTATCTAAGAATGCTGCTACACATAGTCAAAGGCCCTAGATCTTACTCTGAGATTCGTACAGTAGCAGGCACTCAGTATGCAACTTTTCGTGCGGCATGCCAGGCCCTAGGTCTACTTGGTGATGACCAAGAATGGTCTAATGCTATAAATGATGCTGCTCAGTGGGCTTTGCCTTACCAGCTACGACACCTTTTTGTTACAATCTTGCTGTTCTGTGAAGTCACCGATCCTAGAAAACTATATGAGCTTCATGCATCATAGATGAGCGAAGATATTAGACATCGTTTAAGCTGCAGCGATTCTGAAGGAAATAACTCTTCTAGGCTACTCTTGATCGAATTAGATCAGATACTAAGAGATAATGGTTATGATCTACCTCATTTTCATTTGCCACTTCCTGAAGGAAATGACTCCACAGAAAATAGACTTTTAATGGATGAATTAAACTATGATATTGAATCCATGCAAACTGTTGTAGATGAGGATATTCCAAGGCTAAATTCTAACCAGAAAAAAATTTTCGATGACATTTTAACCTCTGTAGTTGAAAATGAGGGCAAAACTTTTTTTGTCTATGGATATGGTGGGACTGGAAAAACCTTTTTATGGACAACTCTCTTGAATTATGTAAGGAGTCAAGGTAAAATCGCCTTAGCAGTTGCGTCATCTGGAATTGCATCTCTATTGTTACCTGGTGGTCGAACACCTCATTCCAGATTCAAACTTCCTTTGGAAATTAAGCACAATTCTATGTGTGGCGTCAACAAAGATAAAAATAAAAAGTTAGCAGAGTTGATACAAAAAACTTCACTGATTGTTTGGGATGAGGCACCAGTGAATCATAGGTTTTGTTTTGAGGCTTTGGATCGGACTTTGAGGGATCTAATGAAAGAAATAAATCTAAATAATCAGCTAAGACAGTTTGGTGGAATTACAGTGGTTCTTGGTGGAGACTTCCGCCAAACACTACCAGTCCTCCAACCAGCAAACAAGCAACAAATTTTAAATGCTTGCATTGTCAACTCAAACCTATGGTAGCAATGTATTGTCCTCAATTTAACCGAAAATATGAGATTGAAGGCACCATCACTTTCAGAAAATGCTAGAGAAGAGTTGCGTCTATTTGCTGAATGGCTTTTAAGAGTTGGAAACGGTACAGAAGCTTTTATTGACATTCCAAATGAACCCAGTAATATATTCATTCAGATACCTCCAGCACTATTGCTTGAAGAAACATGTAGAAACCTTGATGGTCTCATTTCATTTGTCTATGATTTAGGTTGTGTATCACCAAATATGTCATCATACTTATGTGATCGTGCCATTTTAGCTTCTACAAATGATATTGTCTCAGCAATCAACGCTACAATGATTGACAAATTAACCACAGAAGAGATGTCATACTATAGTTCTGATTCAATTGATGATAGCTGTGCTAACCACTCCGCCCTCGAGTCTCTATACCCAACAGAATTTCCGAACACTTTAACACTCAACGGGCTGCCACCACATGTTTTGCATTTAAAAATTGGTGTACCTATAATGCCGCTACGCAATCTGGACTCAACAAGAGGACTTTGTAATGGTACTAGACTCATTGTCACCCAGCTCACAAACCGTGTTATAGAGGGGGAGATAATCACAGGAAAAGCAAGAGGATCAAAAGCATACATCCCTCGCATTATAACTACTTCAGCAAAGTCAAAGTGGCCCTTTAAACTAAGACGTCGGCAATTTCCTGTCAGAATTTCTTATGCTATGATGATTAATAAAAGTCAGGGACAAACCCTTGCTAAAGTTGGTGTCTATTTGCCCTCCCCTGTTTTTTCTCATGGTTTACTTTATTTGGCTTTTTCAAGAGTAACATCACCAGACGGTTTACGGATCCTTATTGAAAATAGTCCACCTATGTATGAGAATTGCACACACAATGTAGTTTACAATGAAATTTTTACAAAAATTTAGAAGACAAAGACTTAGTATGCTAAGGTACATTATATATTATTGATATTTGAATGTGCTATGAATCTCCTTATCAATGTATCCTATCTATTTCATATATACTCCTGTCTAACCATATATTTTTATACAGTTTTACAGGGAACTTTCCACCATGGGCGAAACTACAAAGCTTAAAGATATCATCACTGGTAAAAAGAAAATTGCAAAGTCTTTGGTAGGCTTATAAGGATATGGGATGCGAGATATGCCAACACAAACACATTGATCAGCATTGATGGTGTTCTTTTTAGATGATGATACGTATTCCCACACCTTCATATTAAATATGAACTAGAATGCTCTGTGTTGATTCATATACTTAGGTTTATATGCCATAACTGTTAGATGGAAAGCTGACCAAAGGATACAAAACATATGACAATCATTGATATTCCTTAAAAAACCACCCAGATTCAAAAAAAAAAATATGGCCTTAAAATTCTGTGAAATACAGATAACCATGACCTATCTACTAAAGTTTATTTATTGTAGGAACTATGGCTCAGTTCAGCATCCCAAGATATTTAGAAAAAGAATTCAGGAACAGCCTTGCTGAGGACAATGTATATACCTTTTCTGGTGTAACTGCTATCCAGCAAAAAGGCAAACCATATACCTGCGATGTCCAGAGCTACATCCTTCAGTTCACATCAAACACCAAAGTACATCACCTACAATCGAGAGGTGCAGACATCCCACATTATGTATTTAACTTCTGTTCCTTTGATGGACTTACAGAGAAAATTATACCATCCAAGCCGCTTTTAGGTAATGCATACTTCTTCCCTCTATCCTTTGGTCTTTTTCACAGGAAAGGTTAGCTAACTACTTTTTTACCTTCCTATAGATTTAATAGGAATCATCAGTGAAGTTGGGCCATATGATTTTGCAGGTCCTAAATCACAGAAAAAGAACAGGAAGATACGAATCCGCAATCTAGAGTACATCACCATACACAGTTAACCAACCTTTATAACCATTATTTATACTAATAGATTCCGTTTACTTTATGCCCCTATCTTTCTTTAGTGACCAGGAGCAGCTCATAGTACTTTGGGAAAGTGAAGGCAAAAATTTTGATGAAAACCAAGTTATCAGCAAATCTAAAGAAAGAGTTGTAGTAGGAATATTTACAGGCCTTACTGCATCAAAATTTTTAGGTCAGTTCACAAACATACGGTTTCTGAAACAATGTGTTTTTTACTATGTATTTATATATAAGTGCATCTAATAAAAATTGGTGAACTATCAGGAAAATATGAAGCATCATCCACTTCAGCAACCAGAGTCTACATTGACTTGGAATACCAAGAGGTGGCCAGATATCAGACAAGGTGAGGATCAAGTTTCATCCAGACATTTTTTAAAAAACATAGACTTTCCTCTGTTTTCCTAGTAAATAATTAATGGGTAACTGTCCATCAGCTATAAATGGGGAACACCTGCTGTAGAACAGAAGTTACCTAATACACATCAGAAAACTACTATGGAAGCAGTTGGCAAATTACACACTATCCAAGACATATTACAAGAGCCATCTGAATCATTTAAGGTACCTACAGCACATATCAGGATTGATATACAACTCCCATTACTAATACTACTTTTGAAATAACTGTTATAGGGAGGAAAAACATTCAGCTACATTGGAGAAGTCACAAACATACTTGAGTCCATGAATTGGTACTACAAGGCATGTAAAAAATGTAAAACAGGGTACAATATGATTACTGATCCTCCAACTCCACGATGTTCATGCAAGTTTCCAGTGTTGTCTCCATAGTAAGCAGCACCTGCTACTTTACTTTTACCTTCCCAAAAACAGCACCGTTTCTCTGCTAATTCTGTTTCAAATGAAACTAATAGGTTCAAGCTTCCCCTCACAATTAAAGATCCATCTTCCGCAATGGACTGTATTGCTTTCTATAATGTAGAGGAAGAATTAGTTGGTTGCTCAGCTCTCAAGGCTTCACAGAACATGCAGATCGAACCAGACAACCAGGCACCTTCTCTCAAAACATGCATTGGGAAAAAAATGATATTTCAAATAGGAATGAGTCAGACTGCCTCATCAAATAATGCTATCAGATATATCCTAAAGAGATCCTTCACAATTGATGATCAGGCACCAAATAACATCGATGAACCAACCAAACAAACTCCATTGCCACAGATGAGGCGACAAATGTCAACTTAGTCATAAATTAAATATCAATACTTACAAATCTCATGATCCTCTTCTTTTAAAATTCAATGAAATTCAGGGAAATGAAACACAGGATGGAGAAAGCACACCTCCATCTACGGAAAATATACAATCATTGTCAGATGTACAAAGGTAAAAAAAACTGGAGAGTTTCTACTCAAAAATGCCCATCTTACAAAGATTATGTTTGTCAGTCTGCCCATCAGGTTATTATTGGCCTTCTCATCCTCATTATTACCTGTCCTGTTTGAGCAAAGAGATCATACTAAAGCCCATGCTATTCATCCATCCTTTGGCCCACCGCTGTACATTTAACACGTATAATAATTCAATCATGTGGTAGTTACAGTTAAGAATAAAACAACAGTAGCCCGCTCTTTAGTAAACTACAGAAATGCTCAAATACATTGCTGTTATTTGACATTTACTTCAATTTTACAGCAGCTCACAAGCCAAAAGGAAGCTCGATGTCAATCAAATTGATTCAATTCAAGCTGAAAGCAAGCAACACAAAAACAGTAAGTGCTACTTCACATGATGATACTTGCATTGTTCTCATGTCATATGTGAGGAAGAAATAATTTATAAATAACTGATTACCATGAATTTCCAAGTTAACACGAGTTTGTCAAACGTCTGCCAGCATAGTCTTCTGTACTGAAATAAATAAAAAACATCATATCCAAACTGATTTAGTACCATACCATTCCATCTAATATGTGCTTCACGATTCACTTTGTTCAAAAAACTGATTAAGAACATGTACATTCAGCAATTCTTTTATGAGCTGCACAATCTTCGTGATTTAAGCCTGGGAACCCAAGCATTCGATCTGCACATGTCCCATATTAATTCCACTCAAATTGCACTGACAGGTGTATTGTGATTCCTCAAATCTGAAACATTCAGTGATCATATGAGCTATTTATCAACACAATAAGGTGTAGAACCTGAATAGGAACTTCAGAAATTGCAAGCCCTTAGGTTATGATTCAGTATAGGCACCACCTCAACAAATTTTGCTACCAAGTACTGTCTAACCATACAATTAGTACAATTTTTGCCACCTGATTCAGTATTGGTTATTTGACCGTAGCAGAAACATCAAATACTCTGATCAATCAAAATCAACACAATCAGGTGTACAAGCTGAATAGGAACTTCAGAAATTGCAAGCCCTTAGGTCCTGATTCAGTATAGGCACCACCTGAACAATTTTTGCTACCAAGTGCTGCCTGACCATACAATTGGTATAATTTCTGCCACCTGATTCAGTATTGGTTATTTGACCATAGCAGAAACATCAAATACTCTGATCAATCAAGGTCCTTCAGTAACCTGTTAGTTGTTAAGGGGAAACATGTGCTCTTGCAAAACATCAAAAGCCCAAGCCACAATAAATCTTATTCTTTCTAGCCTCCATGGAAGTTCCATAAATATATGCGGACATTCCACTACCCACTAACTCAAGGAAAAACTCTCTCTCTTCCAAACAAGGCCACCCGACTTCCACCTTAAGTATTCTAAGTAATTTCCTCATGCGAGATTGGGTTACGGAGTGGATTACAGAGCCAAAGAGTAGGAGCTTTAGATCTGGAGCAGTTAACTCTCCCTATACATTGTGGTTTAAGTTGAGGCACGTTAACCGGGAGCTACCAATTGGTTGTGATTGAACACCAAAAAGTTTGTATTTTGTTAAAGAAATCTCTGCACCCATGTAACTCAACAAGATATTAATTATGCACTCCTTGGATGGGTTCCAATCTCTCCTGCTGCGTATCCTATTAAAATATTATGCAACCCTTTTATGTGTATGCTACTGTAAGTTCAACTACATTTACCTACATAGCATGCATCCCTCACTTTGTTACATCCAATTGCATAATCTTATATTTCCATGTTTTAAATACGGGTAACTTTTCAACTTGATCTCAACATGACACGTGAAGTAATGGGTTAGAGGAATAAAATCATCTGCCAAGAACTATCTTGGATAAATTATTACATATACCTTATTATATAAACTTTATTACAATACTATACCTTGCCAACATTCCGACAATTCTAAGTGTTACTTGTTTGGATTACATGCTCTATTTAATACATTCAAACATGATGTTACTAAGTTTTTTTTGGAACATACACAAAGTGAGCCTCGATGAATACCTACTTACTTAAAAACATTACAATACCCTCGGACCACCACAAGAACGCTGGGTATCCTCCTAGTTATATCTATGTATGGTGAACATTACTAAGGAAGATCGGGAACATAGCATGTCTACTAGAGTAATAAAGTTCAACTAATAGCCCTACATTCGAGGATGGCATACGAGGAATCAATGGTAATGTCGCAACCATGAACTACCAAGCTACGAGGAATGTAGGGTAAAAAATACAGTAAACGTTGTATAAACACCCACGTTTACACATTGTTGACTACCCATAAAGTGTACAACTAAGTGGGCGCTATACAACTCCATGCTTGAATACAAAGACAATCTAACTATACTAAGCATATAATCATAATAAACATTGAAACATATAACTAATAATATAATCATTGAATAGAGCAACGTCATAACAAATGTCCAAATACTTACAATTTAGATACAAGAGAGAAGCCACAAAATGCTTCGCCTCCACGACTCCTTGATGATCGAAATTCAAGACAAGCTTGCCTTCCTCTAGAACTAGCCTAGATAGCTAATGCTCTAATTATGGTGGAACTAGGGCTTGGGACCCTTGACCAGTGGTGACTTGATTGGTATGGAGTAGAATAAATTAGAATGAATTAGGGTTTCACCGGGGCGGGGGTCTTGTTATATAGCCTCTCGGAGGATGCATGTGTGGCCCCCGGATCAAACCGACCTTGATCAATGGTGTAGATTGCTCCTCAATGGCGGTGGTGAACCGACATAGGAAGTTTGGAGGCGACGGTGGGGCCCCCAAACCCGGCCGGTCTCAACCCCCAAGCTTGGCCTGCCTCGCTCTATGCTAGGTGCGCCCCACCTTCGGGGCATGGTGTAACACCTCTGGTGTTAAGTCATAATTAAAAATTTGCCATGTCACCATCCGCATTGCAAAGCATGCATGGTTGGTTAACTTTGAAATGCATTAATTAAAAAATAAGTTTATATTTGTAGATTGATTGCGTTTTAGGGTTTTAGAGTGATTTAATTTTTGTATATATGTTTTGATTCTAAGTATGTTTTTGGGCAATAGTTTAATATTTTTTAAAAGGGTGGTTTTATAAATTGTTTCAAAATTTATTTTGAAATTGATTTCTGAAACCCTAATTTTGTACCCCTTTCTACCCCCTTTCTCTAGTTTTAAAATTATTCAAAATTTTGGGTAAGCTTTCCAAAAGCAAAAGTGTGTATCTTTCTATGATGCACAATTTTTGTTTTTGGGGATTTTAAGTTTCTATATAATTTTAAAAGATATTTTGAATCCAAGACACCCCTCAAAGTTGCCCCAAATTCAAATTTCAAAATGGAGGCCAAATTTGAAAATATTCCAATTATGAAAAGTGTAGATCTTGAAAAATGGAGCAACTTTTTGCTTTTTGGAGATTTTCATCTTCTATTCAATTTGGGAGAATTTTTGCAAAATACGTAAGGTTAGGGTTAGGTTGCTCAAAGGCCACACATGGCTGCCCATGCCTACCCATCGCCACCGCCGTCCGGCGGGCCGCCTCGCGATTTCGGGTCGCCCCCGCCACCGCCAACCACAACATCTTCGCTGAAGACGGAGCCACGCCCTCGACCCTCCCTTGCTCTATATAAAGCCCGAGCCGACGCCGTTTTCTTCTTTTTTCTTCTTTCCGGCCACCATTTTTTAATCGACCGCCGCCGCCGCCATTGCCGCTGATCCTCGAAGCTCCCTCCACTTAAATTGGCCGCGCCACCATCTCTCGCTCATCCTTGCACATCGCTGGAGCGCTCGCAGCTTCGCCTTTGCTCATGCGGCTGCGCCGTCGCCGTTTTCCCTGGCCAGACGGCAATTCCCTTGCCCGCCGCAAGCCGCCTTCGCCGTTGTTTCAGCGTGGGTGAGCTTCAAAGACGCCTTTCCTTGCATTTTTTTGATTCGCCGAGTCTGCGCCGGATCTTGTCGCTCATCGTTTTGCGCTTAGACCCAGGCGCTACGGAACGCTGATATCGCCGCCCGGAGTCCGCCGCCGTTCTTTCTTTGTCACCGCCGTCCGTCTACCTCTGCTTCATCCCGCTTTAATCGGCGTGGCTTGCGATGTCGGGTGAGCCTCCCGCCCGCGGCTGTCGCCGTCCGTTTTAAGTTTCTCGCTGCCCGTGGTCGCCGGGAACGTCATCGCGGTGAGAGTGCCGCCATGTCGCGCCGCCCGCGCGGTGGCAGCGTCGTAGCGAGGGGGGTAGATTTGTTTTTCGATTAATCGAGGGGCTCGGGTTCGCCGATCGTGCCGAGTCGCCGGTGTCCTCACAGCCGCCAGAAGGGAAGCTCAGCCGAGCTTTTTCATTTGTGTGGTTGCGCCGCCGTGCATGATGTAGCGATGGTACCAGGTGCCCCTAGGTGCCGGAGTTTTGGGTGCCATCCCGGTGCGTGAGGTCAGGGGAGATTGGCCAGGCCAAGCGCATCTGCGGGTCGCCCCGGCCGGTTCTTGTGATCTCTTGCCGGCCGGCCGTCACGTCCCAGCGTCGGGCTCGCTCTCTGGCGGGTTCAGGTCGGCCGGTTGGCCGGCCTTCGGGCCGGCTTTGTTGTTGCATGTTGGGCGAGGCCGGTAACTGAGCCCAAAGGCCATTTCTGTTCTATTTGTGTTTATCAATTTCCCTTTGTTTTGAATGGTGCCTATTTTTGTAAATTTTGTATAAATTCAAATACTTGTTCAAAAATTCTGAAAATTTTTGTATAGCCTTCCTATGAGTATGTCTATCCATGAAAAATATGAAACTTCAATTTGAATAGTTTTTGCATGTTTTAAAATTACAATCTTTAATTAAAAAATGCATCTTCCATGAATTTTAGAAAATAAAATATATGTTCAAAAATTATGAAAATTATTTTGGTATTGTTTTTATGACATGATCTACCTATAAAAAAAATTTTGAGCTCATTTCAAGAAAGTTAAATTGTATGTCATTTTATGCTCTATTAATTTATTTAAGAATTAGTGTATATTGACTTAGATTTTGTGTGACTTGGGATTGTTTGTGAATCTTGGACCATATCACAATCAAATGGTCCTTGAGAACTCTTTTTTAATAGTATAGTAGTCCAACAATTGGTTTTGTTGGCTTACAACTTTATTGAAAGAAAAAATGTTTATTGTTTATCATTTCATGCACTTGTAAGCATCATGTTTATATTTCCATCATGTTAAAGCTTACATTATTTCGTAGTGAACGAGAATGAGTTAGTCAAGGTTGAGCAAGTTTCGGAGGAGGGTTATCTTGTTGGAGCCGGATTACATTTGTTAGTGGTGTTGACCCCGAGTCCGAAGTCGCCAACGAAAGCAAGCCCGGATACATTTAAACCCTTCCTTGATGTTTTACAAAGTTTTTTACACTTATGTTTATGATATGTTGCATTAAGTAATTAGGAGTTGAGTGATATCCTAATTGTTGCATTATCATCCTTGATATTTCAATACCATCCTTGTTAAACCTCGTTTTTTATTAAAAACCGCTTAGTGATGCTTAGCCCCGCTTAATTAGTTAAGCTTTTTTCATGAAAATGTTTTCGATGAGAATATGGTACTCTTGAAAGAATAATGAAAAGTAGTGAGGAATTTGAGATCGGGACGGGACATAGGTTGAAAAAGTCGGTGGGACTTCCTAGCCGGCTTGTCCCGTTGGTCGGTTAAGGACCGTCCGCTGTTTGGCCTAAGTGTAATCGGGACTTTTAGTACGCCACATACCTCGTAAGCCCGATATCGGGGTATGCCAAATCGAATGGCAACCACGCGACCGGAAGTGAAGAGATGGCAGGAGTAACGTGTACCCGCCCCTACTTGAAATTTGCACGGCGTTGGGGTATTGTGCTCTCGGTGGCGCAGGCCTCGCTCCGTTTTGGACGATTTGGGAGAAGGTTGATATATGCAAGCTTAAGTGCTACATATGTCGTGTGGTAAGGAATCCCACCGGCTATAATCGATTCGAATCGCCGTTGTTCTCTGAGAAGGAGACCCGATTCCCCGACCTTCATCGTAGTAATTGTTGGAACATGGATCCGAGGAAAGATAGTTAGAATGATAAAGAAGTGTTTGCTCTAGTGTAGGATCACTTAGAGTATATTAGCTACTAATCATGGAATAAAATATTGAAAGTAAGGATTCACTATTAGTAAGCTTTTCTACAAAAAGAGTCCTTGATTCTTGCTAAAACCTTACCTTGATTCCCAAAGCTAAAAGATTCCCGAAGTCTTCTCCTCTTTTCTTGTCGGGTAAGTCTTGTTGAGTACTCCCGCTTTCGAGGGTTCTTTTGACCCTTGTTGCGGGAGCAAGTCATGATGTGCTTGTTTTTGGTCCCTGGCCGCATGTCGGTGTACCTAGAGGAAGATGACGAAAGTAGGGCATTAAGTACCCAAGCAAGGTTTGTCGGTGTTATATATGTATAATGTTACTCCAATACTCTAAGGCTTGTAATAATGATACTTAAGTTTGTTTTTATCGGAACAAATGGTTTGAAAATTATGGTTATGTAATCCTTCCCAAGACTTTTACTCCGATGTATATTGAATAAATCATTTGTAATATTACAATGACTCGTTAATGAGATCCTCGCTCGAAGATTAATAGTGCTTTCTAGATTATTAGGAATACGTGCATAGTAATCGAAGTCTTAGGGACAATGATAAGTGCATGTGGGCCCTCAGAATTTAGGAGGTTACATTAATTTGGTACCGTGAGTCGCTCATTAACAGAGTTACTATAGTATTACTTTTTACAAAACTTCAAAATGATTTGAGTCAAAGTAATTTAATTCCTATTTTGGTCCAAATTGCTTATGCCTCATTTTTATCCATTTTTGTAAATCCTTTTCTATAATTCAAAGGTTGTGTAGTGGAGTAACATACTATATTGCCCTATATAATAAGTTTTTTACGCATAGTTTCATAAGTTCGATTCATGCATCATGCTTAATTAACTTTGTTAATTGTCTTCCCTTTAATATGGTTTGGGTTAAGTATATCAATCCTATTCTTGCTAACCGATCTTCCTAATCTATCCTTTAATCTAATCTTACCTTTCTACAGGGATGACACGTACAAGCGACTCCTAGAAAGAAGATGGACCCAAGGGAGTCCCACGACACCACCGCCCCAGAGATGATGGTGCCGCCAAAGCACTAGTAGGCCCGGGTTTACAAGCGAAATAGAAACGCTTACTAGGAGTTGGGCGAAGCCACCGTGGCTAGAGAGGAGGGTACCTTACGCATTGGTGATCGTGTGGGGGAGCCGAACGCCGTAATCCGGATTATGAAGATTGTCAGCGAGTCTTGTTCCGTAGTCCAAGAAAGGGATCTAAAAGGCAAGGCTTTGCAAAGTGGGCCATACATCGTATCCATGAGTTAGAGGTTCGTGTGCAAGATTTGGAAGCATATAATGATAATCTACATGAAGCAAAGATCCATCGTAATCATCACTATGAAGATGTTGAAGATGATATGGGTGTCATTAAAAATGACGATGAGGAAGAAGAGGGACATGAGGAGATAGTGCCACTCCGCTGATGGTGAAGAAGAAGAAGAGGAGCCTGAGGAGATGGAGCCCTATCATGACAGTGAGGATGATGCTTAAGCTGTTGGAAGGGTGTTGTAAGATATGTTAGATAGAGTATGTAAAACTTAGTGGGTTTGGGTGGTCCTGCCTAACTGCAGGGTTGTGTAATAACTAAGTAAACCTGTTTGGTGTGTTTCTTTGTAACCTCTTAAAAAGTTCTATGAAGGCTAATAAATAAAGTTCGTTTGTTTGTAACACAGTCACATGCCAGTAGCTCTCATGGTGGTGCTGCACCTGACCCACCACCAGTTCCCACAAATCTGGCAGATGCCATTGCCGCTCTAGTGCAGGCTACCACGGAAAACAGCCGCTTAATGCGAGAAGTGGCCCAGAATAATAGGAATGCACCACAGAATCATCGTGGTCGCAGTCATGATAAAGATGAGATCCATTATCCAGACTTTACTGACACTAAACCTCCAATATTCTTAAGGGCCGATGAGCCAATAGAGGCAGATGATTGGCTCCGCTATGGGCCGAAGTTTGAACTCATTGATTGCAAATCAATATCGAAGCCCGTTTTTGCCGCACGCCAGTTTGAGTCTGCCGGGTGCTTGGTGGAAAAATCTTTTGAATATGCGGCCATTTTGGTCATCATCTAACCCGGGCGAGTTTTGTGAGGCCTTCCGTAATAATTGTATCCCAAAGGGGGGTAATGGAACAAAAGCTAGATGAGTTTTTAGCTCTAAAAGTAAGAGGACATGTCAAGATTGCAATATGTTGGGAGATTTAATGGAGTTATCTCAAGATGCTTCCCCGAAAGCATGTGGATACTGACCCCAAGAAGAAGAAATGGTTCCTGCGTGGTCTCAAGCCTAAACTCAAAACCATGATGACCACCCATACCACGCATACACCTACCACGAGGTAGTTAATATGGCGATCCGTCTTTGAATAGGAGTATCGCCAAAGACAAGGAAATCAAGAATAAGAAAAAGAATGTGTCCTCCGGATCTTCTAGTAGAAATAAGAAACGGCGAGGGTGATTTATCATCCTCCAATCATTCCGACCTCCCCTATCGTCCACCAAAATTCAGGCAAGAAATCACTTGTCCGACCTGGCGCAACTTCTTTTATCCACGCCCGGCCCGAATGCCCTTTCGCATTCAGAACCCCACCCCCACCAAATCACAACTACCCCTGTTACAATTGTGGGAAGCCCGGTCATTTTGCTTAGGATTGTCCCAACCGCACAAGCATAATCCTAATTATCGTGGAGCTTACCGAAGCCAAAGACACCGACAAAATAAGACTAATAATCCAAGGGTAAAGGTGAAAAGAAGACGGATGAGTCTTTTATACTCGTGCATCGAAATACCGTAGGGGAACCCGTTATGATGGGTATGTTTCCGTGCTAATCACCCTGTGGTTGACGGGTAGTTATTGTCAACTTTTACTATGAAATAATAGAACATTTGAGGACAAAACAAATAAAAGATAGGGTTTATACTAATAATTTCCACAAGTTTTTGTATACACTCGGTTTTTGTGTGAACTCTGGAAAACCTCGAAAATCGTGAGAAGAAAGAGGAGAATTCAAGACACCGAAGAAAAGGACCAAATGCAGGCGATTGGAGTAAATTCCGTGGGTCTATATGAGAAGAGAAGACACCTCGCCAAAGCCGGCCCCACACCCTTCCGGGTGGGCCGGGCGCCTGGGGAAGGGGGTTGCCGCACGGCACCCCTTGGTGATTTCACGCGTCCGCCCGAAGCTTCCTACAACCGCCCTATGGAGTTGATCTAGTCCGCCCAATCAAGTCGGGTTTGATCCAAGGGTTGAGATTCATTCTATGGAGCTATAAAGAAGGGGCGGGGCTACCCCACGAAAACCCTAATTCAAGATCAAGATCTAAAACCCGAGTTCCGGAGATCAAGTCCGAGCCATAAACCCTAGTTCCTCGAATAGTTCTAGATTTAGAGAGATTAGCTACTAGCAATAGATTAGAAGGAGTTCCAAGCATTGGAAGGCTTGAGCTCTCGGTCCTGCCAAGGTGTTTCATAGGTACATTGTTATACTCTTTGATATATTTATATCTTTGGTATATTCACTACTCATTGATCATCTATGATATTGTTCTTTATCTTTATTATATTATCATTTGCTTTGTTTATTGTTTGCTTTAATATGTCTAGTAGAGTTATTTATTTACTATGGATTGCATGCTTAGGATTGTATAGCCCTCATCTTATAACGCAGGCAAGATAGGTGTTATAACTTATGTAAGCATGGTGCTTATATATGTTATATACGCAAAATATCCCCCTATATGACGAGGTTTGGGGTAGTTAGTAAGAGGTGCGGCTCTATTGAGTCTTCTATAGTCCTCCCTCTCCATATAGTTAACGGTAGATCGCGTGTCATGCGGCTAAGGTGAAGATCTCATTATTGAATCCTTCCTAGTTGATAATCCTTAAGTTTGTTATGAAGTAATAAGTAGTACCTATGATAACTAGATGTTTGCACTAATTAGAGTTTAGCAATAACATGTGATGATAGTTACACATAAGTTTTCCTTATATTGCCCCATGTGAGTCCTTAGACTAGAATATTCTGTTGAATCTTTATCATTTCATGATGGCTTGATCCCTGTATTTATCATTTATCTTATTGAGCATTTATCATATATATCTTTATCTTATTTATTATTATTATTTTATGTGACATTAACCCATTTGTTGAGTAGAAGCTTTATCATTATTGGTTATAGATACTCCATATATAAGGACTTTATTAGTATTAGTAATCAGTAGATTTAATCCTGTCTTCCTAGTGGTACGACATTCCCTTACTCATTAAAATGCTACAATGGTATAGATTATTCGTCCGCTTGCTTGCGAGTCTTTCTATTCTTTATCTTATTCTATATCCTGCCTAGTCATATCATTTTATGCCATGTTATACTTTCTAGTTGCATAAGTGGATTGATCGATCTTCGCTTGACTAGAAGTATAGGTTATTCTTTGGCTAGTGAATAAGTGGCTTTATGATTGTTATTATACCAAAGATCCTTGTTTGGGGTCATTGCTTTATAGTTTTGTCACCTAACTTCATTCAAGTATGAGAGCGCCATAGTATTTGAAGGGCTAGAGAGCTATATTAGTGATGTCGTTAAGGTGTCAACACCCTGCGATTACATTATTTGATTACGGTGCATCACATACATTCATCAATAGAACATTTGTTGTGAAACATGAAATATCAATTGGGGAGACAAAAGAAAATTTCTTTATCTGATCGCTGGGGGACGCCTCAATAATACTAGGGAGATGGTACAACAAGTACCTATAATATTGGGTGGACATCGCTTTCTCACCAACATGATAATTTTAAGGATCGGGATATAGATGTGATCCTAGGTATGAAACGGATGTATCAAAGATGGGGTCACATCGAAATGTTCAATAGAACAATAAAGGTAAATATACTGGATAGTAGTTCTCAACTTTTTATTCAACTCCCTATTCCTAAGAGGGCGTTGAAAGAATCGGTCACAACTTCTCATTTATGAAATCAAAGATATTCCAAGAGGTCCGTGAGTTCCCCAAATGTTTTCCCCAAAGATTTACTCCGTCCGGCCACCGCACGGGGAAGTTGAATTCAAGATAGATTTGAAGCCGAACCGCCTCGATATCCGTGAGAGCATATAGAATGCCACCCAAAGAACTTCAGCAGAAAGTTAAAGACTCGCCATAAAGAATTGCTTGATAAAGGTTTTATCCGCCTAGTTCGTCACTTTGGGGTTGTCCCGCAATATTTGTGAAAAAAGAAGGATAACACCTTAAGGATGTGCATTGATTATCGCCCAATCGAATGAGGTGATCATTAAAAACAAGTATCCTTTGTCCCGCATTGATCCTTTTGACCAACTTGCTAGAGCCAAGGTCTTCAAAAACTCGATTTGAGATCGTGGTATCATCGTTTAAGATCAAACCTAAGGATATACCCAAGACCGTGGATTTACCACGCATATGGTCTTATATGAATATTTGGTGATGTCTTTTGATTAACCAATGCCCCGGCTCATTTTATGTACTTGATGAACTCAAGATTCATGCCCGAAGCTTGACAAGTTCGTAGTGGTTTTCATTGACGCATATATTGATATATTCCAAGAATAAGGAAGAACATGCCGAAAGCACCGTGAATAGTTCCGACTCATCCGAGAAAAACACGCTATATGCTGTTTTAGCAAGTGTGCCTTCCGCTGGAAGAAGTACAATTTCGGCCGTATTATCGCCAGAGGGAGTTGCCGTAGAGATCCAAGTAAAGTCGAGATATCCTCAACCGAAACCACCTACCACAGCTCACCAAGTTCGCAGCTTCTTTTGAATGGCGGTTATTACCGCCAATTTATTCCACTTCTAAAAGTAGCAAAAGCCTATCACCGAAGCTACATCAAAAATCAAACTAAGTTTGTCGGGTCATCCTAATGTGAGAAAAAGCTTTCCGCACTCTAAAAGTCATTAACCATCGCATTCAATCTTGGCACAAAATCGATATTGAGAAGCCATTTGATGTTCAATGTGATGCTTCCCAGATTGGCATGGGTGTGTATCGATGCAAGAAGCGAAGAGTCATTGCTTATGCTTCTAGGCAACTCAAGCGCCATGAGGAACACTATCCAACTCATGATCCGGAGTTAGCGCTAGTTGTTCATGCATTAAAAATCAAGGCCACTATCTGTTGGGTAATACTTGTCACATCTATACAGATCATAAGAGTTTAAAATATATTTTCACTCACCTCGAGTTGAATATGCTTCAAAGAAGGTGGTTAGAATTGATTAAAGATTATGATCTTGAAGTGCATTATCATCCTAGTAAGGCAAATGTGGTTGCGGGATGCATTAAGTCCAAGTCTCAATGCAATTGTCTTACAAGAAGTTTAAGGGATGAAACTTTGTGTCAAGAACTAGAGAAAATGAATATAGAAATTGTTTGACAGGGATTTTTTAGTCAATGTTGCTGATTGAATCAACTCTTAAAGATCGATTGTTCTTTGCACAAAAGAAAGTAAGGGGGCATAGCTCATATAAAAGAGAAGGTTAAAAAGTGGGAAGCCAACTTGTTTCGCACTGATGAGGCGTGATGTGTTATGGTTCAAGAATCGCCCCGGTGGTATCAAAGGTTCCTAAATTACGCCAAAGAAATCCTTGATGAAGCAACACTTGACAAGATACTCTTATTCATCAAGCATAAAGATGTATCAAGACCTGAAATAGAGATTTTGCGGACAAAAATAAAGATTGAGGTTGCTCGTTATGTGGCTAAGTGTGATACATATATGTCAACGAAGTAAAAGGCCGCATATGAAAACCGCCTGAATTACATCCATTACCCGCTCCATCCCCGGAAAATGGGAAGAAATTACCATAGATTTTGGCTATCGGTTTGCCTCAGACATAAAAAAGGGTTTCAACCGGGATTTGGGTTATTGTTGATCGCCTTACTAAAATAGCATACCGCCGCTGAAAGATAATTTTACCTCAAGAAAACCTATGCCGAAGTTATATATTGATCGATATCTGGGCCTTCATGGAGCCCTCAAGACCATTGTCTCTATAGAGGTGCACGCTTATGGCTCAAATTTGGGAAAACATGTCGCAAATCTATGGGTACCAAACTTATCCATACCTATCGTAATTACGTAATTTCCATGTGAGATGCGTAATCAAAAGTTATTAATCAAATTTTAGAGGACATGTTAAGGCATATGTTCTCAGCTATTCAGCTTAAGTGGGATGAATGCTTGCCCTTAAAGTAGCTTCAGTACAACAAATGTAAATATCAAGAAAGTATTAGAATGGCACCATTTGAAGCACTATATGGTGCGGTGTAGAACTCCATTAAATTGGTCTCGAACACGGGAAAAGATGGTATTTTGGGTAGACATGGTTAAAGAAGCGTAAAAAAGTCGACTGTGACCGGCATATATAAAAGACAACTCAGTCTCGAAAAAGTTATGTGGATAAAAAGACATCGCCTTTAACCTTTGAAGTAGGAGATTATGTTTATCTTAAAGTATCACCCATAAAAAGGAGTAAAACTGTTTTGCGTTAAAGGGGAAAGTTGGCACCTACGTTATGTTGGACCATTTTCAAATTCTGGAAATCCATGTGGGGAGTTAGCATACCGTCTAAGGTTACCTCAACACTTGTCACTGTGCAAAATGTTTTTCATATCACAAGCGAAGAAAAATGTCTTCGAGTGCCGACCGAAAGTGGTTGACGTTGAAGGAGTTGAACTCGAGCTCCGATCGACCTATTGAGGAATATCCTATTCGAATTTTTAGATCGAAAAGACCGTGTTACTCGTAGAAAAACAATCGGTGGTATAAAATTCAATGGAACCAACATTCCAAGAAGAAGCTACGTGGGAGTCCAGGAATATCTACAGAGCATTTTCCTCGAAGTTCTTTGCTTCTATCTAGGTTCGGTTCACTCTATGAGTTGTAACTATCTCTTTTTAAACCCCGTAATGTGTATTATGTAAAACCCCTAATTGCTTTTACAAACTAGTTTGAGATGTGTTTGCTTGACACATTTCTTTGCCGTTACTTAACTGGGCTTTTAAATCTCGTGATCTAGATTTTTTTAAAGGGCCGTAATTACCTTCCACCTCACAGTGTTAAGTCATAATTAAAAATTTGCCATGTCATCATTCCGCATTTGAAAATGCATTAATTAAAAAATAAGTTTATATTTTGTAGATTGATTGCATTTTAGGGTTTTTAGGATTGATTTAATTTTTGTATATATGTTTTTTGATCCTAGAAAGTATGTTTTTGGGCAATAGTTTAATATTTTTAAAAAATTTGGTTTTATAAATTGTTTTCAAAAATTTATTTTTGAAATTAGATTTTAAACCCTAATTTTGTACCCTTTTCTACCCCCTTTTCTCCCGTTTTTAAATTATTCAAAATTGGGGTGCTTCAAAGCAAAAGTGTGTACCTTTCTAAGATGCACAATTTTGCTTTTGGAGATTTTCATTTTCTATTCAAAATTTGGGAGAATTTTGCAAAATCTGAGGTTGGGTTAGATTACTACGATTGTTTAACACTAATGCACATGCGCCGCGCATACACCGCCCGTCGCCATAGCGCCTCGTGACCCGGTCGTCCTTCGCGGCGTCACCGACCACCGCTAACATCTTCGCGAAGATGCGAGCCCGTCCTCGATCCTCTCCCTTGCTCTATAAAGCCCTGAGCCGACGCCGTCTTCTTCTTTTTCTTCTTTCCGGCCACCACCGACCCCGTCGTCACCGCGCCATTGTCGTCGTCCTCGAGCTCCCTCCACTCAAATTGCCACGCCACTATCTCTCCCTCATCCTTGTGCATCGTTTGAGCCACCTCACGCGGCTTCTCCGCGCAGCCCCCGTCGTCTTCCTCGTGGACGGCAATTCCATCGCCACAAACTGCCCCGCCGTTGCTGGCTTCTGGCGTGGGTGAGCTTATTAAAGGCCTTCCTTGCGTTTTTTATTCGCGCCCTGGTCAGCTGAATCTTGTCGGCTCGACCGTTTTGCAGTCGTGACCGGGACGCACTGGAACGCCGATATCGTCGCGCGGTCCGCCGCCGTTGATATGTCACCACCGATCCGTCTACCTCAGCTTCATCCCGCCTCAAGCGGCGTGAGCACCGTGCTGCGAAGGTGAGCTCCTGTCGTCTGCCTGTGCGTCCGTTTTCCGTTTTCTCACACACCGTAGTCGCGGAACGTCATCGCCGGCGAGTGCGCCATGTCGCGCCGCCGCGCGCGCAGCTAGCCGCGTCAGCGTAGGAGCCGTTTTGTTCGGTGTCGAGGGGGCTCGGGTTCGCCGTCGGTGCGAGTCGCCGGTGTCCTCGCCTTCGCCGGAGGAGCTTTTTCCGCTGTGTGGCCGGCGCGCGTGCGCCATGATCGCCGGCGATGGTACCGCGATGCCCTAGGTGCCGGTTTTTGGGTGCCATCGGTCTTGGCGGGGTCGGGGAATGCGGCGGGGCTAATGCGTCACGGCGAGATCGCCGTGGCGGTTGTCGCCGATCGTATGGGTGATTCGCCAGTCAACGTCGGGCTCGCTCCTAGCGGCTGGGTCAACCGGTTGCCCGTGTTGGGCCGAGCGGTAACTTTAGGCCCAAAGGCCCATTCTGTTCTATTTGTGTTTATCAATTTCCTTTGTTTTTGAATAGTGCCCTGTTTTTTATATTTTGTATAAATTCAAATACTTGTTCAAAAAAATTGCGAAAAATTTTTTGTATGGCAACTTCCCTATGAGTATGTCTATCCATGAAACATATGAAACTTGAATTTGGAATAGTTTTTGCATGTTTTTAAAATTACATTCTTTAATTAAAAATGCATCTTCCATGAATTTTTAGAAAAAATAAAATATATGTTCAAAAATTATGAAAATTATTTTGAAATCTTTGTTTTATGACATGATCTACCTATAAAAAAAATTTGAGCTCATTTCAAGAAAGTTAAATTGTATGTCATTTTATGCTCTATTAATTTATTAGGTAATTAGTGTATATTGACTTAGATTTTTGTGTGACTTGGGATTGTTTGTGAATCTTGGACCATATCACAATCAAATGGTCTTGAGAACTCTTTTTAATAGTATAGTAGTCCAACAAAGTTGGTTTTGTTGGCTTTACAACTTTATCGTGAAAGAAAATTCTCAATTGTTTATCATTTTCATGCACTTGTAAGCATCATGTTTATATTTCCATCATGTTAAAGCTTACATTATTAGGTGTAGTGAACAAGAATGAGTTAGTCAAAAGTTGAGCAAGTTTTAGGAGGAGGGTTATCTTGTTGGAGCGGATGTTGTTAGTGGTGTTGACCCGAGTCAGAAGTGGATCAACGAAAAGCAAGCCGGGATACATTTAAATCCCTTCCTTGATGTTTTACAAAGTTTTTTACACTTATGTTTATGATATGTTGCATTAGTAATTAGGAGTTGAGTGATATCCTAATTGTTGCATTATCATCCTTGATATTTAATACCATCCTTGTTAAACCTCGTTTTTATTAAAAGCGCTTAGTGATCTTAGCCCAGCTTTTAATTAGTTAAGCTTTTCATGAAAATGTTTTCGATGAGAATATGGTACTCTTGAAGAATAATGAAAAGTAGTGGGGAATTTGAGTCGGACGGGACATAGGTTGAAAAGTCGGTGGGACTTCCTAGGCGTGCTTGTCGTGTTGGTCGGTTAGGGACCGTCGTTGTTTGGCTGAGTGTGTCGGACTTTTTAGTCGCGGCCACATACTCCGGTAAGCGATATGTCGGTATGCCGTCGGGGAGCGGCAACCATACACGGAAGTGAGATGGCGGGGAGTACGTGTACCGCCCTACTTGAAATTTGCACGGCGGTGGGATGCTTGTGCTCTCGGGTGGCGCGGCCCTCGTTCCGTTTTGGGCGATCACGGGAGAAAGGTTGATATATGCAAGCTTAAAGTGCTACATATGTCGTGTGGTAGGAATCCCATTTTGGCTATGTCGATTCGAATCGATCGTTTGCTTCTCGGAGAAGGGCGATTCCACGACCTTCATCGTAGTAATTGTTGGAACATGGATGCGAGGAAAGATAGTTAGAATGATAAGAAGTGTTTGCTCTAGTGTAGGATCACTTAGAGTATATTAGCTACTAATCATGAAATAAAAATATTGAAAAGTAAGGATTCACTATTGGTAACCTTTTACGCGAAAAAAAGAGTCTTGATTCTTCTAAAAACCTTACCTTGATTCCCAAAGCCGGCATTCCGAGGTCTTCTCCTCTTTTTCTTGTCGGGTAAGTCTTGTTGTTACTCCGGTACTCGGGGTTCTTTGACCCTTGTTGCGGGGAGCAAGTCATGAGGGGGGCTTGTTTTGGTCCCTGGCGATGACGGTGTACACGGAGGAGAAGATGGCAGTAGGGCATTAAGTACCTTGGGGCGGGGTTTGTCGAGTGTTATATATGTATAATGTTACTCCAATACTCTAAGGCTTGTAATAATGATACTTAAGTTTGTTTTTATCGAACAAATGGTTTGAAAAAATTATGGTTATGTAATCCTTAGGCGCTTTACTACGATGTATATTGAATAAACTGTTGTAATATTGCAATGACTCATTAATGAGATCTTTTGGGAAGATTAATAGTCACTTTCTAGATTATTAGAATACATGCATAGTAATCGTAAGTCTTAGGGACAAAATGGATAAGTGCATGTGGGCCTTTATAATTTAGGAGGTTACGTACACATGGTCTCGGTGTCTTCTAGAGTCTTTTAAGTAGGAGCCAAGTCGAGTTGCTTCACCGGACAAAGTCTTTGTATCATTATGGCCGCAAACTCTCAAGCTTTTTGTTTAATCCCTAAAAATATATAAAATCACCAAAACTCATTCAGAATTGATTAGTAATGCCTTTAATCTATATTGATATTTATTTTAAGCCCTTATTCCATGTTTAGTTGACTATTAAAAGTATACAATAGTAGGTGTCAACAGCTTTGGCCAGTCTCTTCTTGCCACCAAGCCATCTAGGAAGGTGGCAACTCAAGAATAACAAGCACACCGACTTGCAACACAATCACCTAGTATCTGCGATGCCCGATCTCAATGCAACACACTAGAATGGCTCTTTCACTCGATCGGATGAACTCTATCAAGCATGTGAGGCTAGGGGCTCCCAAAGCACCACCACACAAGCCACGACCCGGCTAAGGGTGCTTATATATAGCCCAACCAGAAAGAGTTGTTGCCCCTTCACTGGCAACAATGTCAACATCATAGGGCCTTTGCTTCGGGCACATCGAGCGCGCGGGCCGGTGTCAGATGCCTCACGGCGATCCGCGTGTCGACCACAATCAGCCCCGGAGCCATTGGTGTCTCCAGCAGCGACAGCTTTGCTGGCCGTTTATGTTGCATCGACACACCCGTGCCTGGCATCGGATGTCTTGATACACTTCGATCATCATCGACTCCCAGCGTGCCAACCACCGTACATCGGACCGCCGCTCGCCCACGGCTTTGCATCTGACAGCGCGTCCCGTCTTGAGTCTAATGCGTCCCAAAGGGACAAACTTCCATCGCGTCAGAGCGAAGCGCTTCATCGGGACCGCTGACCTGGCGTCAATGCCTTCTTCTCAACATCGCCTCCCTCGGAACGCCGCCGCGTCACCGCATGGGGACGCGCCGACCCCTGGCGTCAGAGGCCAGCGTCGGCGAAGCCCTCAACCTCGGCCCTAAATATGTGGGTCAATTTTAAAATTCTTTAAGTGATGGCATATGTGAGTAATTTATATGCAAATTTAGGTGGTTACTATTTTGAAATGATAGATGTGGGTAATTTATATATAATTTAACAATTTTTTTAATTATCTTTTATAATAGCATACGTGGGTAATTTAGATGAAACATTAGAGATAATTTTATGTAAGCCATAATGGAGGTGGATAATTTTTTATAGAACGGAGTAGATCCGTGGTGATGATGATAAGAATACCAAATTAAAGGACCAAATATTTACGATCATTAATTGTGAGACTTTTCTGAATTTCTTTTCTATCTTGGTTTATGAGAATAAACATGGAGGGTCGATGAAAAATGAAGGATGAAAGCCAAAAAGTTGGATTCCTATTAATTTTCTTCATGTGTGGCAAAAATTGCCTCCTTTTATTTTGTTTTTATATAACTACAGTCTGACAAACATGTAAAGTTGTTTCTTGGTGTTCAAAAGATTGGCTTTGATTTTTTTTCCTTCCATATGATTTTTGGGGTTAACAAATTAACGAACGTGATGGTACCACCGTTCATCAAAATAATCTAGTGCCGCTCGAAGGAAAAAAAAAAAATTAGTTTAACCTAGTGAACATAGTTGGTGGACCCCCATGTGATATGAGTATTATTTTAACATATCTTAACGTGGCTGATCTTATAATAGAACCGGCCACAAACACGATGGGTACTTGTCAATCAAGATTTTTTTTTTACGTGTGACTGATTTTTCTCGAAATAATATTATTTTAGGCTATCTTTCTATCTATAATGACAAAGGGGTGGGTAATTTTTTATCTATAATGGCAAGGTGAGTAATTTCTTAGGAAACTAAATGAGATCGGATGGTTATAAATAGCTAGTTTTTTAGATTGATGGTGGGATGTTTTAGATTAACGTGAGAATTTCTAAGCATTTATTTTTTTTAACTTGCGTCAGGTGAGAATTAACGCTGGAGCTTTTTTCGATTAATGTAAGAATTTAGCATTTATCTTTTTTCTTAGATGCGTCGGTGGTAATTCGGTGAAACTTTTATTGGAGGATCCTCCAATTAGTAATAACAAGATGCTTTGTACGAAATTTTTGGGGAAAGTGATAGCGGGCATCCAATAACAAGGCCATTCACTAATCTCTAATATAATTAAAATTTTAAATTATTTTTAGATCCACCAATAAAAAGTCCCCGCTGAGACCTCTAACCATTTGTGTACAAAAAAACACACACAGAAACTCGTCTATTAAAATCAAGTGGGTCAGAAAAACTGTACACACTCAATCCGATGGCTGCCGATGAAAGTTTGAAGCCTTCGAAACTCACCCTGCTGCCCGGCGGCGCCTTTCCCCCTCACACCGCCCCAGCCCCTCACGGCCGCACCAGGCGACCACAGTTCGATCCCCCCGCATGGCCCTTCCTCTTCCAGTCGCGAGTCGGGAAACAACGTGCGGCTAGGGGACCGCTGCCCCAGACGGACGCCGTCCAGATGCGTCCTCAGCCGTGCACAGTGTCAGAGGAGATGGCGGTGGTCGCGTAGCGGAGGAGACAGCGATGGGTACGTGGGGACGGCACTGGAGAAGCAGCGCGAGGCGGAGCGCCGCAAAATCGAGAGCTCAAGAACAAGTCCGCGGACTGGCAGCCGGCCTCCTCAGTTGGGCTCCATCACTTCCGAGGTAATCGCCATCACGGCCGCACGCTTCGCTTTCCTCCCTCTGTCCGTCTCGCTGCCAAGACGAAACGTTCAATCCTGTCGATGCTTTGTAATTGCCACCAAGCTGCGAGCAAGGAAGAGACACGGACTCAATTGTGGCCAGTGTTGTTCAGGATTCGCCTTTTTTTTTCTTGTAATCACCTGTACTTTTTAACTGGATATTATCTCTACCTGTGATTTAGCAAAATCAGCCTGGGAAGGTAATTGCTGGTTCATTTTTGAAACCTGGGATTCTCCATCAAACTTATTGTCCGTCTGCCTTAGCAGAGGGTTAACATTCGAACCATTGAACTAAGATCGAGGAGGAAGAGAAACTGAATCTTCAAAAACTGCAACAAGAGTGAGTTTGAACTTTGAATTCAAGCCCTGTACAATCATAAATATCTTTGTATTCCTTCCCTCAGACAAACAATGACTTGTTGTGTGCTTCAGAGAAAGAAGAATTGCAAATGCAGAAAAGGAAAAGTAGAAGAGTGAAGGGTGATCCACGCTTATCTTTCTGTGACGACATTGAGAAAGAAAGTGATGAAGATGATTTTTTGAAACCTACAGTCCTTGTAATCTATCTGTGGTCTTGCAAGTTTTTTGTTTCCTTGCCTCATTTATTTGCATTTCTTGTAGGAACACAAAGGAAAAAAAAATCTATAACGAAAATATGCTTGCTCTCCTTCGTGTGTGCAATTTGGAAAAAGTATAATTGTATCTGTACATGGAAAGATTGCTTAAGGAGTTGGTGACGGTGTCATTTCCTATGTGGTTAGGATAATAAAACTCTATATGTCTGGCTATGCATACCTTGAGAGTACGAGTACTTGTGTTTTTTAACTTGTCCTGCTGCAACAAAAAAAGATCAACTCATATGTCAACATTTTTAGACAAACTGATCCATCCCTATGAAGTTTATTCTTATTGGCAGAGCAAACTGGTTATATCAGCTAAATTTGGTCCTGTGAATTTTGTGACACCAGGTGCTGGTATACATCGCAGGGGAGATATCTCCTCAGAACATGAGGAGCTCTTGGCTGGTATATACACACACAAGTTGGATAATGAACTCTGAATAATTATGCCAAATTGCAATTTCCAATGCATATGATGGATGATTGCGAGACTTCTCTACAAGTTCTGGGGGGATTCGATGCTGACATCACTGCAGAAGTTAATGATATAAAGGTGTGCACTTGCTTTCATTCAATTAGACTGACTGGCTACAGTTTATCTGAACAGTCTTCACTTCGTGTATTATTAATTTCTTTAACAATTTACTTCATTCTGATGGAATCAGTGGGATTAACTTTACCTTTATGCAACTTGTGACTTAAGAATTGGATTGCATCTAGCTTTTCTATCCTCAGTGTTGTTTTATGTGGCGTGGTGATCATCGGCGAAGGGACAAAGATGCGCTTTCGACGCTGCTGCGATTCAGGGGCCTGGTTCTGATCTACTTAGGACTTGTGAGGATCTTCCTTATAGGACTGTATAGGAGATCTCTCTTGATCATGCATGTTGTAGGTTCAATCTTTACTGGTAGAAAAGTAAACACAAAGAAACTTGAAAAGGCTTCATTCATTCAAATACTCTTCAGTCTAAACTTATAGGTAGTAGAGACTCAAAATTGTAGTACTATGATCGGACCATCTCTTTGCCCAACGGATTTTTTGTACATCACTGCAGTTTTAAGGGGTACATTAGTGACATGTATACTCCCTCCATATTGGAAAAGAAAGGCGTTTTGGATAAGATTTGGATCAAACATTGGGAATATAAATCATGAATAACTTTTACACTTTTCCTATTGCTATGTCGCCTGAGTTCTCGGCTTGTTTTTCAGGCGGCAGCTCTGTCCGTCCGATGGTCGTATGCCTTGTATTGGGTTCGATGTTTGGTATTGGGTTTGGAGAACGCACCCAGCACCCGTTAACAGCACTGCCATCGAGCAGGCGAGCAGCCCCGTTCCTCTCTGGCCCTCTCACTCCCTCCCCCTCTCTCTCCCAGTGACCCATTCAGATCTGGTTGCTCTCCTCTATCTCATCCAGCTCTCTGGCAGCCGCCAGCCCGTGGGCACCAACTACGGTGGCGCTGGTGCTGGCGGTGTCTCATCCCCTCCTCCTTCCCTTCAAACACGGTGGCCCAGTGGCGGAGCGGCGCATGCGCGGCAGCGGCAGTGGAGCAGCGGCGTGGAGCAGCGTGCGCGGCATTTGTCCCCTAGCAGCTGCGGTTCCCTAGCGGTCGTCCCCAGTGCAGGTGTGTTGTTGAAGGTTTAGGTGGATCTCTACTTTGTTTAGGGCAGAGGGAAGGAGTGCGTCAGATTTGTGGGATTTTGGGTTGCGCTAGTTCGGTTTTTGTGTCTGATGGATGGAGATTTGGGTGGGGAATAGGGATGTGATGCCTGGGCATTTGATGTGGGGGCTGCATTTGTTTTGGACTTGTGCCAGGGACTTGGTGGGATTTGGGATTGATGTTTATCCCCAGCGAGCTTATCGTCGGTGCTCTTGAGGTACATTGCATGGGGATTTGCCTTGTGTGGTGGGATTCGTAGGAATGCCCACATGGTGAGTGGGGATTCTGCGAACCACCTATAATTAGTTCAGCGGATTGAATGGTTATTCACATGCTGCTCTAGCATGTGCAGTTTGCCTATAATTAGTTTAGCAGGAAATTATTGACATGCATGCTACTGACAGTTTTTGTTGTATATGTCTTGTTTGAACCGCTGTGGTATGAGTATGAGATAATTGTCAGTGTTCACTTTGCTATGTCGCCTAGCAAAGCACTCCGTGTAGTAGAAATTGTATTTTTTAAAAAAAAAAAAAAATCTTTGTATGTGTTGCTTGTGTCCTGTATGAACGTTTTCTCACTGAACTGATATCATCACTTCCCTAGAATTCCAAATGGTGCTCAGAATGACTGCGCAACCCCCTTCTCTGCCGTGCTAAGTCGAGGGCGTTTAGCTACAGAGAATGATGGGAGACATTTAGGTTGCTTTGCTGCTTAAGGCGCTAGGTGTTGATAAGCTCTTAAGGAACTATTTTTCATACACATACCGTTTCTCATTCCCAAATCTCTTGAATTGTACTGCAGGTTGTGCAAAGTTTCGGGAACTGTTTGCATGCAAACAAAATACAAGAAAGCAGCTGAGTTGCCTGTAGACTCTCTATTTGGCCTCTTGAGGACACATGTGATCGTTGCAAAATTTCAGGTGAGCTTTTGGAATTTCAATTTAACATACGAAGCTGTTGAGGTTCATGAACATCCTTCTAATGTCCCACCTCTGCATGTCTGTGTAAACCATAGTGGATTCATTGAAAATTGAACTCTAGTGCTAGAACTGATTAGCCCTATTGTTATTGTTACATACTTTTGATTGTTTGTACGTGTGATCTCCATGTGTTCAGTATAATATTTGGATTGGCCTTCAGTTTTGTTGTGGTATATATATACACATGGCATCAGTGGCTGACTGTTTTCCACTTGATGACTTGATTTTGATGATATGTTACTCTGTATGGGCAAAATCATTAACTAGAGCAACCTAAGAGGTACTTTTTACCAATGATTGGAGTGTTTTTTTGTTAGTTCCAAAAGGCTTGTTCCTTGGGATGCCTTCATTTTCTTCAGTTCTGCTATTGTTTCCTGCTCATCAGGCTAGGCTAGTAGCAGATCCCTAGTAGAGTACTGTGCTAAGTTAGTTTTTTCTCTGTGAACGTTTGCATCAGGTTGTCGTAAGAGTCGGCTGGCTCTCTGTTTTTTCAATATTGAATGCAGATGTTCAGTTGTTCAGTTATCGATCTTTTGAGGCTCTCAGCCTGAGATGAAGCCATGCATAGGTTGTCAAGTTTGGGGCCAGTACCTATCTTAGCTCGTGCTCTGGCGCACCGATGAAGCCATGCACAATCAGTTAGCATTTCAGATATCGATGTAAAGCCATCTCTTTTGATTGTCTCCTACTAGCCTTCAGTATAGTGGAGTCAGGTGCTCTAATGTTCGTAATTTTAGATAGAGATACCTGCTAGTCATACGACATACCTGCTCATAATTTTTAGATAGAGATAAAACTGAGCACTTTGGTTGTTAAAAAAAATCATGTCCTGTAGGGGCTGCCTGAATCATATCGTAGTACAATATATTAGTTAGTAGATCAGTAGATTTGTTTCTGAGATGACTTCAGTACCATTTCATCGAATCAAGGTAGTACTCACTCAACTTTTGTACTCTACCTCTGCTGCACATGCACCTCTGAATTTAATTACTGATAGGATAGGATTGACCCCACTCGTTTTCACCACTCTCTATTGCTTCTGCTTGCCCAACCTTCACTGCAAAACACAGTAGCTAGCCTTAAATTAGCAATGGGGCAATTAGCATTAGTTATCATTATTATTAGGTCCTTTATTAGTCTATTTGATGTGAGTGATCGATGAGATGAGTATGTTTGGTTCTGTGATATTAATTTTAACTTGTCTGAACTGTGAATATGAGGTTGCTTCAGCCAGCAGTCCAACATACTCCCTCTGTCGCGAAAGACCGTCATTCTAGTGCCGGGCTGGTGTCCTAGAAAAGACGGTCGTTGTAGTTGTATAGGTCTGAAAAAGCACCGATGGAGTAGCTATCGTACTGGCCTGTCAATCACTCAGTGCCCCCACGCTCCACCAGCCCACCTTTATTCCACTCCCGTCAAAGAGATCGGCCACCATCTACTACTGCTTGCTGTACTTTTTTACTTGATGTAATGATTGATACTAGGGGCATGCACTGTCTCGCCTATCTCCTTGGTCCAAGAGCCTCCGTCCGAAACGCCCGGTCTTTTGGGGACGGAGGGAGTAAAAGTGTTTTTGAGCTGGACAATTTTTTGACCTGCATATAGCCATGGAGATTGATGAATTTCTACTGTAAACTGTATTTGAATTCTACTGAACTGTGATTTTATCCTATTCCTTTATGTAGAGGCACCATTTTCTTGGTTGCACATTTATTAGTAGTAAATTGCACACTTCAACAACTGCAATTATGGTGTGTAACATGTGCAATATCTGATCTTTATTAATAATTTGTAACTATTTTAGTTAACTTAGAGCATCAATTGTCCTTGTCCTTCTGAGCATGTTCTCTTGGGTTTGGTGATGGGGTTTTCCTCTATTCAACTATTTTAGTTAACAGATAACACTAAGTCAAAGCACCTTTTTGTTTATCACGGGATCTATGGTGCTGGTGTTGATTGGGTAGTAATACTTGACTGCAATTATGTGCTTTGACTTAGTGTTCTGCCATTGTAGTATAAGTTAGATAGTGATATTCAGTAGTTGTACTTGAGTAGAGTGGAGTCAGGTGCTCTTATGTTAGTAGAGATAGTGGAGCCATGTGCGTTCTCAGGATAGTTGTAGCCTTGTTAATATCTGTAGCAGCTGGCAGAGTTGGTGCCTCATTGAATTTGAAACACCCGGTCAACAAGTTAGGCATTTGTTCTGTCCCCTCGTAATACTCTGAGTAATGGGTTCCTTTTTCAGTTGGACAAACTGAACTTGGTTCTTGGAAACAATAATGGAGCCATCAGTCAATTTGACATCATTCTCTGTTACACTACTGTACACAATTGATGGCTGCCCACAACTAGCTTGCACAGCAAGCAACACCCTCTGTCTTGGTTTCCACCTTCACCAATTGTTTTTTCCTGCCATAGTACATCTAAGAGATTTTTATTTGGGTCACCACTGTTTTGCTTTTAATTTATTATTTGGAAAGTGACATCACTGTACATGTGTAATGTCTTGTGAAGCAGATTTCAGAAACAGTCTTTGTGGTTTTGTGCAGTACTTGAATATTAACTGATCATAAGCACCACACAGTGGGTTTTGGAGCTCTATTTGTGTGGTCAGGCTTCTCTAGGGTTAATCATTAATGATAAGTGGATAGTGTTGTAAGAATACCCACTCCAACTAGATGGTCATCAGACTTATGTTCCATTGAACCTGTACATTTTTTTAGCTTTTTAGATATTGTCTTGTTTTATTTACAAATCACTAGTGTAGCCTTTTCCTACCTTTTTAAAGAACACTCTTGGTAGCCGTGACATGTGAAATCTTTCTGACAATATAGGTTCTCTATCTCTGTCTAGTTCTCTATCACTTTCTTGTAAGACATAATCTGCCATTTGCACACTTGTTTGCTGCAATTAGACATGCTTAGGATTAGCTTGTGCTGTCCATTTCATTGCAGCAGCAGTCATGGCGTCAGCCATGAAGATAACCTCATCAGCCATGTAGAGAAGTGGCTTAGGTCAGTTTTGTACTTTGTAGTTGGTAGGAGTACAAGTAGTGGGCTGATCTCAGCCATGTCCTAGGAGTAGAAGGGCTGTACCCAGCCATACTCTAGTGTACCATACATGGTACAATTAGTTTGTATATATAGGAGTACTCATCTTCAATGCAATTTAGTTCATATTGCCCAAGTTTCAGACTCCAGAGCTGGTTGCAGTTTCAGTCAACGCTGAAACTGAACCTGTGTGCGTGTGTGTTTGAGAGGGGGCAGGGAAGTGAGCTCCTGCTCATCTTCTTCCTTGAAGCAGGGGAGGACAGGGAGTACAGAGGTGAGGTGCTCACCTCGGTGCTGCTGATTGCAGGGACCAACATTTCTCTCATTTACATAATTACAATCACCAATAATGTAAATTGCAACTATTGGGCACTGCAATTATAGTTCTGAGAACATGCAATATGCTGGTGTTGATACACAACTATTTCATATTTCACCATTGCATTTAGTTTTTACTCTTGTGTCATATATAAACTGAACGCAGTGCTTTTTTGTTTGGATGCATGTTTCAGCTCTCTAGAGGCGTAATCAACCCCATGGAGGTCGGTTTCTCATGGGCACTCTAGAGAATTCATAAAGAGGAACGGGCCAGCTCTCAGGGAATGCAACTTGAAGCTTGCATTGGCACTCGCTTAATGATTGCTTCATTCAACCCGGTGAAGGATCGACAGACCAAGATTGACATGCTCCAGCAAGCTATGTATAGCATTGTGTAAGTCTTTTTGAGTCAGAGTGAGACATACACATTTTTGTCATTGCATAGTAAAAAAATTGTCCAAGTCATCTGTGATTGTGCTTATATAGATAGAAATTGTCTTCTGTCCTTCCAATAGTAAAAATTGTCACTTGTGATCTGTTTTAATCTGTGATCTGTGCTAGTGTAGACCAATAGTCTATGTTATTGTGAATTGTATTATGAGGTCTGTGCTAGGGTAGACTCAATGTACTTCTTTTTCAGTACATTGATAGCTTCTGTTTGTTATTGAAGAAACTATATACATTTATTGATTGCACATTTATTATTAGTAAATTGCATACTTAATTTCCTGTAATTATTGTATTTTTCATGTGCAATATCTGACCTTTAACTTTAACTTTAACTTTCCCACATTTCCTATAGTTCAGTCGCCTGAAATCTAGGGGACTCCTTAGGCGGCGGCGCCTCCTGCACGAACCACGCCTGTCCGCTCGCAAGGGCGAACTTCCGGCGGCAAAGGGGCATCGCCCGGTGAGGTAAGCCCGCCTCTCCTCCTCCTTTGTTATCTGTCCTTCCTATAGAAAGATTTGTTGACTCTGTGGGGGGAAAGAGGGTGGCCGCAGGCGCTGCCCCTTCTTCGCCCGGAGCTCCGGCGAACCCTAGCGCCAGCGGGCGGGTGGTGGCTGCTGGCGGGGAGGCGAGGGTTGAGTCGATGGCGCGGAGGCGAGAGTTGGCGGAGAGGGTCTGTCCCTGGGCTCGCACTTGTGACTGCCTGACTGACCTTTAGGTGCAGGCATGATTTTATCTTTGTAAAAGTGGCAGAACCAGTAGAGGACAACAACCTTTTCCTTTGTTCATTGTGGTTTGTGCTTGCCCAACCCAAATTTTTGTCCTTGTCCTTTCATAGAAAAAAATCGTCTCTTTTGATTTGTGCTAACACACATTTCCCTCTGTTAGTTGTGATTTGTGCTCTATTTTTGAGATGTCTCTAATTGCACGTTTATTAGTAGTAAATTGCAAGTTTGAGTCACTGCAATTATGGTGTTTTGACATGTGCAATATCCGGTCTTCTCACTTAGATTAAATTGGTAGTAACTCTATTTTTCTTTCTTGATGACTGCTTTTGGTTAATCAAGTCAGTTCTCACAAGTCAAAGTCTAATGTAATATCTTGTTGATATAACTGCTATATTCTTTATAAATTATTTTTTCATGATTTGGATTTTTCTTGATCCGATTCAAGATGCAGTGTTCTTGATTTCCACTAAGGTAGAGAAGAGATTATTCATTGTTTTGTTTGCCTCATCCGAAGAGGCTGGTTAGGGGGTTATTCGTTCCTGGCTAGTGGTGTCTAAGTTTGTCACGCTTCTGGAGGTCTCCCCTACTCAGCCTGCTGGATGTAGACTAAGAGATCCGTGCAGATCTGGTCAAGGTTTGTTTGTGTTTGGTTGTGCAATGTGCATGAACTGATTCAGTTTTTCCCTCATGCAATCCATGCTGGATCCGTCTCCTTTCTGCTCTTGCAATTTCTCATAATTGTTCTGTTCTATTAGAGGCTGTAGAGCTTTCCTTCTACCGTGAACTTGAAGATGAAGCTTTGGGGCTAATTATCGATGGTTGCCCATCATTGAGGATTCTTAAGCTATTTGGTTGTATCCAGGTATGATGAACTTTCTTTCCTAGCAAACCGATCATTACTGTCTCAACAGTATACATAAATAAATGTACTTCATGTAATATGCTCTTTCTGTCAGCAGTTACAATTATGTTCTTTCTTTGATGGGTATTTAATTTTTGCACCATTTCTCTACAGTTTATTACATCAGATTTGGTCTTTTAGTTTATTTTCTTTTAATCTGTTTAAGCTTCAAGTTTCAAGTGACGGTGGTGAAGGTGGCCTGTTGATTTCAATAGTATAGTGTAGTGAAGGTGGCGTGTTGATTTCAGTACCTTGCATTCAGTGGATATCCATTCTCTTATTCTCTGTTTCATATATCTAGGCATAGTTGTGATTGGAGATACTATGTATATTTTGCTTCAAGTGTATTTAGATACATAATTGCAATCTGTTGTTATGTAAATTACAAGTATCAGACACTGCAATTATAGTTTTGAGTATTTGCATTATGCTGTTGTTGGACCATTTCCCTTGTCGTTTTGTCATTTTCTGCTAGATGATCTAAGTGGTTGCTTGTTTTGCATTTCCTGCAGTAACAGGAAGGGGAATTCGATGGTATGCCTTGCCATTTGCCAAGTTTTTGGACTGCAGGAATGAATTATTCTGAATCAACACCCCTTTGGACACATCAGTTGTTAGTGAGCACACTGCTGCAGTTGCTTCTGATGGATCACCGTTCACCTGGGTAAGTCCTGCACAGTTCATTAGAGTGCCAAATATTAAATATAGTTTAGATAAGAGAAGTAAGCGCCTGAGTTGCAATATTTGTATTGAGAGATGCCATAGTTGAATTACTATACTTCTTTATTTTGCTAGTTGTACCTGAAGATAACCTTCTCTGGTAGTGAAAGAGCTATTTCTCTGTTCATGTGTACTTGATGCATTCACATTTCTTAGAGCACTGAGATTTAAATTGGCTTCACCCAGCGAGCAATTGACCATTACAGTAACTACCTGGACAGTCGATAAACTCTGTTTGGCGATCAGGACTGTATGGTTTAATGCAAACCAAAAGTCCATTTGTTATGGCTTCTTCTGTTGTAATGATATAATTTAAGGAAAAAACAAGCGGTGGCTTTGTAAAAGTCTATTCTACCATTTTCCGAAAGTTCAAGTAGTCATTAGGGTCTTAAAAGAGAAATGGCGCAAAAATTAAATACCCATAAGTGAGTTGACTGTACATGGTTATTATATTTTGTACCTGGTTAGTATAATTACATTACATGTGAAGGCGTTGCAAGATGCTGCCCTAATGCAGTGCTGAGGTTTTAAAGAAAGCTGGAACTTATGATCCCAAGCGTCTTCTTTGATCGGTATGGCTGTTGTACTTCTCAATTTGGTATTATGCATTTCTGCTTCATATTGTGTATTGTAGGCTGAAGTTCTTGGAGTTGATCCAAGAGATGTCAGTGTTCCTGTTGTTTGTGGGCATGCTGGGGTAACAATATTGCCCCTCCTCTCCCAGGTACTGAACATATGCTGATTTCATCACGCTGGAAATGATAATATTGAAATATTATCTAGTTTCTATGACACTATGTGCTGATTTAAAATCTGTTTATCTGCAGGTCACACCTCCAAGCTCATTCACTCAGGATGAAATCAAATATTTGACGAACCGCATACAGAATGGTCACACAGTAGTTGTGGAGGTATAATGTTATTTGACTTTACTGCCTGAAGTGAACCGATATAACGAATAGTGCTCTTCTATAGTCTAAGCTCTTCATCTGATAATTTTTTTGTCCATTAAACATTTGGTGAACCGTGAACATGCATCTCTAACTGATACATATTATGTATGCACCTATTATTTTCTCTGCATAAACCTTACATAGCGATTTAGTTAGTGGAGAAATATATAGTCTGAATCCATCTTTCAGTGTTGTTGTGTATATATATGATTTATGTCGATAAATTGATTGATTTCAGTTTAATGCTCTTGTTTTATTTGCTGGGAGTCTAGACAGCATGACTAAGTATTTGGCCATGCTTGAGTTGTGAGATCTAGTTGTGGTTGCAACATTGATAAACAATGAGATTCTTCTAGCTGAAGGCATACGGCATACCCTTTTGCATCTCTTATGCATTACACATTAGTTCTAACAATTTCTCAATATTTAATATGAGTTTAAGGAAAATATCACAAATGAAATTGATGATGTCATTCATCGCTCAATATTGCATACCTAGAGTTGCATATCCTGATGCATTATGCATCTCTGAAACTACCACAAGTCCATTTTGACTGCTTCCTGAAGTAATTTCCAGTTAACTGGAAACTGTGTGAGTAATGAATGTTGTTTTCATTGATTTCAGGCAAAGGCTGGAGCAGGCTCTGCAACTCTGTCAATGGTAGGGTTTACATATACATGATAGCTTACTTTATTAGGTGATCAAAAGTTTAGTTTCTATACTAACAGAAGAAAAACCTCACTCTTTTGCTGCAGCAAAATTCGGCGATGCATGCTTGCGAGCTATGCGGCTTAAGCTGGCATTGTGGAATGCTCATATGTTGCATCCGAGGTAACCTTCCTTACACAAAATCTGTATATTTCCCATTCACATACCACCCAAACATCGACCCTTATCTTAGTTCACAGGGGGGCTTGTACTCATTTCTGTTTTTCCATTTGGCATCAGGTGACAGAGCTGCCGTTCTTTGCAACAAAAGTGAGGCTTGGTCGTGGTGGAGTTGAGGAGATCCTCCCACTTGGACCTTTGAATGACTTTGAGAGGTACCCTAGCTATACAGTATACACTGAGTATCAAAATTATTAGATGATGAATTCTCTCGATCTCTGAAATGCATTGGGCTAATGCTTCCTTGATCTCTGGGGAAAACAGAAGCGGCAAAGAAGGACTGAGTGAGAGCATTCAGAAGGGCATATCGCTTTCATGAACAAGTGAAGTGATTCCAGTATGTAAATTCAGTTAGTAAATTTACCTTTTGCTGGTGTCCTGTATGGGTTGGATGGGCTGAAGAAAGGGCATCTTGGGTAGTGCGATGGAGCTAATGACCTTGATTGGCTACGGATGGTGCAACCAGTTATTGAAGAAAGGATTAAGTGCTACTCAGAGTGAGATCAAGTTCAATAGTATGGCCATCGTATTTTTTCTGTAGGGAAGTTGGGTGGGCGTGTTGGTTGGAACGGTATTATAGAGTGTGATTCTGTTTGTGACAGACTGACAAAAACATATGCAACAGAATTTGTTTTGTATTTACACTTCTGTAGTGGTAGAGTTGTTATTTTATCATGTACTGACAGAAACGACTTGCATGTGTGTTTACTGGGCCAAATGTGCACCAATTTGAGTTAGCGGGTAACGGTTTATCCACCCGTTAAGGTTTGGCGGGTTTGATTCGCGAGCCCGTTAATATTGCCAGCGTACAGAAACCACCAGAATCGAATCTGATCGTCGGATCCAGATCTGATGGTCCATAGGCGTCGCCTGAAATCTCACGTTTTTTCAGGCATCTGAAATATAGCAACTTCTAACTTTTAAGTCGTTGAGTTTAGAAATGTGAAAATCATATTAATAGATTTGTCTTGAAAATTACTTTTATAAAAATATACATATATATAACTTTTTAATAAATATTTTTATAGAAAAGACAAGTAAAAGTTGTTTTTTTTTGAGACCGTGTCGCTATCCTAAACGAGTATTGTTTTCTCTCTATTGGGTTATTGTTGAAGTGGCATATCTTCTCACTATGTTGTTCTTCCTATGGTGTTGTTCAGGTTCCACCGTTGTGTGGGCTTGCCTTTTTTTTCTGAGTGACAAATGACTAATCTCCGTGAGATAAGTGAATTTGTTGCTTTGGTCACTTGATTTATTTTTCAGTTTATAATAATTTGTGTTAGTTTTATGATTTATTTTTTTTTTCTAGAACCGTGGCGTTAGCACGGGCAATATACTAGGAGCTGAGGCGGTGTCAGTCGCTGTGGGCTGTAATACTAATCCAAGTGTCACTCACTCAGTCGTGCTGCACTAAGCTAAGTAGCTAATTAAGGTGCTGCCTAACTCGTTAATACTACTCCCTCTATCCCTAATTGACCATCACCATTGGTTTTCGTCATAAGTTTATTTCAATTTATATAAAATATATGCAACATTTATATCTCCAAATAAATTTATTAAAAACTAAAAAGAAAAGATCTTTCCGATGATAATAATTACTTAGCGATAAATATTTATATATTTTAATATATAATTACCGGTATTAGTTTATCGGGAAGCGAGAACGACAAACGTTTAGGGCACGTACAACGCCGTCCCTCTCTGATGCCATTTTTGCAAAAAGCACCCCGACTGACGGACGTCTCGTGAGGCGACAGCGAGCGAGGGCCCGTGCTCCGAGGTCCAATAGCCGGCTGGATAGGACGCATGCGGATCGCGCGGTCGAGCTCCAGCTCCACCGCGACGTGAGCACCTCGTCCCTGCCGCCGCCGCGCGAGCCGCGCTACACGACGACCTCCGACCCGGCCGCCGAGAGCCGCACATGCGAAAACATCGTACGTACAGCTGGTGATGCCCTGAGCCGCACATGAGAAAACATACAGTAGTACACGACGACCTCCGGTGCTCGGTCGCTCAGCCTCAGCCCCTGCATGCCATGCCACCGGTATCTTGTTTGTTTGATGCGCTGCGCTGCAAATTCTTGTCAGTACAGCTAGTGATGCCCTGGGCGGCTGGCGCCTATATATTGGAGGCCCATGAGCTCAGCCTGCTCGCAAGGAGAGTCTACGCTCGCTCGCCACACCACACCACACCACACCAGCAGGCAGCAGCCATGGTGGCGATCGAGCAGATCCCGCTGGCCAATGCGGACATCCCGTGCGTGGACCTGTCGGCGCCGGGCGCAGCCGCCGCGGTGGGCGACGCGTGCCGCAGCGTGGGCTTCTTCAGGGCGACCAACCACGGCGTGCCGGCGCGCGTTACCGAGGCGCTGGAGGCCCGCGCGATGGCCTTCTTCGCGCTGCCCGCGCAGGAGAAGCTGGACATGTCCGGCCCCATGGGGTACGGCAGCAAGAGGATCGGCTCCAACGGCGACGTCGGGTGGCTGGAGTACCTCCTCCTCTCCGTCAGCGCCAACACCTCCTCGCTGCCGCCCTCGCTCCGGTAAGCTATACTCTATATAGCTAGCTAGCTGTTGATCGTCTGCGCACCTGGACTGGCCGGGATATATTATATATATGCATGCAGGACGGCATTGGAGGAGTACGCGGCGGCGGTGAGGGAGGTCTGCGGGCGGGTGCTGGAGCTCATAGCGGAAGGCCTGGGGTTGGACCGGTCCTTGCTGCGCGCGATGGTGATGGGGCGGGAAGGCAGCGACGAGCTGGTGCGGGTGAACCACTACCCGCCGTGCCCGTGCGGCGTGACGGGGTTCGGGGAGCACACGGACCCGCAGATCATCTCCGTGCTCAGGTCCAACCGCACGGCGGGCCTGCAGATCAAGCTCCGGGACGGCAGGTGGGTCCCCGTGCCCCCCGCCCCGGAATCCTTCTTCGTCAACGTCGGAGACGCGCTGCAGGTAAGGTAGCTAGTATATATTTTGGTTGGTCACTTTAAAAATTTTTCCAGCTCTAGTGCTGTGCTAGCTGCTTGCTCCGGCGGCGCATTGTCGATCGCTCATGGCCTTCCGGGCGTGCGCAGGTCCTGACGAACGGGCGCTTCGGAGAGCGTGAAGCACCGGGTGGTGGCGCCGGAGGGGCGCAGTCACGGACACGGCTGTCGGTGATCTACTTCGGCGGGCCGGCGCCGTCGCAGCGGATCGCGCCGCTGCCGCAGGTGATGCGGGACGGGGAGCAGAGCCTGTACCGGGACTTCACGTGGGCCGAGTACAAGACCGCCATGTACAAGACCCGCCTCGCCGACCACCGCCTCGGCGCCTTCGAGCTGCGCGCCACCAACACCAACAGCATGCCGGCGCAGGTGGCAGAGGTGCACTAGTAGTAGTAGACCACTGCCACACTAGTGGTTCCTACACTAGCGTACCATGCCTAGTAGCTTGGGGAGCTGTACCAGGCTAGGCTAGCTGCTGCCCTGGGCCTCGTTTAGTTGGGCTAAAGTTTTGCCAAAAAGATCGCTCGACTTCTCAGAAGTGGCTGTGCAGAAGACGCGTTTCGTTTGTTAGTGGTAAATATTATCCAACCATGGGGTAACTAGGCTCAAAAGAATCGTCTCATGCAATAACATCTAAACTGTGTAATTAGTTATTTTTTTTTTACCTACATTTAATACTCCGAACATATGTCTTTTGGTGTATTTAATGTGATGTGATGGAGAGAGTCTAAAACTTTGCAAAACTTTAGCCAAACTAAACGTGGCCCTGGTGTCGTGTCCATGGACCATGGAGCGAGTCCACAGTCCACCTCTCCTTCTTTTGTTTAATCATCTTGCTATTAGTAATGAGAGGCTTCAACCAAGGCTCCACGCTAATTCTCACGCTAAGAAAAAAAAAATACTAAAAATTCTCATATTAATTAAAAACATCCAAAACCATCAGATCTCATTTAGAATTACCCACCTTTGCCATTATAGATAAAAAATTGGCCTAAAATCATATTGTTTCTGAGGAAAAAAAAACCAGTCACGCGTAAAAAATCTTGATCGACAAGTACCCATCGTGTTTGTGGCCGGTTCTATTATAAGAAGATCAGCCACGTTAAGATATGTTAAAATAAAACTCATATCACATGGGGCCCACCAACTATGTCACTAGGTTAAACTCATACCGTGTATTTTTATCTGAATGGCCTCATTACACCGTTAGGAAAGATAATTTAGAATAACCACCTGATATCTATTATAAATTACCCAACTCCACCGTTACGAAAGATGATGCAAACTAAGCCCTAAGTTTGCATTTACATTACCTATATTTATCTGCCATTATGAAAGATAATATGAAGCAACACATTTTAATTTGTGTGTAATTAAGTTATCCACATTAGCTTAAGGAAATTAAACAAACACATCTCTTAAAATAAATCCCTCAGTCCTTAAAGAGATGTGATTCTCACTTTTCGAGAAGTCGTAAAGTTTTAACTTGATCAAGAAATATATTTTTATAGTATACTTATCTGAAGTCTTGAATATTAATAGTATCATTTCATTGTATTCTTATCTGAAGTCATAAATGTTAATAGTACTTTCTATAGTCTTAGTAAAACTTAAGAAAGTCGACTCAATGCAAACACATAATTGCGTCCTTTTAGGATAGAGGTAGGACATATAAATACTAATAGAAAACATTATAGAAAATAATTCATTAATCATAAGTACAAATCCTAATTAAAAAAATAAAGCATATAGCTATCTTCCACCACATAGACAAACATATATACATTTGTATAAATACTTATTTTAATAGTTGATCAAACATGAAATAATATTTCTTAAACAAAAACCACGCAGCAATACCATCGACAATTCACTTTATCTAATACTCCCTGATAATGAATTTTGTAAGTTCTTATTTTAATTATAAATTTTGACTAAAAAGTCATGCCATATCAATATTATTATTAATAAAATTTTAAGCACCCTATGTTTTATAAAACAACACTCTTTGGAAATATAATTTTGTAATATAACAAATTGAACATGTTGATTGATGTGGTGCAAGATTATTTGTACGAACTAATAGTGGTTGCCTAGGACCTATAATATTTTTATAAAAAATATTCAAATAAAAGATACAATGAGCACTTTTTTTGCGACGAAAAAGAAGAATATATTATATGATAGCGAGGTACATCAAGATATTACAAGCACTCTGGATTACAGAAAAGTACCCACGCTGTGAATAGCACAACTCAAAAACCTAACTTTGTTAAAAGCTTTGTGCGGTGTAGATGACCGCCTGAGGCAAACACTCGACAACGAAAAGACGGCCTGAGAACAAATGCCCACTTTAATACTCCTTTTTCTAAAGAAGGACAAAATGAGAGTTATAAAAGATATAACAAAAAAAAGAGATTCAACTTAACTTGAGGATTAAAAATTTATAGCAATCAATAAATTTGAAATTTAGAAGTTAAAATTTGGATTGATGGCATCACAAGATGTATGCTGCAACAAGCCACCACCGTTTAAGCCAAGTTTTCAGTTAATGTATGATGAAGATACACATAGGTGACATGTGAAGGGAAAAAAAACTTTTGATATGGATGAAAAAGATTAGTAATAGATAGTTTTTTTATAATTGGATAGGAACTACATAGTATCTATTATGCCTATTGTGTTAGAAAATGAACAAAGTGAAAAAAATCCCCTACAACTTAATATAAATAGTGTTTATTAGTCGAAGATATTAACCAATATAATTCTAACCCGAAGCACGGTTTGATAGACTGTATCGGGTAACTGAAATGTGACAGCAACCCGGTGGATTGGCCGGCGGCCCAGGACTGGAGGAAGCCTGGCCTGCGGCCTGCTGCTTTCTCGCTGCAGGCAGGCTTGGCTCTCCTCTCTGCGCCGCGCCTGAGCCTGACCGCTAGCTCTGCCTGCGTGTACATGGCCGTCCTTGTATGTATAGTAGTTAGTGGCAGTAGCTGAAATGTGGTAGTGACGTTGTTTGCATGTCATGCTGCCACTTCTACTCTGTTCACTAAACGGCAGGCAGGCGCCGTAGTATGCTGTACTACAGATTACTGCTGCTGCTGCTCGAGGCACCGTACGTGTCCGTACATGAGCAAGCAGGCTGTGTGCATGATGTAGCTGCTGCATCTGTGACGGCGACAGGAACTGTTAAGGGAAGCAGCACTAGTATAAGAAAGGAACCAAGGCGTACATCTGATCTGGACATTCTAATCTGGCCTACTACATCAAAATTGGATCAATTACAAGAACAAGGACGCCAACAACACAGTTGGACCAATACAGATCGTGTAAAAACACTAACCAGCTGATTGGAGCTTCCTAAATCTTCGAGCTCCTACCTCACACCCGTGCTTATCGCTCATATTGAGCCGGCAATGGAGGAGCAACAACACCTACACTATCAAGTGGATCCAATGATCGTGTCAAAAAGGAGAATACCAGCCAACCGAACTAAACCTGGCTTGGGTATGATGAAGAGACAGCATCCAGCAACCCTTCGCTTCGCTTAGCTATCTGTAGTTACAGCAGGATGCCTGGCCACGGATCAATTTATCCCACAAGCACAGCATCTGCCTAGGTGACTGATAGTGGGCCGTGTAGTAGTTCTCCAGGCAACCATACTGGCAGAACTTATAGCTGTGGGAATATTGGACAGGCTTTGTTGCATTGAATTTCTCAACCCATAGACCCATACTTACATCTTCCATCTTAAACAGCTGCAAGACAGGCGGATTTGTACATCAGGAATTCAGGTTAATGTGAAAAGTAATCTGGAGAAGGAACCAGCACAAACTCACTCTTAAACTCTGATTGGCGTGCTGTGACACGACGAATTTTGCTATTTCACCAGAAATCACATAGCCTGGTCCATTTGCATATGGCGGGTAGATATCCTCAGGCCACTCCTGTGGTAATTTATTGATAGGAGTCAGGGCAGAAAAATGAAGAAAACAAGGTATGTGATGGTGACAAAAGATGGGCTGCAATCTACACAGATGAACTTAGTAGGAAATGAGGGGCATATGCAGTGAAATGAGATTACCTCGTCTGTAACTGCCCATTTTCCAGTTCTCAATGGTCTATGCAAGAGGTTAAGGTTCCCCATATATAATGGTTTGTCACCATTGTTCAACTTGATGTGTCTCAGAACCACGTCTACTCTCACAAATGTATCATCGTCGCATTTCATGATGTTTGCAGCAGTCAAGTTCTGGACCTGTAAGGTCATAAAGAGCAACAGACATCATGTTCATGATTAGTCGGTACAGTGTGCTTATTTTTGACAGACAGGTTTTGGATGGGGAAAAAGTCTACTTAACCCCCTGAAGTATTGGGCTGTGTCTAACTATTTCCCACGAACTATAAAACCGTCTAACGAACACATTAAACTTTACAAAACCGGTCAATTTACCCCCAGGGGGCGGTTTTGCTAGGGCGGTATTGCCATGCCGAGGCGTGCTGAGGTGGAGTCCGGTGGTGATTAGGACGACCGACGAGTGGGTCCCGCTTGTTAGTGATAGGTGCTTTCTCTCATCAACAGTGGTCCCTACATGTCATCCCCTACCTCCAGCACAGTCTCCACCTGTCATCCTCTGCCTCTCTCTGTCACAAGAAAGTGGCCAACGCTGTCGCTCTCTCTCGATCCGTGAATGACCGGCCATGCAACCAAGCCCCACCGCGCACCAAGTGCGTGCCCTCTTGTTTCACATGAAACGTCACCAAAGATCGTCGGGTCTCCCAAGTCCGTCGGGATCGTGCGTGGGGAACGAGGGTGGCGTCAGAAAGCGACGCACACACGCCTCGGCGGCGGCGGCGGCGGAGAGGAGGCGGCGGCGGTCGTAGTCGATATTTGCGCTTTTGTCGGGTCGGAGATCGTGGAGTAGGTCGGCGTGACGCGAGGATGAAGTCCTCGGCGGACGGAAGGAGGCGGTGCGGGCGGTGGTGTCCGGGTGGGCGAAGCGCCAGTGCAGCGGCACGCTGCCTTGATCTTCCGCGACGCAGCCCCGGAGGCGAGGCCGAGGACGCCGGGGAAGGAGCCGGCCGCAGCCGTCCGGTGGCCGGGCCCGCGGTGGCCGCGACGGTGGAGAAGCGAGGCGGAGAGTTGCGCCGGGTGAGTGGAGGCTGGGTCGGCGGGCGCCAACGCGGCCGTGGAGGGCGAGATCATGCTCGCTGGCCGGGTGGAGTCGTGGGATGAGCGGGATGGCGAAAGATTCTCGCGAGGTTTGGTTTCTTTTTGCGCCGCCCCCGCCATTTTATCTTGCGTCGCGTCGCTTTCCGCGCCATGGTTTGGGCGCCGGCCTGGTCAACGTTCGTGGGCTGGCCGTATTGGTTGTTCTTGGGACGGGAATCTCGGAGGGGCGAGGGGCGTAGGGCTGCGAACCGCGAGAGAGAGCAGCGTGGGGCGGGCTGAGCCGGGCTTGAACCAGCGGTGCCAACGCCGGCCGGGCCGGAGCTCCCCGAGGACGGGCGGGAGGTAGGGGATGACCGGTGGGGATCACTGTCGGTGAGAGAAGGATCTATGACCTACAGGTGGGGCCTGCTCGTCTATCATCCAAATCAGCACCGGACTGCACCTTAGCATGCCAAAGATGGCAATACCGCCATTAAAACCGCCCCGGGGGTAAATTGACCGGTTTTGTAAAGTTTAATGTGTTCGTTAAACGGTTTTATAGTTCGTGGAAATAGTTAGACACAGACCCTAATACTTCAGGGGGTTAAGTAGACTTTTTTCCTTTTGGATGGCAACTAAAAGTTCTAGTGAGTAGTGACTTTCATGGTTGACATAGTCCATTAGCCTATGTTAGAGGGCTTAACTTCTCCTGGAAGTAACTTGTCAAAGGAGTCACAACTATTGAGCATAGACGTAAACATATCACAAGCCATTGCAAGTTTGCTTTAGTTGATATTGACAAACAATACAAAATGCAAGAAATACAACAGCAATTTGGCATGATAACAGCACAAGTGTCTTACCCCATACTCACAAATAGCAATTGTCTTAAGAACAACCAGCTCATAGCGATCTATAAATGGCAAAATGACAATGTCTCGAAGTATTCTGCTTCTTTCTTCAGCATTACGTTGACCTCTTTCCTTGAATTCTGCAAACACAATGTATCATGAAGAAGCAAATAGCATTTATTATTTCCTAAAACACATTTATATTTTCTCTAAGAAAATGTAAGCCACTAATATTTCGAACCATTGAAGTTTAGAGTGCATAAATTTCATTAAATGACATAGAATTTGGCACCAGATGATGATAGTCGTCGGTTTGATATTTCATAAAAGTACGATAAATGGTGAGGCACAAGAATGGTAACTGGTGAGTAGGCGAGCAGCTATACCACAGAATTTAAGCTCGAAGATGATTGCATTTGAAAATTTGAAGCATGGTGATTAAAAGTGGGTGGATTGCAGAGACAGTCCTGAGTCCTTATAACATTTATGCAATTTCTCAATTCTCACACCAAGCTGGTGCAGTCATACATTTGATAATATGTACTTTCGACACTACATGCTATGTGAATTTTACTAGGCATAGAATTAAATACAGATTGCAAGTTATACTGCATAAACCTGACAAATCAGATCCAGAAATAACAAGGCTACCACACCTTGCTAAGGCGTGACAAATCATTGACGGTATTTAGGTGTATACAGTATACTTAAGCATAAATATCGACAACTTGAATTTGTGCTAGCAGGTCAGGACTAAAATGTTTAGCTATAAATATTATCTATTTGGATGGCTAATTTTGCTTACCAGTGCAACAAAGAATCGAGCCACTGCTTTCGAAGACTTAATTTCTGGAATCTGCATCCATGTTTTTCTCACAGCCATGCGCTCAGCAAAGTGATTTGATGCAGACAATATTCCAATAAAAAGGGAAACAGGGCCTTTTGGTAGTGGCTGCGACCTCCACTTTTCTGACATATCAAGGACTTGTTGAAGAGAGAAACTAGGATGCGACATAGGAAGAGCAGTGGCGTAAACTGAATGTACATCTACATCACCCTTGACAAATAATCCCGTTGCATCTTCAAGAGTGAACCCCTGAAAATGATCACCTGGTACCCCTAAGCGTTTACTCTAGATATCATAACAAAAACAAATTTTAAAAGGAGCAGCAGATAAACATGTCTTAAGAACATACTGGTCGATAAGGAAAAGATGTCACATGGCGACCACCAACGTAAATGTGGAAACCTTCAACTCCAGCTTGTATAGTCAAAACAAATAGCCTCTCCTCTACGAAAGGGAATGGCCATGTCATTGCAGGTTTCTTTGCGCCCTATGAATCTCTTCAACCATGAAGTTGTCTTGGACTCCTTGGTGTCAACAATGTCATTGCGTATCCATTTCTCACATTTGGGGAATCCATCGACTGTTGTGGGAAAAATGAAATTGCAGGTTTTAGCCAAATATGCTAGTCTCACAGTAATAACCACATAAAGGGAGCACTTTTGTGTTTTTTCTCTGGGAAGAGGAAGGGATGTTATAATAAGTGATAAAGAATATGACAATTTGAAGTTTGTGGCTATTCAATCTGTCTGACAAGGCAGTTATAACAGCAGATAGTTCTCTAACGATTATGTAACAGGAATATGAGGTAAAATTGCAAAAGACGCCAAGTTGCAGACAATTGTTGCTAGTTGTTATCTGCTCATATGCATTGAAATCATCCATAGTAGGCATAAATGTTAATTTCAGTAGTAGTTAATTTTGGGGAAAGGGGCAATTGTAACAAAATTGTGACTTAAAATTCCCAGTAAGTACTACCAACTCTGTTAGTTACAAGCTGATGCAATAGTTGAACAGAAGTCATTGCAAACCATCTCGTACTATTCTATACTTAAAACAGAAACATGACACTAGGTGTGCCTCTAATCCTATTGCAAGTTAGTTAGAACATCTAATAGAGTTGCTGAAGAAGAGTAACAATAACAAGATACAAGAAACTAGAGGCAAGGGACCTTTGTCATCATTGTCGTCAGGCGGTGTGCCATCACAGCGCTGCGCGGTGCCCCACTGCATCCTGTAGCAGGTGTTGTGCTCAAGGATAGGGTGCTGGCTCCAATCCCCCTGAGCCTGGGATTGAGGTGGAGTATCCTGGGCGGGTCCTCGCCATCAACGGCACGCAGGCCCTGGAGCTCGACCATGAACTGGGACACCATGACGGTACCATCCCCTGCCTCATCCTCGCGAGCTGCGGGACGTACTCCCTGTGCGCGGCGCGCGGGGTGCCGACGACGGTGACGGAGGAGCCGGCCCGCGAGGCCGCAGGGGAGGAAGACGACGCGGCCCCGCGCGCGCTGGGAGACCGCGGAGGGGCACTTGGATGCGTCGGAGGAGCGGGAAGTGGCGGCGGCGAGGAGCGCCCAGGGGTCCCCCGCGAACGACGCGGCGTCCTCCCACGCCGTGAGGCCTAGCGCCCACGCGTCGTCGGCCATGCGGTCGAGCGTGGAGCGGTTGCGGGACGCGAGGTCGGGGAGGGATACCCGGTCGTACCGGTGCCAGAAAGGGCGTACCGGGAACGGGGCGGTGGTGGTGGTGATGGTGGAGGAGGAGGAGGGGAGGGAGTTGGTGATGGTGGAGGAGGAGGAGGAGGGGGGAGGTGGTCGGAGGAGGACGGCGAGGAGAAGGCGGCGGCGGGTCGCCAGCGAGGTCGGCGGCGGCTAGGTCTAGCACGCGGCGGAATTTGAGGGAGATGAGGAGGAGGTAGGCTGCTGCCAGCGCTAGCACCAGGTGCGACGGCCGCACCCGCCGCGCCATTGCCTGCCTGCCGCCGCCCCTCCCCTCGGGAGCGGCAGCGGGAGCGGGTGCGGATGCGGTGCCTCCCCTCCTCGGGAGCGGATGCGGATGCGGCCGCGGTGCCCCTTCCCTTCGGCGCCCCCGCTCCGACGACGACGGCAGCGGTGGTTGGGGAGAGGGAGAGGGCAAGGGGCGGGGGGAGGCGCGTGGGCTGGTGGGATCTAGCCCGGGCGGGCGCCTGGGGATCGCGGCGGGATCGGAGGAGGAGGGGGCGGTGGAATGGAATGGAAATGGTGGTGGTGGTGGTGGATGCGTCGTGCGCCGTGCGGGGGTGGCCGTACGGCCGCGGGCACAGGAACAGGACAGAGAAGAAAAGGGAACGAAGAGTGGGTGGGACCCGCGGAGGCGCCCAGGCGAGCGTCGTCTCTCTCTCGTCGGATGGCAAGCCAAGTGTACAGATGTGGCGCCACGTCGGATGAAAAGCGTTTGATGCAAATAAATAAATCGGATATATGCCCATCATGTCCCACATGTCAGTGAGATTTCAATGGCATAACTTCAGCTTTGCAAAAAAAAAATATAATGGCACTGTGTAAAAACATCCAAAAAAATTTCGACTGATTCAGTACTTTTTAGCATAAACACACATTGATTTGTGCGGTAACTGATTCAGGATTCAGGATCTGCCCGCCTTAAGACTGACTGCACCGCTAAAACTGAAAACCCAATCTCTATACCTCCTGAACCAGGGCCCCACGTATCTTTTTTCCAGTTTTACTGCAGCGGTGGAAACTCTTCCCCATACTTTATATCAACCACCACATGTGGGTCCCAAATGTCAGGAATACTTATCTCTTCCCTTTCCTCTCGCCGCATCGCTCGTGCCGCCGTAGCCGCCCTCGCCGTCCGCCGGGCAGCCGCTTCCGGAGACGCCGAGTCGCTCGTCGCCGCCATCCATGGCGCTGCATCACCCCCACTTTTAATGGGTCGTTAATCACACGATGTTTGGCGCCGGGATCACGCCACAAACACGCCCGTTAGTCACGTATAATGGTATACAGGAAATATAGTAATCCGAGCTTTATAAATATAGGATAGAAAGGGGCTTACAGTGGTGACGAGGGGTCACTAGTTACGGTTACAATATCAGAGTTAGCCAACCGAGAAGCGGTGGATTAACTATGACACACGCCCGCATCTCACAGGCAAACTTGAGCATGGATGAACTCCCGGGCTTCAACGTCTCTCTCCTAAGCAAACACCTTGCGAACTCCTACGAACGTTGGTCCTCTACCTTGCTATCGATCTTACCTCTGGATGCGCCGGTGTCTATAAAAACAGAGGAGGGGTGAGTACAAACGTACTCAGCAAGTCCTAACCAGGGGTTTGGGCCCTAGCAGAGACTCTAAAACTGCTCTCGCTAGTTCCCGAGTTATCTTATTATCAACATCATCATCTTCATCCAAGCCATAAACAAGTTAGTGAATATTAAGGTGAATTCTAATCATAGATGTTCAGGCCTAGCATTTGCCCATTCCAAGGACGTGGCTATTCGAATAGATTTGATACGCTCTGCAGAGGTTGTACACTTTCCCTACACGATGGGCCATATCCTACCATGATCAGTGGTCAAAAATGGTCCAACGAGATCCCGCACCGTTTGGGCCGTCACCTGGATTTCAGTATATCTTCTACCAAAGGCTTCTCGGGGGTTGAAATGGGGAGGTCACCTAGCACCCCATAGGGAAGATCACCTAGCATCCCAACACTAAATAGCACACAAAGAAGATTTATGATTCGTGATACGATATATACATTGCGCCCAATTGCTTAACGTGGAAGATACAAAGATCCACGCCAACCCGACCTCGGAAGATCACCTAGCATCCGAGTCGCCCCCCCGATAGTCCTTTTGCTCACGCCGGCCTCCTAGGTATACGATATACTTCCACCCAACGGGTGTGAGATCCGCCGCCCCATCCCGCGCGGTGGTCATGACGGATTGTCGCGACTAGGTAGAAGGTCTATGAACCGGTCCTTAGGGAGGCAAGTATCTCTCCGCAGAACCCCTCACAAGCGATTCCCCGACATCGTGGATTACCACCACCCACCTCTTTTGTTGGTTATGGTTCATTTTATTACCATCGCAAAGCATTATAACTTATCTCATAATTAAACATTATCATGAACATAAACTCGATGATAACCTCATGCACACAGCATCATTATTAGCACATAGCAATATCATTATCTTGGCACACAACCTTTATTATATTTCGAGCACATAGCTTATCATTCGCACATAGCTTATAAACCGAGGTTATCATCGCATGTACTTATGTCCACTTAAACAACTTACCATAATTATAATTATTGCTAGATTAAGGCTATTTAATTAGGTCAGGTTAGGGGGGTAAGGACTTGCCTGGGATGTTCTTACCTGATCGCACCGGCGCCGAACGCTCCTAGCATACTTCGGACGGAACTCCTAATCGGGTTGTAAAAGGCTATCGATAACTAACGAGATCCTAGCTTGAACTATAGCATATAAAACAATCATAGAACATTATGGTGGCAATGGATTAGATGCATAGAGCTAGATTTTAGATGAATTATGGAAGTCGTTTCATGCGAAAACGGAGTTAATTTGCATGAGATATGGATTTTATAATATTAATCCCTAATTAAATCATTAGGGTAATATTATAATATAATTTTATCATGTAAGAAAAATAGAACTAATTACATGATAAAATTAGATAATTTAAATAATGAATTTACAAATTTTTTGAGAATTTTTTTCGACACAGGAAATACAATTTATCTGATCCCTATGTACATTGCTTAGGGTGTACCTAGCAATTACATAGGTGTACCCAAAGATCGCATGGATGCTGTGCCTGCCTCGACCGGTGGGTCCCCAAGGGCCACATAAGCCTGCCAGGTGGCGCTGGGCGTTTGACGGCTCGCCACATGGCGCCGCCCCACTGGACCTCTCTTGACGCCGTAATGACAGAAAACGGCGCCGTTCGTGGGATCGGGGTCCCGGCCCCGGTTTCACCGACGCGGCGGTGACTTCGCGAGTCCGCCGGACGGCACGGACCTCGCCCGTGAGCTCGCCGCGGCGGGGGGTGTCGGGCTCCCACGTCCCTTTGGCCTCGACGGCGTGTAGCGGGGTGGCGGTGGGGGGTCTACCCTCATGGCGACGGGCGCCCCGGCTCGGCGGCGGCGCCCGACGAGATGGCAACACGAGCAACAACGGGCAAAGGAAGAAAGGGAAACAAAAAGAGGATGGACTGGGGACGTTACCGGCTTTCCAATCGCGACTCTTGACAACCACGGCGGCGGAACGGCGTGACCTAGCTCGGCGGCGGCGGAGCTCGACTTGGGGAAAAACGGAGCACGGCGAGGAGGAGTGAGGGGAGGGAAACCGAGGCGAGCACCGCGTGTTCGCCCGGGAGGAGCTCGTCGAGGTAGGGGCAAGCTCGATTGGAGGCCCGGAGAGCCTATTTATAGGCGCCGCCTCGGGTGCTTGCCGGCGAGATCTTTTCCCCGCCCCGCCGATCTTCCGACCGCCGTCGTATGGCCGCAAGGCTTCCAACCGAGTCCCGCGTGCTCGCGGCCGTCTTCGTGTGTCCTCGTGCTCGCACGACGGCCGCAGCGTGTGGTCCCATCGAGGGGTGTCGCCCGGGTTGCCATGGCGGCACGGCTTGTTGTCGGTCTACGGCGGCGCCGTGCCGGTTGAGGCGGCTCCGCGGCGTGTGGCGTTATCGGAACCGGCGGGAGGTCGGCGGGTTAGCCGTGGCCTCGGAGGCGGCGGCCGCCTAGCGTGTGCGGACGCCCATGGTCGCCGCGTCGATCGCGTGCCTCCTGGTCCGCGGGTACCGCGGCGTGGACGCGCTGGCGTCTTCGTGCGTGTGAACCGCGCGAACGGCGACGTGACTCCCTCGGTGGCGGTACGTGGTTCCGCTGTGCAAGAGTCATCTTGTCCCCTCAACACAGCGGGACGGAAGGTAGAGCGGGGGCGGGGCGCATGATGAGGGGAGGAGGAAGGAGAAGGAGCCGACGAGGGTGGCGCATGGAGCGGCGGTGGAGAGAAGGAGGTAGGAGAGGTGGCGCCTGCGGGCTGGGGGCCTAGCTAGCTGGGCCGCCCACGCGGCCCGCCGAGGAGAGAAGGAGGAGGGAGGAGCGACGGGTTGGGCCGTAGCGTAGATTGAGCCCACGACGCCCTTTCCAATTTCCTTTCCTATTTTCTTCTTCCTCCCTTATTTCTTTTTCTCACAAATCCTCATGTGCATATATACATATACTATAGTTTAACTTGTAATGAAAGTGTGTAGGTATATATTCCCCAGTATCAATATGGGATCAAATATACACTTGCACCATTATATGTATATCGTATACACATGCCTCGACCTATCTCCCATGTATGATTTCATGTGTGTGCATATATCCTATAATTACACAAGGGCACATATATTGTCATAATTTCATATGTTTATATAGGTATGCCCTTGCTTGATATATGTGTATAAACACACATGATATGAGTTTATTATTATTCCCAGAGAAGTCGTAATTCATTGCTCATACATTACCTCCATAATTTATAATCTAGTTGATGGATCAACTTACCTTCCACCATAAGCTCACAAGCAAGCAGACAAGATTCCTATTTTCTAAAATGGTGAGAGTTTGAATGCAAGGTTTTGAAAATAGGGTTTGGTTGTGCGAGAAAATAACTCAAGTTTTAGTTGTAATTCGAAAAGTTCAAATTTTTAGTGATTTTTAAAATGATGCAAAAACACGGGTGTTACAAGCCTCGCAGGGAGGGCGGCCATCCCCGGCGCCTCGGCAGAGGGCTGGCCCGCTGGGTGTGGGCGACCGGGCGGGGAAGGCGCTGGCGAAGAAGCGAGCGGGCGCCGCCGCTGCGTGTGGAAGACGAGCTCGTCGACCGATCCTCTCCGGCGGAGCTCCCTCTCCCCGGCCAAATCGGCGGCGGCGGAGGTCACATCCGGCCGGTGGCGAGCTCCAATCAGCCGACGGCAGAGGTGGAATCGACGGCGGCGAGGTCCATCCGGCAATGGGCGGTGCTCCAATCGGTGGTGCGGTGGCGGCGGCGTAGCGGCGCCGGGCGACGACGACCCGCCCTCCTCGCTCCCGCCGTGCTCGTCGCGAGCTACATCGCCTCATGGGCCCCACGCTCGTCCTCAAGGAGCAACGCGCGAGACGGTGAATATCCGTAAAACGGGTGGGAGCGCACCTACCCAAAGAGGGGGTGCAGCTCCATATATCGTAAAATCGGTATTTCAGTTTGGCTCCCAGCACCCGGTGCGGAGTATAGCCTAATCGAGTGCACAACTTGAGTAGCAACACAAAGGGGGTGATTGGTTGCTCGAACCTTAGTGAGCCGGGATGGAGAGGTAGTGCAAAGTCTGGTTCGAGGCAGGCCGAAAACCATTCACTCACGCCCGTTTGGTTGCCAAAAAGATTTTGGTTCGGGATGGCAAAGTGAGTTTGTTTGGTTGCCCGCATGTATCATTTTGATGAATGACCTTATAAAGTTGCCCGCAATGGCGTACTCAAGGGGGTTGGTAGGGGCCATGCCCCATTTTTATTTATTTCATCTTAATATAAACAAAAATAATTTCTTCTAGATAATTAACTTTGATGTATGTGTAGTAATTTTTACTAGTATAAGTCCTTCTAGATAAATAAATCATACAAAACACAATAAAAAAATATTACTTAAAACACATTAGAAGGATCAAAACATAGACATCAAAGTTTACAAAAATCATCTCAGATTCCTTATTGTTAGGGGTTATTGTCTACCACTAAAAAAATAGTGTCTTTCCTCCAAGAGTGTATATAAAAATGCGAAGTACTCGTGTCAAGTCGATAAATTAATAGTCAGCATGAAAAATCTAAGGTAACTCGATGTGCTCATTTTTACAAATTGGATTTGCTCGCCCCCCCATATGAATAATTCCCGGCCCGCCAATGGTTGCCTGTGTTTGGTTTGGTGGTGGGTGGACTTGCTTCTACCTCCCCGCAATTAATTGGTGAGGTTACCTTGTGAGGTGGGGTGGCTACCCGTCAAAGATCGAGACCGGGCGGAATGACGGCGGCGCGGCAATAGTTTGCCTTGGAGAATATGCGGCGGGCGGCGTCGACCGCGGCCCCGACCGTGGCGGCCTCCCCACGGCGAATGTGGCCGTCAACCCCCGCCATGGGCGCCCCAAAGAACGGTCTTGAGTGGAGCAACCACGCCGGTAGCGGCGAAAGCGGCCCGCGACAAACCGGCCTCCTTGATAATAGCATTGACCACCTCCATGACGAGGGGCGAAGAGAACGGGAGACAATGGGTCACCCTGTCGTAGGCCCCGGGCGTGAAGGAGTACAATGTGATCGATTGTTTCTAGTTGTTGGTCACATAGAAAGCAAAGTTCATTGGCTTGAGTGTCTACCGTTGATCAGCCCCTGGCCGCCCAAGACCGTTTCCTTCTTCAATGCCAACCACAAGAACAACTTCACCCCCGAGGGGCGTGTGCCCAAGTCCGCCACAACAAGGTCGTTGCACCCGGCACGGATGGGACAGAGATGCGGCGATCTTCGGCGCCGACCAGTCGGGCGCTAGACGCCGCGACCGACCACCCTTAAAAGGCCGCGGCCCATGGCCTGCTACGAGGCCCATGGCGATGACGGGACGACGCCGGAGCTCGAGAAGATGACGACGCCGGCGAGCGTTCCGGCGAAGTTAGTGTCCCGCGTTGCCCCACTCCTCCTCTATTGTGACCCCTACCGTTGAAAACTCTTGTTTGGTTTTGGAAATTGATGACACATTTGTGGGACTAATCCTTTGCTCTAAGTGATGACTTGAGATAGGATTAGGTTGATGTCAAGGAGCATGATGATCATGAACATGGACAATGTCGGTGGACTTGATGGATCGTCAAGCTCGGTGATCGTCTTGAGAGGAACCCGAGAGATCAAGGCAAAGGTATCTTGATAGGGTTTTCCTTTCGGTGATCAAGACACGATAGAGCGTGTGATCATATTATAGGATAGATAGCCGACTATCAAGAGGGGATGCCACGACAATCCTTCGTGAAGTGCTTCTAGGTCCAATTGACTTGCATATTGCATTTAGGACAATGAGAGCACTAACTTCGATCTTGCCTAACTTTTCGACGAGCTAACATGCATGAGAACGTGATCATCTTGGACGTGTTGGCAACTTATGGCAAGAGGCGAAGCAAGGTTGAAGCAAAGGGCGACAACATGATGAAGAACACGCCGGCGAGCGCGACCGACGCGACCGATCGGAAGCACGCTCCATCATCGGCCGGGACGCCCGGTGGGTGCGCCCGCGAGCATGTTTCGGCCGAATCGACGTGACGCGGCGACGGATCCTCGACCGGATGCTTCCGGTGCCGACCGGATGCACGGATCGGATCCGCAGAAGACGTTGTCACCGGTGGGGCCGGGGGGGCTCGTCAGATCGGACGGACGACGATGGTCGATCACAAGGATCGAAGCTAGACCGACCGCTGGTGCGTCCGGTCACCGAAGTCCGTCAAGTCTTGTAAACCCCCAATGGCTCAATTTCGAGGAGGACTCTATATATACCCTTTTGGTTGGTTCATTTGAGTCTCTCTTGCACATTTGAAGCTTCTAACTTGCTATTGAGCTTGTGAGACTCCTCTCCACTCATCTCCCCATTACTAACTCGGATTCTTGGCGAGATTGAGAGTGATAGAAGTGCATTGCTTGCATCGGTTGCATCTAGAGGCACTTCATCCTTGGAGAAGCCGCGGGATTCTTGTTTTCTTGGGAATTTGCCCGGTTCCCTAGCGGCTTGGAGCAAGAGGCGGTGTTGAGCTCGATTGGAGCTTGTTCGAGGCCACACCGGTGGTGTTTGTGAGGGGTCGTTCCTTACCCCCGCGGGAGATTCGCGAAAAGGAGCACTAGTGGATTGCTCGTGGCTTGTTGGACCCTCTCTTGTGATCGTTTGCTTGAGCTCCCATAGGGATTTGGCACCGGCCATTGCTTAGCATACGTCAAGTGAGTGTGTCGCCACAACGGGGACTTAGCGTGCCGGCAAGCACGTGAAACTTGATGAAAAATCATCGTGTCTTGTGTGCTAGCTCGTTGGAGATTTCTTGACACGGTGATTGGCTTCAACCTCGACACTACATCAGTGGTATTGTATCCTAAGCACTCCTTCGCATTACTTTGGTAGTATATCTTGTTAGGGTGCTTAGCTTGAGTAGCTAGTTTAGTTTGCTTAGCCTTGTTAGCTCCTAGTGGTAGAATTAGTTAGTTTTGCTTGTCCACCTAGGAGTAACTTAGCAACCTAGCCATTGCTTGTGATTAGAGATATTAGAATTGCTAGAATTACTAGGAGGCTTGCGTAATTAGCTTGAAGCATTTGCTTATTCGCTACGCCGCCTTATTTACTAACCGCCTTGCTTAGTGTTGTTTGTAGAATTTTTAATAGGTTATTCACCCCCCCTCTAGCCATTAGGACCTTTCAAGTGGTATCAGAGCTAGGCACCGTTATTTGAGTGGCTTAACAACCAACGGTGACAAAATGGCGTTGAATTTCCATGTCAACAACACCAAGAAGGCGCCACCTTTCGATGGCACCAACTTTGCCTATTGGAAGGTGAAGATGACCGCACATCTCAAGTCAATCAATCGAGAAGTGTGGGTCGTGACCGAGAAAAAGTTTGAGGTTGCAAACCAAGCACAACCAACCGCCTTGGAAGAGAAGAAACTATATGCCAATGATGTGGCCGTGAGTGCTTTCCATAAGGCATTCAATGATAGAGTGTTTGAGCAAATCAAGACACTCACCGTTGCTCATGAAATTTAGAAGAAGCTAGAAGAGTGCTATGAGGGCACCGAAGGCGTCAAGCAAGCAAAGGCATATATCAAGCTTGAGCAATTCAGTAGCTTCAAGATGGAAGAAGATGAGAGCGTGCCAGAGATGTTCCACCGCATGCAAGTGTTGGTGAACGATCTCAATGCTCTAGGAGAAGAGATCAAGGACAAGACCTTCAACATGAAGTTCTTGAGGTGTTTGCCCGAGCGGTTTGGGATGTTCATCACCGTGCTAGTGAGGACAAATTTGAAGGACTTGATACCCAACCAATTGCTTGATGAGGTCATGACCGATGACTCCTATAGAGATGACAAGAAGAAGCAAGAGCTCATCAACAAGGCAAACAAGAAGGTCAAGGAAGAGGAAAAGAAAGAAGACAAGAAGAGCTTGGCACTCAAGGCTAGCTCATCATCCAAGGGCAAGAAGAAGAAAGAAGAGTCTAGTGATGATGAAGATGGCACTTCTACAAGTGGAAGTGAAATTGATGAGCACATGGCCCTCTTTGTGAGAAAGTTGGGCAAGTATGTGAAGAAGAGCTACATCTCATCAAAGAAGAAGAAGCAATCTTCCAAGAAGACCAAGGGTGGCAAGAATGAAGGCAATATGAAGTGCTTTCGATGCCATGATGATTGCCATCTCATAGCCGAATGCCCATATGAGAGTGATGATGAGAAGGGCATCAAGAAAGCTAGAAAGAAGAATGATGCCAAGAATGAGAAGGAGAAGAAGACCAAGAAGAAGGGACAAGCTCACCTTGCCATGCATGACAAGATCTCCCTCTTCGACACTCCCTCTTCGTGCTTCATGGCTAAGGCCACTAAGGTACAACCTATCACTAAAGATGATGATGATGATGATAGTGATAGTGATAGTGATGATGAGGAGCCAACTCACACTAGGGAGGAGTTGAAAATCATTCTTGATGATTGCATTGACATGTACAAGCAAAGTAGGAAGGAGGTCAAGGGCTTGCATAAGGAAACAAAGAGGCTTAAGCAAGAACTTGATGAGCTTCGGGCCTCTTATGAGAGTCTAAAGGTAGACCATAAGAAGCTTGAGAAATCTCATTCTAAGCTAGAGAAAGCTCACTCCTCTCTACAAAAAGAGCACAAGTTGTGCCAAGTGGTGGAAGATGTTAGTACATGCAATGCTAGCATCATGTGTGATATTCTAGTTGATGAATCATCTCCCACATGTGTAGCCTCCACTAGCCCTATCACTAGCACATCCATCTCTAGTGAGGATAATGACAACCCTATGCTTATTCATGAGAATGCTTGTTTAAAGAGTGAAGTGAAGGAGCTCAATCACACCTTGGCTAAGGCTTATGGTGGTGAGGACCGCTTGCTTATATGCTTGGGTAGCCAAAGGGCATCCTTATACAAGGAGGGCTTAGGCTATATCCCCAAGAAAGGCAAGACCGCCTATGTGACTCATAAGACTCGTTTTGTGAAGAGCAATGGTAGCTATTGTAAAGCTTGCAAGCAAGTTGGTCATTTAGAGCCAAAATGCATGAACAAGAAGGCCAATGTTTCTTCTATCAAGCTTGATAACTCCTATATGCTTGTGAAGAAGAACAATGGTATTCGTGCTAGGTATATTGGTACACCATGGATGGGCTCAAAGAAGAAAGCCATTTGGGTACCAAAGGCCTTGGTGACTAACCTTGAAGGACCCAAGCAACATTGGGTACCTAAGAAGAATTGATCTGTTTTTGTAGATCAATTACCGTGCCGGAGGAGAGCATTGGATAATGGATAGTGGGTGCACTCAACACATGACTGGGGATTCTCATATGTTCAAATCTATTAGCATCAAGAGCATTGATGAATATGAGTCAATCACTTTTGGCAATGACAAGAAAGGCAATGTGTTGGGGCTAGGTAAGATTGCTATCACTCAAGAGAAGAGTTTGTCAAAGGTGTTGCTAGTTGATCATCTTGATTACAACCTATTGTCGGTTTCTCAACTTTATGATCTTGGCTACAAATGCATATTCACAAGCCAACAAGTTGAAGTGGTTAGTGGTGATGGTGCAAACATGATATTCAAGGGATTTAGATATGGTGATCTCTACCTTGTGGACTTCAACTCAAAAGAAGCCAAGTTAACAACATGCTTACTCTCAAAGGCTAGCAAAGGGTGGTTGTGGCATAGAAGGCTTGGTCATGTTGGAATGAAGCAATTGAACAAGTTGATGAAGCATGACTTGGTTAGAGGCTTGAATGATGTAAAGTTTGAGAAGGACAAACCTTGTGCAGCATGTCAAGCCAGCAAGCAATATGGCAATGCACATCCAACCAAGAGTACAATGAGTACAATCAAAGCATTTGAGTTGCTACACATGGACTTGTTTGGGCCAACATCATACTCTAGCATTGGCGGCAACAAGTATGGTTTTGTCATAGTTGATGACTACACTAGATACACATGGGTGTTCTTTTTGCATGACAAGAATGATGTGTTTGAGCTTTTCAAGACATTTGTCAAGAGGGTTCAAAATGAGTTTGAGACATCCATCAAGAAGATTAGGAGTGACAATGGAAGTGAATTTAAGAACACAAGAATTGAAGAGTTGTGTGATGAGCTTAGAATTGGACATCAATTCTCACCAACCTACACTCCTCAATCCAATGGTGTAGTTGAGAGGAAGAATAGAACCTTGATTGAAATGGCAAGATCAATGCTTAGTGAGTACAATGTTAGTCATTCCTTTTGGGCCGAAGCAATCAACACGGCTTGCTATTGTAGCAACCGACTCTATTGCCATGGGATGCTTGGCAAGACATCTTATGAGTTGCTAAATGGAAGAAAGCACAACATTGGTTACTTTAGAGTCTTTGGATGCAAATGTTACATTCTCAAGAAAGGCACAAGATTGGGCAAGTTTGACAAGAAATGTGATGAAGGGTTCCTTGTTGGATATTCAACCACAAGCAAAGCATATAGAGTGTGGAACTTGGGTAGTGGCAAGCTTGAAGAAGTTCATGATGTTGAATTTGATGAAACCCAAGGCTCTCAAAATGAAGTTGAAAATCATGATGATGTTAGTGGTTCTAACTTGGAGAATGCAATGAGGAATATGGATGTTGGTGACATTCGGCCAAGACAAGTTGAAGATGATGATGACACTCCATTGTCTGTCACTACTATTGAGATTGATGCAAATGAAGCAAGCACTAGTGGTACTCAAGATGAAGATCAAGAGCAACAAGCTAGTCCATCCACTCATCCTAGTCATCAAGTGCAAGTGATGCAACCATCCAACATTGCAAGAGATCATCCAATTGATGAAATTGTCGGTGACATCAATAGTGGAGTGATCACTAGAGAAAGATTGGCATCCATTTATGCTCACCATGCCTTTGTAGCACAAGAAGAACTGGAGAACATTGAGAAGGCACTAAAGAAGGAGGATTGGATCAATGCTATGCATGAAGAGTTGAACAACTTCAAGAGGAATGATGTATGGGAATTGGTGGAAAGGCCAAAGGACTACAATATGATAGGAACCAAGTGGGTCTTCAAGAACAAGCAAGATCAAGATGGAATTGTGGTTAGAAACAAGGCAATGCTAGTAGCTCAAGGGTACACTCAAGTAGAGGGTCTTGACTTTGGAGAGACCTATGCACCGGTTGCTAGACTAGAAGCAATTAGAATCTTGCTTGCTTATGCATGTGCTCATGATATCAAGCTTTATCAAATGGATGTCAAGAGTGCATTCTTGAATAGCTTCATCAATGAGTTGGTGTATGTGGAACAACCACCGGGCTTTGAAGATGACAAGTATCCCAACCATGTGTACAAATTGAAGAAGGCTTTGTATGGATTGAAACAAGCACCAAGAGCATGGTATGAGAGGTTGAGGGATTTTTTCCTCTCTAAAGGGTTCAAGATGGGCAAGTTGGACACCACACTCTTCACCAAAAAGATTGGAAATGACTTATTTGTGTTGCAAATCTATGTTGATGACATTATCTTTGGATCAACCAACCAAGTGTTTTGTGAAGAGTTTGCTAAGATGATGGCCAATGAGTTTGAAATGTCTATGCTTGGAGAACTCACATTCTTCCTTGGACTTCAAATCAAGCAATTGAAGAATGACACATTCATTAGTCAAGGGAAGTACATCAAGGATATGATCAAGAAGTTTGATCTTCAAGATGCCAAGTCAATGTACACACCTATGGCAACCAATGGAAGCTTAGATCCCGACCCTAGTGGCAAAATGGTTGAACAAAAGAAATATCGGTCCATGATTGGTAGTTTGCTCTATGCAACCGCATCAAGACAGGACATTGCATTTAGTGTGGGCATGTGTGCTAGATATCAATCCGATCCAAGAGAAAGTCACCTCAAGGCAACAAAGAGAATTGTGAGGTACTTGGAGGGCACACAAGATGTTGGACTATGGTATCCAAAGGGATCCAAGTTTGATTTGATTGGATATTCGGATTCCGACTATGGAGGGTGCAAGATCAATAGAATGAGCACAAGTGGCACATGTCAAGTCCTTGGAAGGTCACTAGTATCATGGTCTTCAAAGAAGCAAAATAGTGTTGCTCTCTCAACCGCCGAAGCCGAATACATTAGTGCGGGAAGTTGTTGCACTCAATTGCTTTGGATGAGGTCGACATTGAAGGATTTTGGATTCAAATTTGACAAAGTCCCATTGTATTGTGACAATGAAAGTGCAAGGAAGATGACCCAAAATCCGATTCAACATCCAAGAACAAAGCACATTGACATAAGACACCACTTCATAAGAGATCATCAACAAAAAGGGTGACATTTGTATCATGGGCATTGGCACCGAAGATCAACTAGCCGACATATTCACCAAGCCACTTGATGAGAAGAGGTTTTGCATGCTAAGGGAGAATTGAACATTATTGACTTCTCCAACTTGAGTTGATGCACCCCACTTATATGACATGCCTCTCCTTCGACAAACCCAAGGTAAAAGTTGTTTGTCATGGCATTCATATGTTGCTAAGGACTTGTTAGTGCATCTAGCCATCATGCATGCTTATTAAGGCTCATTCATGAAAAATAAAATGATTTCAATGTATGTGTGGCACCACTATTGCTTTGATTGGTTCTATGAACTAGTGGTGGCATATGACATGTTTATGTGCTTGCAATCCTAGTGTCAATTCTAGAAAATGCGCTATTGATGTGTATTCTAACATGGTGCAAGATAACCCTTATGTATATGAGGTGTGAAAAAGCTTGTCCTTGGTTCAAACTTGAATACATGGAAAGGCAAGCGATCTAGATGAGACCACATGTGATACTTTGATTGACTTGATTTTTCTCATTTACACATTTTTGGTGATTTGTTGACAAAGGGGGAGAAATAAGTCACAAAGATGTTGGAAAGGATCACACAAATAGGGGGAGCAACCTCATAGACTATTTGTGCATTTGTATGTGTATGATCATAATAAAATGTTGCATTGGCAATTTAAATTCAATATTCATGATTGCTTGGTGTATGCTAGTTTTTTGAAAGTTGATTGGTGATTGACCAACTAGCATACATAGGTTGTATCTAGACAAAGCTCACATTTTGGCCTATAATGTTGATCTCATGGGGTATGTTGAGTTTTTATGAATGTCTAGTTACATTGATGCTAAGGACCCCGATGGTTTCACGCTTCAAAGGTCAAAATTCTAGAACCTTAGCATCTCTTTTGGTATTAGTATCTTTCCCCAAGGTTTTCTATCTTTACATATGTGCCAACTTGATCCAAACACATGGAAGCACATATGTAGGGGAGCTACTACTACCAAAACCGAACCTTGAAATGATTGTCCATTCCTTGATTCATGATCAAAATTCTATGGGCAAGCAATTCAAGTTAAATTGAATTTATTTCTTATCTTTGTGAGTTTGGTTGTCATCAATTACCAAAAAGGGGAGATTGAAATCTCTTGTTTGGTTTTGGAAATTGATGACACACTTGTGGGACTAATCCTTTGCTCTAAGTGATGACTTGAGATAGGATTAGGTTGATGTCGAGGAGCATGATGATCATGAACATGGACAATGTCGGTGGACTTGATGGATCGTCAAGCTCGGTGATCGGCTTGAAAGGAACCCGGGAGATCAAGGCAAAGGTATCTTGATAGGGTTTTCCTTTCGTGATCAAGACACGATAGAGCGTGTGATCACATTATAGGATAGATAGCCGACTATCAAGAGGGGATGCCGCGACAATCCTTCGGTGAAGTGCTTCTAGGTCCAATTGACTTGCATATTGCATTTAGGACAATGAGAGCACTAACTTCGATCTTGCCTAACTTTTCGACGAGCTAACATGCATGACAACGCGTGATCATCTTGGACGTGTTGGCAACTTATGGCAAGAGGCGAAGCAAGGTTGAAGCAAAGGGCGACAACATGATGAAGAACACGCTACTGAGCGCGACCGGACGCACCGACCGGAAGCACGCTCCACCTTGTTTTCTTGGGAATTTGCCCGGTTCCCTTGCGGCTTGGAGCAAGAGGCGGTGTTGAGCTCGATTGGAGCTTGTTCGAGGCCACACCGGTGGTGTTTGTGAGGGGTCGTTCCTTACCCCGCGGGAGATTCGCGAAAGGAGCACTAGTGGATTGCTTCCTCGTGGCTTGTTGGACCCTCTCTTATGATCGTTTGCTTGAGCTCCCATAGGGGATTTGGCACCGCCATTGCTTAGCATACGCCAAGTGAGTGTGTCGCCACAACGGGGACTTAGCGTGCCGGCAAGCACGTGAACCTCGGTGAAAAATCATCGCGGTCTTGTGTGCTAGCTCGTTGGAGATTTCTTGACACGTTGATTGGCTTCAACCTCGACACTACACCGGTGGTATTGTATCCTAAGCACTCCTTCGCATTACTTTGGTAGTATATCTTGTTAGGGTGCTTAGCTTGGTAGCTTGAGTAGCTAGTTTAGTTTGCTTAGCCTTGTTAGCTCCTAGTGGTAGAATTAGTTAGTTTTGCTTGTCCACCTAGGAGTAACTTAGCAACCTAGCCATTGCTTGTGATTAGAGATATTAGAATTGCTAGGAGGCTTGCGTAATTAGCTTGAAGCATTTGCTTATTCTCTACGCCGCCTTATTTACTAACCGCCTTGCTTAGTGTTGTTTGTAGAATTTTTAATAGGCTATTCACCCCCCCCTCTAGCCATTAGGACCTTTCGGTTTGCCGATTCCGGCCGGCCGGCCCGCCGCGGCCGTCGACACGGCGGTGGTGGCGGTTCGGCGGGCGATGAGCTCGGCGGGCGGAGGCCCGCCGGGCCGGGCGGGCCGGCCTCATCCGCCGGGTACGTAGACGGGGGGAGCCGGAGGTCGTCCATGGCGCGGGGTTCGAGCTCGAGGTGGCGGCGACAATGGCGTAGGGTTTCCTGTGGGGGAGAAGAAAAAGAGGGGGAGGGGAGGGAGGTGGACGCCGCCGGCGCCGCGGCGGGGGGGCGGGTGGCGGGCGGGGGCGAGAAGACGGCTCGAGGTTGACGACGACGGGGGTGTGCGAGGCGGGTCTTCGTGGGCCACTAGGTAGGCCGCCGGTCGGCGCCCAGCACGCACCCGTGAGATGGAGTGCTCTGTATGCTGACCTCACCGTGACGAATTTGCCAGTGTCAATGGAAGTTTAATCATAAAAGTTTTATTTGCATTAAATAGGTCATCACATATAGGCTTTTTTTTATGACATGATAGTTCTGTTAACATGAGAGAGAATAAATGAGTGTCATATAATAACCCATTAATTATTACAGTACCTAGCAGTTAGTGGGTCGTATTTGATTGATTTACTTAAATATTAAATGGTCCAAGCCTTACTAAATCTAACTGCATGCAGTTGCATGGAATATATATACAAGTTCAAGAGATTCTAAACGGAGTAGCCCCACACACATGCCCGGTGCCCGTCGACTTATCGAATACGATGTACCACTGTCATTTGGCTGGATGCCGGTTGCTTGGATACCGGTGGCTTCGATACCTACTAGCTAGTACGGAGTATATATAGACATAGTATACTACGGAGTACTACGGAGTGCTAAATAAACAAACGTATATACATGTATGTAAGTATAAGTTCTAGCTAGTGCTGCCTGTACATGTAGGTGTGTGCTGTATATATACGTACTGCATGCTGTGCTTCATTGAAATGTCAAGGTTGGCAAAATACATGGGTTGTGTGATTATATCGCATTGTGAGTGACGAACATCTTACCGTCTGATATCGGATTCATCCATCTGCAGAGCAGCAGCACAGCGGGGTACGGCAATTTTCTCTCAAAAACTCCATTATTCTGAGTAGTACGTACGTAGGATGTACAAATCCCCTTCAAATAAGTGATGAAATAAAGCTTTCTTCTTCTTTTCATTAATTACTAGCAAAGATCTTTGATCAAGATTTCTAGTAGCTAGCTAGATATAGTAGTAGTACGATCAGCTATTTGATGTCCATGATTCAGTTAATTAATTTGCGTACGTGTACTACGTTCAGCTCGGAGGTGGGTCGCCGTCGACGAGATGTTTCTGGACTCGGCGACGCAGTTCTGGAGCGACTGGGGCCTCCGAATCTCTGTCCTTGTCAGTTTAGCGGCGTACGCCATCCTGGGTTTCTTGTCCGGGACACGGCGGCGCTCGGCGTCCGGCAGTCGTCTGTGGATCCTCCAGTGGGCGCTGAGGGCCATCCTCTGGACTTTGTTCCAGTTCGCCGAGATCGCCGCGACGAGCGCCATCGGCGACCTGTCCCTCCGCGGCGCCAGCGCCGGCGCGCCGGGGAGGAGCAGCAGCTGATCGCGTTCTGGGCGCCGTTCCTCCTTGTCCACCTCGGCGGCCCCGACAACATGACCGCTTACGCTCTGGAGGACAACATGTTCTCCCTGCGCAAAACGGTGGAGATGGCCATTCAGATTCTTGGGGTCATGTATGCCATCTGGAACTACATATACCGCGTCGGCAACAGCAGGGTCCTGTTCGCGGCGGCGGCCATCGTCTTCGTCGAGGGCACCGCCAGGTACGGGGAGAGGGCATACGCTCTATGGAAAACCAACTTGGAAACCATGCAGGAGCAGGAGCAGGAGCGGGACGATTCTAGAAAGAAGACCGCAGGATCATCGTCAGCAGGGGCCAGCCGCAGCTCCACCACGGCCGCGGCCGCGGCCGGAGCTGTGGAATCCACGATCTTGACGTACCAAGGACGAGGACGGAAGGTTGACGACGGCGAGGCGCTGCTCCTTGCCCAGGATCTGTTCCACGTCTGGCGTCGTTTCCTGGTGGATTCTTCCGTTGACCGGCTGTCACCCTGGCAGCGTGCCAGCGAGAAGCTACTCTCGCTGCGCTGGAACAGCCTGTGCAAGGTGGTGGAAATGGAGCTCTCCCTCATGTACGAGGTCCTCTACACCAAGGCGGTCGCGGCGCACACCTGGCGAGGCTACCTCATCCGCTTCACGTCGCCTGTCTGCAGCGTTGCCGCCGCGTCACTCTTCTGGCTCCACCGTGATCGGGACTACCGTGGTAGCAAGGACCCGGTCGGGGCATCCACATCCTTTGTCGCCATCACCTACCTCCCTGCTGGGCGCCGCCTTCGCCCTGGACATTGTGTGGCTGCTGAGAGCGCTCGGCTCCACCTGGACGTACGCCTTCCTTAAGAAGACGAACAAGTCGGCGCGGCGGCGGCGGCCGCGACCATGGACTTGGTCTTGGTTTCGCCACCAGGCTCTGTGCCGTGGGTGGTGGCGCCGGCTCCACGACGCCGTCGTCTACCTGGACCTGGTTGATCCACTGCGGCTAGCGTTGGGCGTCGCTCCCATCGCTTACAGGAGGTGGTCGGGCACCATCGGCCGTTACAACCTGCTGCACGAATGCACCGTTCCTCGTCGCCCGTGCCGCCGGTGGCTGGCCACCAAGCTCGGGCTGCAGGATAACAAGTACCTGTTCGAGCTTCCTCGAGGCGTCAAGCAGCTGGTGTTCGAGCGGGTACAGAGGATACTGCCGTCGGCCGATAACCGGCCAGCTCGCCCTGATGGTGCCTACACCATGACGGTCATGAGGACACGCTGGGGTAAAGAGGCCCTCCGGAGGGGTGGTAACAAGCTATTCCCACAGAGGAAAGGGGAGCCCAAGTTCGGGCGTGAGTTTGAGGAGGACGTCCTCGTGTGGCACATCGCCACCTGCATCTTCCTCTCGCGCGACAGAGTAAGGAACAAGGTACCAAAGTCATCGACGGCCGGCGGCCATGTGGCGGCGATCGAGGCCATGTCCGAGTACCTCATGTTCTTGGTCGCCAAGCGCCGGCAGATGCTGCCGGGCCTCGTCCTCCATAGCCAACTGGAGCAAACCCGCACAGCCTTGGAGGAGATATGGAACGGCCGTGACCGCAAGGGAGGAGACAAAGACAAGCTTGCCTTGCTGGTGCGATGGAAGAGGAATGGAGACCGAGACTGGCTGCAAACCGAAGGCAGACGGCTCGTTCTGGATGCAGCCGAGGTTGCTGGTGCGCTGACAAATGCCAGCTTGCAGCAGCGGCAAGTGGTCCAGATGCTGGAGCTCATCTTCAACGTGTGGGTGGATAAGCTGCTCTACGCGGCCATCAGGTGCAGCAGGGAGTCCCATGCCAAGCAGCTCGGGCGTGGTGGTGAGCTCACCACCGTGCTGTGGATCGTCATCCAGCATGCCGGACCCTTTCGCATTGGAGAAAAGAGGCCCGGCTATGATCAGGATTCCGATAGCAAAGAAAAGAAGCGTGACGAGAAGAAGCCTGCGGAGGCAAAGGAGGATGGTCGTCAGAAGGAAGAGGAGGAAGAGGAGGATAAAAATTTGAGAAGGAAGAGGAGCCATGCTGCCGGTGCCCGCATCCATACCCGTACCCGTATCGCGGGTACGCACACCCATGCCCGTACCATTACCCTTATCCATGCCCGTGCCCTTACCCATGGCAACAGCCCCAAGCAAACTTGGTAGGAGAAGGTAAACCTGAGAAGCCCATGCCCAAGCCCATGCCAAAGACCGATCCTAAGCCCGAGCCCGAGCCCGCGCCCGAACCTGAGACTTTGCTACCACAAGAGGAAGTCGAAGTATTTCAAAGACCCGTACCAGAGGATGAAGAAGTGGATCCTGAGGATGATAAAGATTCGAAGATGCCGATAAGGTATGTTACACTGTATTGATACACTTAAACAGGAATCCAGACTTTGTTTTGTACAAAACGACAATAAAGCACATATATGTGTGAAAGTTTACATCTTTCAGGGTTGAGTTAAATTAGCAAGCCAAATGTACAGAGGCACTGGACTCGCATTATGTTCTGCTATGTAAGTTACAATGGTTTGTTTGGGATCAGCTTATACACCTCCAACCTATACACAGCTCGTGCCACCACATGTTTGAACCTATATAAGCAAATATTAGGTTCTACTCGCTTCTTTTTGCTGTGAAAGTACCATGCACCATGCATTCTTGGCACCACTAGCGATGCTTGCACATTGCAGTTCAAAATTGAATCAAGCATCACATCAACGTGGCATGCTTCTACAGTTTTAAGCACCACTCACACTGTGTGGAAGGCCTTAAGTCACCACACGTGGCTCGCACGGTATAATTAAAGTTCACTACAAAATTCCTTATCTCCAATTACTCAAAACAAATTATTATCAGTGAACACTTTAGTTAATCTCCTGTTGTTCACATTATCCACCCGGGTTACATGTTAATGGGTTGTAAGTATACTGACTTAGGGTTATAGGTTAATAGGCCACGCTTCGGGTATGGTTTCACTGGATTCGGCTGATGGGCACACACAGGGAGAGAAAAGCCGCCCGCCCACGCCTCATTTCGGGTACACGAATCTGCAAACCCACAGGGCGAAATCTATACCAACCCCTGGCGGTTCTAAAACCCACGGGATTTGGGTCCAAACCCACCCCGCTGCCTATTTGCCTTGGTGGACTGCTGCTTTTAGTCAAGATCAAAATCTAGTCCGTAGTGTCGTAGCTAGAATCCTGTTGCCTTCAAACACAAGGCAAATGAATATGCGTGCGTGAAGCTCGAGTACGGCCGGCATGCCATGCGAGCCAAAGCCAAATTGCCAAAAGCCATTGGCATCATGTGCAGTGACGCTGGCACCCAAACACCACCTTCGATAATCTCAAAAAAAAAAAAAAAAAAAAAAAAAAAAAAAAAGAATAGCTCGACAATGTGTCACTGAACTGAACTCCGGCACGGCTGCACTCTGTTCGTCGCACGGACAGCACTACCACCACAATCTGCCGTGATGATTACCGTAGCGTGGCACGGCCCGGGCGATGATGCTCCTCATTAAAATATTATAGTGAAAAACTATCACTATGCCGCTATGCGTTTATATTTTTGTATGAGCAAGATGGCAGTATCAACTGGATTCCATGAAGCATGCAGCACACACAAGACGGACTTGTTTGGTTGCACGTACTCGTATCCACCTTAATTTAATTATATTGAAATTGGATCAAAGTTTTCTTAAAAAAAAACTAAGCAAAGTTGTACTCTAATCCGCTACAACGCATGAATCAGGGATTTTTTGTGAAATTTTGCCCTTTTTAAAAAAAATTCAAACCTGTCCCCGGTTTGAAATTATTTGCATGGGGGTATCTCTTTTGGTCGCGCCAGCTCCGTGGCGCCGATTTTTACATGTCGCGCCACCGCGTGTGGCGCGACCGTGCATCCACGCCGACGGGCCGGGTTGACCGGTCCGGGCGTGGTCGAGAGTGGGACCCGCACGTCGCGCCATTGCATGCGGCGCTTTACGGACCATGTAGTGCATGCCGTGCTTATGTTTAGATCCATAGAATTTGGGAAAAAATGTCACATCGAATACTATAACACTTTTTGTTTGTTTGTGGTAATTTTATCCTATCATAACCTAACTAGGCTCAAAAGATTCGTCTCGTCGCCGTGTACATCAAAACTATATAATTAGTTTTTTTATTTAAGAGTAAAGTCTATTTTTGGCCATCGAACTTTTGGCTAAGTCCAAGAATGACCATTGAACTCCAAAACCGGGTATTTTTGACCATCCAACTCTTAAAACCGTTCACAATTGGCTATCGGGCGATTTTGATGGGTGGTTTTAATGTTTTTATTTACAATTTAGTCCTTAGATCCCGGACTCCGCCATGCCTAGCTGCGCCACCGCGGAGAGCGCCATGCCCAGATGCGTTCGTAATTGCCCGTGCTGCGTGTACCCGTCTATCGTGGCGTTCCAACATATGAGGTCCTTGCTGCACAACCCGTCGAACATTGCGGCTTTCTCGGGTCGATGCCGGGCATGGGAGAACGGCATGGGGACATGGGAGAGAGAAAACATGTGACCAAATTTACTATTCACGTTCCCATTTATGTTTCCCTTAGTATAATTTCAACTTTAATTTGCGCCCTACAAGAGGATTATGTGACCAAATTAACTATTCGTATAATTTCAACTTTGCGCCCTACAAGAGGATTACGTGGCAGTTATTCAAATTTGTAACACAATAATAATAAAAGATTTAAAATAGCGAGACAAAAACATAGTTTTTTTAGTGAACTGATTCAAAATAGCAAGAGAGAAAACATGTTTTATGCATGAACCTTGCACAGCCTAATAGGTAAAAGGTCTAGCCCGAAATACAGATTTATTAATACTAGGTAAATACCCCGTGCGTTGCAACGGGAAACATAATACCACGATAATGTATGTACGAGTGTGTGTTGTATTATTAATTAAAAAACATATTGCAATCATAAGGTTTGGAACAACAATATTACATAATTCTTTAAGAAAGATAATAAAAAATAAAACTTAAATTCCAAGTCCAAAATGTGGCTCTCACTTCTTGCAACTGAAGTATGCAGATGGTTAGAAGTATACTTGGAAGTATCCTGCATATAAAAGTTGTTTATTAATTGAACACCTACGGCCAAATCCTTTATCAACTATTGCATAAAAACAATGATTCTAGTCGGACCAATGCACACTAAGTTCTATTGACGATTCTTGTAGCACAAATCTCATTCAGTTTCCACCCATCCTGTCTTCGCTTCATGCTTCAGATCTAACCCATATAAGCGGGTAAGTAAAAACGAAATTTTAAAAATTAGCATAACTATACAACAGTACATAATAAGCGCATAAAAATTGTGGCCACAAAAGTTTAACTGAAACGGCAAAATAATAACTAATCCCATGTTATTTTTCTTTTCCCTTAGAGCATCTCCAACAAGATCTATATATGACCTCCCAATCCAAAGTTTTTGGGAAAAGTATGAAAAACGCCGCCCAACAAAGCATCCAATACTTGCTCCCAATCTTTGGGCCACTCGGAAAACTCCCCCCGTCGCGCGTATATTTGCGCACGATTGCGGGACTCCTATCCTCTGCGGAAAGAAAACCGCGCACGCGAGGAGGAGTTTCGCGCCGCCTCCGTGAAGTTTCCGCCGCCGGTCCTGGTTCGCGCCGCCAACCATCTGCCGCCGCGAAGGCCATCGATCACGCGCGCAGCTACTTCTACTTCCCGCGCGCCTCCCTTGACGTTTCCCGCGACATCTTTTTCATCGCGTCGCTGGATAACTCGCGACGAGAGTAGACAATCTGCCGCGACGATGATCGATTCGGGTATGGCATCCATCGATCTACTGCTTCCTCATTGTCCGTCGCGTTGTTTCGTCCCGCTTCATGGCCGTGGTTGTCCTCGCCAAGGCCAAGCTTGGCCGCCGCCTTGAGGACCATGGCCGGCTGCAGCGTTGTCAAAGCCCCCTTGGTGCCTGCCGCGTGTTGAGATGGCCGACATGGCTGCTGTCCTTGCCATTGATAGATCGACTGCAGCAACCGATTCTGATTCACTGATTCACTGATCGATCAAGCACCATAGCTACAGAGAATAATAAAATCGCTTGCACGCAGCAGCTGGTTTTGTTTACTGTTTACGTGGTCATATCAAGCAGCTTTTGAACATTTGTTTCGCGGATTCGCAGCATGGTTAAAGTTGCTGCTGTCAGGTGCTGTACAGACACATATAATTAATCTTTGTTGTACACACGCATATAAACTTCATCATGGTGTATGACCGGACACAGCCGAAGGGAAACAAATGTCCTACAACAAACATGAACGTATCTGTCAATTTGCCCTAGACTTCATGATCTACGTACAGGAGAGGACTCGCGAAGGGAGGCTATGGCTGCACGCCCCAACTACCGGCCCAACTAAACTCATCTAAGTGGGCCCAAATTTGGTTATTGGGAGAGAAATATAGGGTACTTGTTGGAGATTAGTAATTTTTTTCAATCTAACTTTTTTTTTGAGTTCCTAAACACATGGATATTGGGAGAAAAATATAGGATACTCTTGGAGATGCTCTTACGAGAAGTTTTTCTTCAGAACTGAAACACTGTAAAACTGAAATCACCCACACTGAAATCGCGATGTCCTGAAACATCTGATGCCGGCACGCTGCTCTCCGTGCCGTTGGCCACCGCTGCCGCCGCGTTATTGGAGGGCTCCTCGACACGCTGCTGCCTCTTCCCGTTCGCCACCGTGAAAGACGGCGGGAACCCGTCGTAGGAGTTGGACGACGCCGACAGTTACGGCGGCGGCGGCGGCGACGGCATCCTCCGCTTGGCCCCTGCGGAGGAATGTAGCGGCAAGCGGGTGCGCTGTGGGAAATTGATGCGCGGCAGCAGCAGAGGAGGACGAAGAATTGGTCTTCAACGCGGGGGCGTGCAGGTTGTCGAGGCGGTCGAGGTAGCGGCAGTCGGAGTAGTGCTTGGCATGTCGATGCTGTTCTTGCACTGAACGTCCCACTTGGGCGCCTTGGTGTAGCCGTCGCGGGAGGAGACGACCTCGGCGACCTCCTGCCACTGCGGGTGCCAGAGGCTGCCCCGGCCTCGCGCCACGAACCGCTCCCCCAGGCGTCGTTGAGGGCGGCGAGGCGGTGACCGTGACGGGGTGGCCGACGGGGAGAGCGACAGGGACGGCGTGGGCGACCGGGAGGCCGCGCCGTCGTCTTCCATGACCGGAGATCTGATGGCTGGCGGTCGGCGACGGGGAGCGCGACAGGACGGCGTGGGCGATCGGGAGCCCGCGGCGTCGTCTTCCATGACCGGGAGGCCGCGGCGTCATAGCAGGGGCGGCGGTTCCGCCGGCGGACGGTGCGTCTTGGCGTCGGTTCCTCGGGCGGACGAAGGCAGAGGGAGTGACGAAAGCCGGGTGGACGATTCCATTTGATTCTCAGGGATTAGCGGGGCGGTTTTCATTTGCACGGTCAAAGGGAGCCGGGGGGTGGTTATAGGCAGGGTGAAAACGATGTCATTTGGGATTTTTTAGTAGTAAGATTAATTCATAACAGTGGATACATGGCAAACAAATTTTTCATTCGTCATCCGACAGAAAGCAACCAACTGATTGCATCCAACAACATAAGTTCTTGATTCATTTTGAGGACACAACATAATCAACTGAATATATAACAATTCCCATTGATCTAAGGACTAAAATGAAAATAAAACATTAAAACCACTCCATCGAAACCGCCCGATGGCCAATCGTGAACGGTTTAAAGAGTTGGATGGTCACAGATACCCGGTTTTGAAGTTCGATGGTCATTCTTGAATTTCGCCAAAAGTTCGATGGCCAAAAATGGACTTTACTCTTTATTTAACTACATTTAGTGCTCCATACATGAGGTAAAAGGATACCCCATGCAAATAATTTCAAACTGGGGGGGGACAGGTTTGATTTTTTTTAAAAAAAGGCAAAATTTCACAAAAATCCATGAATAAGAGTGAATACGAATATATCCAAAGAAAACCCACAGAAAGGGCCCCGGGCTTGAAGAGAGCCGGGGAGAAACTCATGGTCATATGGCAAATACTGTAGTGTACGCTTGAGTCGGCCGCAACAATAGTTTTACTACCAGGATCCGGGGTATAGCCGAAGTTGTGGCGGGCAATCAAACACACTTGTCATGTGTTCGGTTGGGGGGAATGGAGCGAACCAGGTTGGAGCCGACCTCACTTTTTGGAGTGTTTGGATGGAGATTGAGGTAGGTTGGGTTGATCGAATATTCGCCCCACATGCGGGTCGACTTCGTCCCGCCGAATCGGGTGGACGGAGTGAACCCCAGTTCCTCCGTCGGGAGCGCCTTGACTCCATGACTCTCTCTTCCTCATGACCGCCACCTCTCCTCTCGCTTGTACTCGCCACCATGAAAGCGCCGCCGACCACCGAGCCGATCGCTGCCGCAGGCGTGCACCTGCCGCAGTCGCTCGTCGCGATGCCGCCCCACGCCGCCGTGCTGCCGCCTTCGCCCCGCACCACCGGGTCACGCCCGCGTGGAGCCCCGCGCCGCCGCCCCACCGCCCCGGGGCGCCCTCCGGCTGGCGCACCCCGAGGACCGCCGGCGGGCGCCGCCCGGGCGCCTCCGCCCCACGCCCGGCGCGCGACCCCATTTACCGGCCAGCAGCGGTGGGCCGCCAACCGGCTAAGGCCTGGCCGAGGGCTCCTCTCCTCCTCGGCCATGGCTTGTGCGCGAGGAAGAAGATAGGGAGAAAAAGGAAATAAGGTGGATGACAAGTGGGGCCCATCGATGGTTGGTGTTAACGGTGTCAAAATGTCATCCATTTCATCCCTCTCCAACCCCGCAACCAAACATGTGATGTGTTCAACCTAACTCGTTAACCAAACATGAGATGTGTTCAACCTAACCGTGATAACTAAACATGAGATGAGTTCAACCTAAAACACGAGAATAACTAGGTTGGATAACCAAGCCATTTGGTACCCAAACCAAACATACTCATGCATTGGCTCGACTTGTCCAGGGAAAACAAGTGCTGCATGCCGCTGCTGTATTATGCCGAAAAATAAGGGGAAAAAATGAAAACGCAAAGCAGCAGCCAACATGTCACAGTCAGTCAACGATTCGTCCGGGATAAACGTAGTGATTGAATATTTAACTATTAATAGCTTTTATTAGTAATTTTATTTAGTTAAGTTAATGTGAGCTTGAAAAGACTAAATGTGTCGACTCGTTAGCAATTGTAAACCTCTAATATAAATATGGGAGCAACTGTTTTGGGTCAATCAATTAAGAACAATTTAGGGTTAATTCCCTGCGCCTCGCCTCCGGCCGTCATCGCTGCCCACGCGCCCCCCCCACCGGGCCACGTGCGCGGCGCCCTGGTGCTGTCATATCGTTCTACGCTATGTCACGCCTCCATCATCCCCTCGCGTTGACACGGAGAACGGTTTGTGACACAATATCGGGCCTCGTTTAGATTTGAAAACAATTTGAAAAAAAGAAGCATTTTAGTTTGTATTTGACAATTAGTATCAATCATGGACTAACAAAACTTAAAAATTGCCTCGTGATTTATACAATTAGTTATTTTTTTCTACATTTAATGGTGCATGCTGGCAGCTAAAGATTGATGCGATTAAAAGAGTAAATAAATTCTAACTTTTGGGGTGAGTTAAAAGGCGGCCTCGAATCGCAAGCTGACCGAGTGAGTGACCAGGGATAGGTTTTTTTTTTTTTTTTTTTACCAGGGCTAGGTTGGCCGTTTGGGTGACATGCCAACCAGACAAGCTGTGCGTGTGAGCCCTACCACTCGTCCTTGGTCCCCAGCCACTCCTCCCCAGTCCTCCAGTCAGCCAACCAGCCAGCTCTCCTCCTCTCCCTTCACGTCGCCTTCGCTGGTTCTACCTCCATGGACGGGTGCTGCGCAGGCATGGACCATGCTGATACCATGGCTGCTGCCGTGCCGTGCCGCCTGTCCAACGACGACGACGGACGGACGGACCAACGGAGAGTCGTCGGAGAGGGACAGCGGGAACAAGAATCCGTCCGACGAAATAAAAACAAGCGGCACACACAGACACAGCGACAAAGTGGATTGGGCCCTCCTACCGTGGGCCCCACCACCACCCTCACCCCCTTCACCTTCCATTCCCCTTCTCTCTCCAGCCGCAGCCGCTGCTGCTCCTTCCAGTTCCATTGCTCTCCCTACCCTCCTGTCGTTTCCCCTCCGCACGGCCGCACCACGCCATAGAACAGAATGTTCTACTACTACTAGTTCGTTCGTTCTTGGATGCTCTCTCCTCTCGCGCCCCCACCCCCCGCAACATTCCCTTCCTTCCCTTTGTACGGCCCCTTCCTTCCTTCCATAAACAAAGCCCGCGCCCGCCGCCTGCCTCGTCCCACGGTTTCCGCCACGCCACAGGGTTCTTGCCTCCAGGTTCCAGCGCCTCCGTCCCTCCCTCCCTTCTCCCTCGTCACCCCTGCCCTGCCCTGCCCCTGACCAGTGGGTTTAGCGCCGTCGGTTGATTGATTCCCCGCGTAAAGCTTGGATCTTGGCGCGTCGACTGGCGGAGAGGCCGCCAGGGTCGGGAAGGGGAGCGCGTTCTTTGGACGGCGTAGGGCGGCGCCACCGGTGCTGTGGTGTGAACAGGTCCACGGGTCACTCCCTCTCTCTGTCCCGAGTTCAGTCAGGTACGCCGCGACTCCTCCCTCGTTTCCCTTTTCAATTCCCAAATAAACCTCCCTAATCCCGGCGTGCGAATGAATTCCGCGACTTCTCATCGATTCCCCTCTCCTCAATCAAGATTACCTACTACTTGTCTGCAGATGTGCAACTTCGTCTGGCTCTTCCGCGTGCTCTGGCGGATCCTCAGCGTCGCCTTCTGACTGAGACTCAAACCTCCCAGCCAGCCCCCGCGTGCTGTGCTCTCCCTCCACTTCGCCGCTACTCGACTGACTGATTGAGCCTCTTTTCCCGGTGGGAAAGCAAGGTTTCCCGTCGGTGGGGGTTCCTGGTGTACAGTTCGTTCCTTCTGTCTCACACAACACAAGCAACCCCCGCGCCTGCGCCGGCGCCCCCATTGATGTTGTAGTGTGGCGTCAACTGTCCTGCTGTGTGGCCGTCTTGGAGGTTGGAACTTGCTGCAGCTCCGTTCACCCGGGACGACCATGGCCTGCCTCAAGCTGGGATCCAGGGCTGATGTGTTCCGGAAGCAAGGGCAGGAGTGGTACGCACTTTCCCCTGCCATGCCTAATCTGCAGTCATTTGTTTATTTTATTTTTTATTATATAGCTGGCGTACTAATTGGCTGATTTGTGCAATGTTTAATTGACTGATTTGCTGATACAGTTATTTATTTATCATTATCATACCTACGACCACAGTATAGACCACTAGTATTTGTCTATGCGCCGAATCAAAGGTGCCATGCATATACTAGAAGCTGCCGTACATCCACTGCCAAACCTCTTCTTCTTGGCTCCATCTGCGGCTCTGATTTTTAGTATATAGCCCATTTCTCTTGAATGGCTGGGGTTTTTTTTCAATCAGAAAGTGGGAGCCAGCTAAGTATAAAAGATTGGAAACCTTATCTTTTGGTTTTTAGCTGCTACCTCTTTCTGGAAGATTTACTATCAGTGGTTGAAAATGCAGCATGTTAATATGAGCCCGCTAAGATTTCTGTTTCGATGTGTTTTAGGCATGACGGAATTCGATCTGTTGGTAGAGCCCAGCATTTCTTTTTCTTTTGTACTGCTTTGGGACTTACTGTACTCCCTATTGAGGTGAAGGCAGTCGTGGGTACATAGAACGCGTGTAGGGAGGAAATTGTCCTAGGTTCAGTATTTACAGCCACTGTATCGCACTTTTATTTGCAACAATTATTTCCGTTGACTTTGGGGGCTCGTATTATGATCTCACCTGTAAGTGCATCCGCACATGGTGAGCACTAAATGGACCCAATTTGGTCCTTCACACTTTGCACTGTCACCACATTATGCTGGGTACTCTTGTGGCTGATACTGGCCCTGCAGTGTGTAAATACGCTTCAGCAACTATGCTACTTGAGATAACTTATTGTTGTACCTTGTACAGTGGCTAAGCTTTGAAGAACTGTCTTTAAAAATGGACAGATCTCTTGTTACAAATTTCCTTTTTCAGCCCTCTCTTTGTAAATCTGAAGTTTGTTGTCTCCCTGAAATAGCAGGCCTTGATAGCTTCATGGTGTTAGATATACCGTACTGTTAAACAGTCTTTCATGTTTCTGAATTGCAACTGTATGCCCATAACAAGGAATACGATGACGTGATGCCTATCGTGGATCCTTTTCATGATGGGCTACAAAATTATCTTGTATGGTTTACTGGGATGAGATCTCTACTAGTTTTCATGCTTGTCCCTCTGTTAAAGTTGTCGAAATACATATTTTTACTGAAGGTTGAGTCCAAAGAGAAAATGAATGATGAAAAGTTATGTCGATTATGTTGCAGGTACTGCACATCTGGTCTTCCCAGTGATATAACTGTGATAGTTGGGGAACAGTCTTTCCATCTTCACAAGGTAAATTTTCACCAGAAGTATTCACAGTTGTTTCTTTCTTTCGCACCATTTTCCTTTGTTGCACCCATTTGTGCAACTGACTCATTTCTTTGAATTTGGGGCTGTTACAGTTTCCTCTATTATCAAAAAGTGGCCTGCTGGAGAAGCGTATCAGAGAAAAAATCGATAAGGGGGACGATAGCTGTGCCATTGATCTATCTGACATTCCTGGTGGAGCAAAGGCTTTTGAACTGGCTGCCAAATTTTGCTATGGTGTAAAGTTTGAAATGACTGCCTCCAATGTTGTACACCTTCGTTGTGCTGCTGATTATCTTGAGATGACAGAAGATATATCTGAGGAAAATTTGATCGCACAGACAGAGAACTTCCTTACCCAAACAGTCCTCAGGAGCTGGAAGGATTCGGTCAAGGCACTTCAAACTTGTGACAGTGTCCTTGATGTTGCTGAAAGATTGCAAATTGTAAAGAGGTGTGTAGACTCTATTGCAACTAGATCATGCAGTAACCCCGATTTATTTGGCTGGCCAGTAGCCCAGTATGGTGGCCCTATGCAGAGTCCTGGAGGGAGCCTCTTGTGGAATGGTATTAGCACAGGAGCAAGGCCCAGAAATAGCAGCCCAGATTGGTGGTATGATGATGTATCATGTTTAAGCCTTCCGTTATACAAAAAGCTCATCTCAGCCATGGAATATCGGGGCATCAGTCAGGAGATTATTGTTGGATCCCTTAACCATTATGCCAAAAGGCGTTTGCCTGGTTTGAATCGGCGTAAAAGCATCAGTGATGCCAGCAACTGTCTTTCTATGGCTAGTTTAACATCAATCCCTTCTGAAGATGACCAGAAGTACCTTCTTGAGGAGATTGATAGACTACTGCCTTCCAAAGGGGTGTTACATCATGCAAGCTACTGTTTGGCCTTCTGCGTACGGCAATCTTCCTGAAAGCCAGTCCCTCCTGCCTGTCAAACTTGGAGAGACGGATAGGCATGCAGCTTGACAAGGCCAGCCTGGAAGATCTTTTGATACCGAATGTCTCTGATTCTGTGGAAACACTGTATGATGTGGACTGTGTGCAGAGGATTGTTGACCATTTCTTGGCAATGGACCAAGAAACTGGTGGGGCCTCCCCTGGCATTGGTGAAGATGGGCAAATGTTAGCCTCACCATCTTTAATGCCAATTACGATGGTTGCTAAGTTGATTGATGGTTATCTAGCTGAAGTAGCACCAGACATGAACTTGAAGTTGCCAAAGTTTCGGTCTTTGGCTGCTGCTATACCAGATTATGCTCGTCCAATAGATGATGGGCTTTATCGTGCTATTGACATATATCTCAAGGTAACACTTGGTTTTATCAGCACTTTGTGAAAGTCCTCACTTCCTCAAGAACACAGATAAAGTTAAATTTGCACTGCATATGTGTTTCACAGTTCTTTCATATCCTTCAATATTGGTAGTATCATTGCATTGAAAAAAAAATGGTGGATGGCTGTTGTCAGTATTCATGGTTCAACGATTAGGTTTAGAAAACCTATGATTTTTGTTGCGTCGAGAGAAGATGCTTACTGTTGTATTCAAGTCATATTCTACAGTAGCAATTGCAGCAACAGCCATTGTTTTAGTAGAAGCATACGGGCCCATTATCATTGCATTTTAATTGCGCAGGACATGTTTTACCTTCTATTTATTTATGTAACAGCTAGCAGATCGATCACCTTCATGTTTAATTTGCTCACAGTCCACTTTTTGTTTTCGTTTGGTAGGCACATCCACATCTGTCAGAATCAGAGAAGGAAGAGCTCTGCCGGGTGATGGACTGCCAAAGCTGTCCCTGGAGGCCTGCACGCACGCGGCTCAGAACGAGCGCCTCCCACTCCGCATCATCGTGCAGGTCCTCTTCTTCGAGCAGCTCCAGCTTCGAGCTCCATCGCGGAATGCCTCATGATCTCAGAGCCCCTCGATGGCGGCGGCATCTCGCGGCAGCTTGGTGGCCTGCCTGTCTCAGGTGAACACCACCGTGGTGCCGGCTGGCCCCTGGCTGCCAGGGAGAACCAGACACTGCGGGAAGGCATGGACAGCATGAAGCAGCGTGTGTTCGAGCTAGAGAAGGAGTGCTCCGCCATGAGAGAGAGGACATCGAGCGGCTCAGCCGCAGCAAGAGTGCCGGCAAGAGCAGGTTCCCGTTCGCGCTCACCACAAAGCCCGTCTGCAGCACCAAGGACAAGGAGGCTGCTTCAGAGACGTCGAAGTCGAAGTCCAAAGCGGCAGCGACGGGGAGCGAGGACAAGCTGGCCGTGGTCAAGGGTGGTGCCGCCAGTGATGGCGCACCGCAGCTGAAACACAGGAAGCACAAGATGAACCTGTCAGCCTGTTAGATATCTATACATACATTACAGACAGTATAGGCCCAGGATGAACACGACTGAGTGTGACACTATCGATGTTTTTTGACATTTACTCATCAGTGAAAATGCATAGTGTATTAGCAGCATGTTTTGGACTTCTATATCCATCCAGAGTGCCAGAGCAATATGCTCCAGCTGTTCCATGCTTTCAGTTGTACCTGTACATGTCCATGAATCTGAAAGGAACTTACTATTAGAATCCTACCAAGTTCTTGTGAAATTTCTGGGTTCAAACAGATTCTCTCAAAACTTGAAAGGGCATTCGCATTGATTCTGATAAATGTGTTGTCAGTTGTCACTTGTTCTTCTCAAATCAAATTGGGTGTTCAGTATGTTTAATTCAAATATGATTTCATTGCACTGCTCAAAGTGAGCATGCCGGTGAACAATGATGAATGGAAATGCTGCTCGCTTGTGCTTATTGAAGCGGTTTGGGCTGCAGCTGCACAGCACAGCCCATCAGCTGCAGCCCAGGCCTGGTCGCTTCTGGAGTTCTGCTTATTGCGGCTGCTTGGGCTGCAGCGCAGCTGTTTGGGCTGCAGCTGTGCAGCCAAGAACAAACGCAGCCCATCATCGGCTGCACACAGACTTCCCTTCCCCGTCTTCTTCTCCGTCCTTCGGTTCCGGCGGCCTCGAGTCTCGACAGAGGAGACTCGCCTGCTCTAGGGTTTGAAGCGGATTCTGCCACCCGTTCCGGCGTCCCCCCACCGCTGCCGGCCGTTCGTCGCGGCAACGGCGAGCCGCACGCGCGCACTACCGACTCCTCTCTGCAGATCGAGCCGTCCGGCCAAGGTGAGTGTATCCCATGAGACCCATGCTTAATTATACTAATAAGGGCGTACTAAGACATTAGTGAGCTTGACAGATGTGAGCGTGAGAGATCTTCGCTTAAGGTTAACATGGCAGCCTGTTTTTTTTTTAAAAAAAAAAGCTGTAGAAACCATATATCAGTTAATGTTAACATAGAAGCATCCTCCAAATTATGAGTGGATGCTTCACTCTGATTTTTTGTGCAATTTAAAGCAGCCATGGACATGCCTATGTTGTTGACATAATCCAAGCAATAGCTGCAAATAGCTCCCTTGAACATATGTATTCATGTTGCTGGATGTACTAATTTTACTTCTACCTTTTGGTTCGTCTCTAAAAAACAGCTTCTGTTAATTTCTGTAACCTGCATTCAGATCTAGAAGATGGTGGTTGCAAGATAAGTTTTGGATTCATGTATTGCACCTTGCTTTCAAACTAAATGGCACTTCTGCAGAACATTTTTTACAACAATTTTTTTTCTCCTAGAGTTTGATTTCTCAAATGTAAGTGCAGTTTCAGTCCTAGTGCAACTATGGAATCGTGCAGGCATCTACTGGTTGGAAATTTGTGTTTGGGCATGACCTGTTGTATCATGCAAATAAAGATTTGTGTTCGGCATCTTTTGCATATTGGTTCCTTTTTTTAGCGTTGTTTCGTATTTTCTTTGCCAGTGGGTAATTAGTACTGCGTGCAGTACGTCGGTTTGCTTGGAGTCCTTGGCAACTTCAACTTGTTACTTGCCTGTCCCAGTCCTGTGTTGGACATTTCAGTAGAGTTTCTGATATACATCTGGTATCTCTTTATTGATCCTGTAATAGTTCAAGCATAAAGGTTTCTTGCTACGAAATCAGTGCTAAGATGACAAAGTTCGCACTTTATACAATACCAATTATCAGTCAGAAACTTAGACATTAGACAAATATCCTGATAATTCTGACTGACTACTGAATTTTCAGATACGCCGCTGAAAGGTGACAACTCTGGCTTACTCCTCGACATCATCATGCTCTCCACCTGAAGTTTTTGGCTACGATTTGCATACAACTCCAACAAGGCACAACCCTACCAGCGCAAGTGTTAGTTACTTTACCCTGTATCTTGCTGCTGGTAATGCATGTGTGACCAATAAATCTTGTAAGTAGAAAGACATATAACACAAAGTTATGCGCAGATGGATGGAGGCCGTGCTCATTGGGATGACAACACTACAAGAATGTTCCTGGACCTTTGCATTGCTGAGAAGGAAAAGCAAAACTATAACAGTAAGGGGTTAACCAGGATAGGGTGGCACAATGTGTATCGCATTTTCGAAGAACGAACACGCAGGGTTTATGGTACCAAACAGCTGCAGAACAAATTTAACAGCCTGAAAAGAATGTACAATTTATGGAGGCAACAAAATGACAAGACTAGATGTGGGTGCGACAAGAATTCAAGCACTGTTACACAAGATGCTGATGGATCGGACAATCAAATTGCGGTAACTACAGTTTATTATGTTTAATGTCAACTCTTGTTTTGTCTTTGAGTTTAAAAGTACTCCTGTAGTTGGAGATTTAATTGTTATTAAATTGCAGAATAGTTTATGTTAAATTGTCCTCTATCTTATGTATTCATCATTACTGGCTTGTAGGCGAATAGTGGAGCAGAAGACTTACGTGGCAAGGCGCTTGCACACGAGGATGCGCTCACCATTCTTTTCGGCTCCATGGACGGCAAAGACAGTACAAAGTTGTGTGTCGGTGGCACTGGTGATAGAACACCAAGTGGGGGAGGTGAAGATAACCATGCACAAGCACAAGTGTCGGAGGACAACATCGGTTCTCCGGAGGAGAACATAGGACGTTATAGGGTTGGCCGTGTGTCCCAATGGTCAAGCCAGGAGCATATGGTTGACAGCCGCCCAACCAAGAAGTCCAAGAATATAGGGTACTATGCCGAACGCTTATCTGACGGCATGCTTGAAAGTACTAGGAATGAAAGCAATGCCATCTGGCGTGAGCAAGAGGAGGTGATAGAATTGCTGCAACTTGTAGAAAAGGATGGTGTGTCTCAAGGATCTGAGTTGTTTTTTATAGCTACTGAGCTATTTAGGTCACCAATCCGACGTGCGGCTTTTAGGTGCATTACCGCTCCAAAGAACCGAATTGCATGGCTCCGATGGACCTGGGACAATGCTAAGTAAGATGTGATACGGTCCTAGTTTTCAGTTGCTTGTGCTAGGTTTATGTGAGTGGAATGTACCCATGGTGACATAGGATGTAAGGTAGCATTATATCTGTACTGTAAATATGTAAAGCTGAACCTTGTACCCTTATTTAGTTTTTAGTTTAATCAGATGTTGATGTCCCTTGTTACAGCTGCTTCAAATATTAAGTCCATTAAGTATTGGGTGGTTTCAACATAAACAGCACAAATATTACTCGGATCTGTATTCAAAGTCAGTTCGTAAGAAACTATTAGCATTAAATTAAATATATATAAAGTTCCATCACAGTACGCTCTGTCAATACTCAATATATGCAATGCACACATAAAAGTAATAGGGTACTCAATCCTAGCATAACCAGAAACAATCATCCAAACGATTTACTTGCTCAACTACCTTGAGTCCTCTGCTAGCTAAGGAAGACTAGTAACCGTAATGTTTTCTTATTTACAAATTTACAATCCAGGTGCAGAACATAGCTATGACTGCACCAATTTATCTGAAAAATCGAAGCAGAAGGATTATGCTGCATAGAAAAATAATGGCGATTTCAATGACTGCATCTAGGCCCATCAACTGCTCTGCCATTTTATTAAGAGCTTCACGCCCGAGCACCTGCCAAAACATGAGCTTTTGAGTTACATCTTCCAAGTATCAACAAATCAAGTGATATATATATCCCTTGCAAGGGGAAAAAAAGAAGAAGAGAGATGCAACTATTATGACAGTAACAACAGGGAACTTAATGTTCTACATGTGTTTCTAAATAGTTAGGGAGATATGACATGAATAGCATATGGAGGTGAAAAATAAGTAATAATCTCCTTTTTACTGCTAAGTAAATCTTTATTTCACATTGTTAGAAACTCCTTTTTGTTTACATTAAAAGAGAATCGATAAAAAGCCCTATCTAACACAGCACCTTGTAAATAAAATATCAGTTGCAGAAAACAGATGCTATCCCATGACTAGAGATTCATCTTGATTAACCATTATCTAGATGGTCTAATTGTGCATCCATGCTGTCTAGACACTAAGACATGACAACCTTGAATAGCGTCTAGATGTCATCCAGAATCTAAGACGTCTAGGTGAATCATCACTAACATGTATTCTATTGAAAAAAGGGTCTAGTCTATTCAACGTACTAAAAATGATGATTTCCTATACTGACATACTGTATTTTCAAAAGGTAGTATAATCCATGATAAGTGGGACAGAGGGAAGAAATTCAAACCTCCAGATGGTAATTCAATTTAACAGGGAGGTTCTGCTCTGCATGTCGGACACAGTAATGTAATATATCCAATACAGCCATATCAGTTTGGTAATCATCAGAACCTCGCGTAGCATATATCAGATACTACATGCAAATTGTTTCATATTACATCATGATAAAAGTACTGATGTCATACCTGGTATATCATAAATTTGCTGGGCAGGAATGTTTAGTAGCTCCGCTAACTCATTTTGAACATGAGCACGTTGTTGTATCGATAGTCTATCACCATGTGTCACAACAACAACAGGTTTGTCATCTGCAATAAAATTTGTTATAATCACATGATGTCTACGATCGCAAGTACAAATTTATCAAAACAAACATCATTCATGAACAAGGTGATGACTGAATCTAACAATTTAGATCAACAACCTGTATACGAGCCTCTAATCTATATAAGGTGAGATCTGAATTGAAGAGACTGTCATAGGACCGAAACATATATTTCATTCATAAAGCAGTATATGTGAACATAAATCTGTATTCAGGAAATTTCCTACGATGATGATAAAATAGATATACAAGGTTTGTGTGCATCTTAGCAATCCCTACCTCCAATCGATAAGAACGGATACATAAAAGTTTGATGGAGTATCTCAGTGTATCCTTTATTGTTGCTTTCAATTGACTCAAGGACAGCAACACCATCAACAACAAATATCACGAAATTGACCTTCCGGGTTTTGTAACGAATAAAACTGTATTGCCTCCCCAATGGTTTGATGTCCCCTGTCTTGGTGCCTTCATCATTATCCCTGTTTAAAAATGTTCAGAAATGCAATGAGTTTAATTTCTATATTGAGTTCCAAATCTACATATGCTACTTCCTTAGCTTAAGAATAATAAAGGAAGTTTGTGAAACTGAAACAGAAAAAACGGCAACAACATTAAAGTATATAAAATACTCTGAATGTCATGCAATGATGACTGCAGTTGTCATAAATCCAAACATATCCAGATCCTGCCTAGAAATACTATGTCCTGTGATTTAAAAGGAATGGGAGCACTTTCATGGTGATCTTCATTAAGGCCTCACATGCTTATAAAGCATACAGTTCAGGACAGCTATCCAATAAATGCCGGAATTCTATCATATACGTGCACAACACAAAGGAGAGAACAAATCCAGTCACAATCTATAGTTAGTCCTAAGAATCTGCCTCATTCTGCAATCTGTATATGCCTGGTGACAGTTGGGATTATATTTGAACATGTTGAACAGCAAAAGGTTGATTACTCAAATCTGTTGGCAGAAATTTGAGAATTGCTCTCAGAAAATAATGAACAGTTTGTACAGAGTCATGCAGTATACATTTTTTTTTCCAGTTCCACAGCAGAAAACAAAGAGTTAGGAAGTCACCCCTTACCATATTGTTGTCTCCCCATGGCTTATTCCTTTTGTCATCCATTGTTGCAGCATTTTGATATTTTTCTCTGTCGTTTGACCAGCCACGTGTATCATAAACACATATGGCACTTGAATTCCTTGGAATTGGATACTCACGAAGAAAAGTTGTACCATTTGATTTTGAATTGCCTAACAAAAAAAAAAAAATCTAGGTTTAATTACTTGAAATCAAATTCAGTTGTACTTGTACATCACCATGAAATAGCATCCCCCCAAAAAGGATAAGACTTACATGACACTTGTGCTCGAGCTGGTGCAAAAGGATCATCATCCATGTCAAAGACACTTGTAATCTGGTTTACAAGTGTGCTCTTGCCAGAACCTCTAGGCCCCACCAGCAGCAAGGTGGTGATCTCAGGCAGGACAAAATGTCCAGCCTTTTGCGCCACCAACTCCTTCAATCCAGTCACCAGGCTTATACCTGCTCAAAGGTTGACTTTCTAATGAAGTATTTACTAAATAAGAACATGTTAGGGTGAACTTCCCTAGTGATTTATAGTGCAATATAGCACCCTTTTGTTTCAGTACTTATGTTTGGTTGGTTCATCAAACAAGTCCAGAAAAAATTCAAAGTTTTGTAAATACAGAGCATAGTGTATAGGAGAGAAAATACAAAGCTGAAAATCATATTTACTTGACTATTTAGATATTTTCAGACCCTATGGGCTTCGTTTCGTTCATGTCACGAAAAATCAGCAAAAAAAAACACATCAGGGAATATTAACATGCACTCCATGGAAATTTAGGTGTGTCTATGTTATCAGACTGTGATTTTCAGATAGTAATCAAGGAAGTTTTCAGTCTAAAAGCAGGATGAAAGTATGAAATGTCTCAAACAGGAAGTGGTGCTTTTCCCCAACTCCATGGTGCCGATTTTGTGCACGCAACACAACTACATTATTAAAAAAATTTAAAAAGATGTTTTCCACTGGTCCTTCACATAGTCTTGCAGACATATTATCAAGAAAAAACAACAACAATCAGGTTACCTCCTGATAAGCTCTTTCGCCTCAAGCAGTCGACGATCTGATTTCGCCTCAAGCAGTCGACGATCTGATTTCGCCTCAAGCAGTTGACGATCTGATTTCGCCTCAAGCAGTTGATGATCTAATTCCTCTTTAGCCTCACGCAGTCGGCGATCTGATTCCTGTTTAGCCTCAAGCAGTCGGCGATCTGATTCCTGTTTCGCCTCACGCAGTCGGCGATCTGATTCCTCGTCCCACTCACGCAGTAGGCGATCTGTTTCTGTTTCCTCGTTCAACTCTCGCAGTTGGCAGTTGAAGTAAGGGATGGCGTCCACCTCGTCGTCGTCGTCGTCGTCGTAAACGCCCGATTCGTCGTCATCGGAGACCGGCGAGACGGCCACGTACTCGGCGAACTCTACACCCGCACACCAAGATCAAATTCAGTTCAACACAGAGTGATCATTAAAACTGGGAACTTGGAGGTCAACGGCAAGGTATGGCAAGACAAATCACCAGGAGGAAGGGGTTCCGACGAGCTCGACGGCGAGGAGGGGGTGCTGATGGTGGTGGGGGTGCCCATGGATTTCGCGCGAGCTTGGTTTTCCGCGCGGGCCGGGGGATGAGGGATTTGGGTGCGCGTGGGGCTTGGAGTGGGGGAACGTGGGGTTTAGCTTTAGAGCATCTCTCATCAACCGACTCCAATAAATCTCTATTAATTAAAATTACATTAGGTCAAACTATTTCATTTTTTTTCAGTATTTTCTAGTATATATGTCCCAACAGTCCATCTATTTTTTTTCTGTCCCAATAGGCCATCTTTTTTTTTCTGTTATGACATATTGGTCCATCTGCAAATGGGTTGATTATTATTTTATTTTTCTCAATATTCTTTGGCGTCGTTGTCGTCTGCTAATTGCGCTCTTCCTCGAGCCCTCTACAAAAAGGCTTTGACATGATGTATTAATCTTCGCCGACAAGAGAGGTTGCCGTCTTTGGCATCGATTCTAGTAGCGTAGGATCTTGTTAGATAAGAACAATTTACGGGCGCTTGATTTGGAAGCTCGGGATGTCGTGACCACCATGGCCATGGCGCAATGCAAGCAAGAAAGAATAAGTGATAGTCGTTATGGAGCCCATATTGTTAAGAGAGATGTAACTTCCCCACAGGATGGTGAGGTACTCACACCACTCGCGACCTCTTAGCGTGCCTAGGTTTCCAACCGCCGCCACCCCTTGGCCCCACTCCACCTATGCTTCTGGCATGCATCCTCGATAGTGGACAGAAGGGCGGAGGATCCTCATAAGCTCAAATCTAGTCCATTTCCTTATAGATTTAGCCTTTTTATGGTTGTTACTGTTGTCACCACTCTTTGAGCACCCGTGTCGATCCCTTCCTTTGAGCGGACCTTGTTGGTGCCTTCAACTTTGGGCTCCATGGCTCGAGCGATGACAACAGTGGTCTTCATTCCTGGCACCATTGCCCTTAGGCTGCTAGCGGCGTTTGTTCGCGCGCTGGAGGCATCCATGACCACAGGTTTGGCGCTTCACAGTTTTTGGCAAGGTGGTTTCGTTAAAAAGTCTGGTTCCCTTTCATTTTCATCAGAAAATGCAGACACCGGTAGTATTTTTCTTTTTCCCTTCGTTTCGGTGGGAGCTACATATCTTAGAGTCATCTCTCCTATGGAGACATATCTGGGAGTTATCCCTCCTATGGAGACCTCAAATAGGATCGAAGTCTTTCATCAATTGTCGCCTTTCAGAAGTTCTTCATCATCCAATTCAATCTCTAGTTTAGTCTTTGTTCTTCCCTTAGGGCTCATAATATATGCATGGCTTTAGTTCATTAGTGTCAAATCCCTTCTACAAAGGTCTTTGCTTGAGTCCTATCAAGCTTACAACATATGCTCAATTCCACTTTCAACCCCCAGCGCAATGCACAAGCCATGGAACCGTTCTCCATCCATGGCCATATCAGACTTTGAACGCACCACTAGAGGGAGAAAATGAGTTGCCTGATCTCAACAAGGAACCTGTTCAAGAAGAAGATGATGGTCCCTTACAATATGTAGTGGGTGAAGGGAGAAAAGGAGTTTACCTTGCCTTTTCACCAAGTAGCGGATCAGGATGAGTCACATAAAAAAAAGGTAATTTTTTTTTTTTGGAGAATACAAAAAAAAAAAAAAAAAAGGTAATAGCTGACCCATGCCTGCAGCGTCTGTCACTGGGCCTTTCGCCAGGACTGAGCTGAGTGAGCTAATATGCAAAAGAAAATAAGGCCGGCCCATTTACGACCACAGGAGCCCAACAACAGTCCGGCCCATCTTGACCGCCACGGAAGGAGGAAACCCTAGCGCCCCTGCTCCTCCAAGCCTATAAAAACCACGGCCGCCGCCGCTTATCAACTTAGGTTAAAGCGACGCCGCCGCCGCAAGCCGTCCGCCTTGCCCTTCACGAAGGCTTGGTCCTCCTCCTTGTACCACCACCTTCCCAGATCCTCCGTTGCCACAGTCAGTAGATTTAGCGTCTGCAGCGATGGCGATCAAGCGTACCAAGGCGGAGAAGAAGATCGCGTACGACAAGAAGCTCTGCAGCCTGCTCGATGAGTACACCAAGGTGCTCATCGCCCTCGCCGACAACGTAGGCTCCAAGCAGCTCCAGGACATCCGCCGGGGCCTCAGGGGCGACTCGGTGGTGCTCATGGGCAAGAACACGCTCATCAGGCGCTGCATCAAGGCCTACGCTGAGAAGACCGGCAACCACACCTTTGACCCCCTCATGGACCTCCTCGTCGGCAACGTCGGCCTCATCTTCACCAAGGGAGACCTCAAGGAGGTGCGCGAGGAGGTCGCCAAGTACAAGGTGAATAATTGTTGTTTTCCAGCACCTGTTGTTTTGCTGTTACCTGTAGCGGTCATTATTTTTTAATAGCTTGCGAGATGTATTAGGATTTGCTGCTCGTCACTGTAACTTAATTGCTTGGAGTAGTAAATCGATGGCTCACCGCACAAAAAATTTACTTTTTATGCAAATTGTCTCGTATGTGTGCTGTACGTTTGGAGAGATGTCACATATAGTGGATCTATAAGTTCACATTTTGTTGTCAGGATATGACTCTGGGTGTTACTTTGTTTAGTCACCTGATTGTATTTTGGCACACCTAGTTCACTGATAGTACGTGTTTATAATTAGTCTGGCAGCTGTAGATGGTGGTCAGTTATGTTATTCTCTTGCATTGAATGTGCTTGCAAATTGTTTGTGATAGGATGTTCTGAAAATTCTATATTCGTAGTGTCATTTCACATTCTGTTGGTAACTTAGCATTACAAGCTTGTTGACTCCATACTAAATTTGAAATTCACATCTTTGTCTCTTATTGATTTATCAATTGAGTGCAAAAATATGTGATAGAGGCATAACAAGTCAGTTTTTTCATTTCCCATTTCTTGTCTATGTTGATAGACATTAATGTTGCAGTATATGTGTTGCAACACTTCTTTGATGCTGTTTAGTATTGTTTCTGTTGAGATACAGTATCAATGTCAAGGTATAGATCGAATAGTAATGCAAATTCTTGTGTTATTTTCTACAGGTTGGAGCTCCTGCCCGTGTTGGTCTGGTAGCTCCAGTTGATGTTGTTGTGCCCCTGGCAACACTGGTCTGGATCCCTCCCAGACCTCTTTCTTCCAGGTAAGCTTGGAAGCAATGCATCTCTGTTACAGTTGAATGCTAGCATATGATGGCAAATTTCTCACTTGTTATTTGTTTCAGGTGCTCAACATCCCCACCAAGATTAACAAGGGTACTGTGGAAATTATCACCCCTGTGGAGCTGATCAAGAAGGGTGACAAGGTGGGCTCATCCGAGTCTGCCCTGCTTGCCAAGCTGGTATCCGCCCCTTCTCATATGGTCTCCAGGTCGTCAGTGTCTATGAGGATGGGTCTGTGTTCAGCCCTGAGGTGCTTGACCTTTCTGAGGAGGACCTGATTGAGAAGTTTGCCACTGGTGTCTCCATGGTTGCCTCTCTGTCCCTGGCAATCTCATACCCGACCCTTGCTGCTGTGCCCCACATGTTCATCAATGGGTACAAGAATGTTCTTGCTGTTGCTGTGGAGACGGACTACTGTACCCACATGCTGACAAGATCAAGGAGTACCCTCAAGGTAATATATGTTCACTTGTGCTATGGCAATTATTATGATCAATTTAAACCCTTGTATAATATAAATCTGCTTAAATTACAATGCATATCTATGTTTATTTGCCTGTATGTACTCATTAGGTCAAGATAGTGTGCATGAGGTGATGCTTTAAGCTGTTTTAATTTTGTGTTCGGTTTTCAGGACCCAAGCAAGTTTGCTGTTGCTGCCCGGTTGCTGGTGCGGACTCTGGTGCTGCAGCTGCTCCCAAGGAGGAAGAGAAGGCTCCAGAGCCTGAAGAGGAGTCGGACGAGGAGATGGGCTTCAGCCTGTTCGATGACTAGAGCTGCTGTTATCGTCAATCTGCTGCAAGTTTTGGCTTTTGCTTATGAACTCAAATGTACCGTTTCGTATTATGTTAGCTCATTATGTTTCAGTAGACAAAACTTTGTTGGGTGTCCACCCATAGTGTGTAATTGACAATGTTATCTCCTTAATGTTATGTACCTGTGTTGTGTCATTATGGCTCTCTATGATTTCTTGAGCGTTTATTTTGCTGGTTTTTGCAGTTGTCATTCTCAGATTTGCTTGCTGTTTACCAATCCTATTAGAATCGGTTTGGATGATTAGAGGTAGCAGATGGGTAAATTGTGCTCTAATCTTTTTTGAGAGTTAAGGTCGAGCCAAATATTTTCCAAGAGCATGAACTAACGACTTTCTAGTTTTTTTATGCCAGCTGAAGTGTCACACGTCCCCAAGTGTGAAACAAGATCCAGGTAAGGTACCCCAAGTTCTATGGTCGTAGAAAGCAAAGGCCTTATATACTAAACAGGGCATCTGAGATTCAAAGAAATCTGCTGCTTATTGTTTTTTAGAAGTTTTTTAAATTAAATGAATCGAACTGGATCGCGAGAGTAGTTAGTAGGACCTTCAACACCCTGCTTGAACAAATGGCTTTCTCATGTCACTAAATTCACTGATGACGTGCCTATCCATTAGGTGGCAGTCAGTGGTCAGCACAAGCTTCCTATCTATCTCTCGTCAGTCATCAGCTGCATTGCAATCTGTGGACGCAACTCCCCCCCTCGTGTCCTCTTGCTATCGTCCTCCTCCCTCCTTTGGCGCGCGCGTCAAACCTGCATGCACTCCAAGTCAGTCTCCAACCGGAGCTTGGGTTGCGTTCGGGCGACGGCGCCAGCCGGTCGGCGATGCGACCGCCGCGCCACTGTCAGGGCCACATTGCGCAGTGCCTTGGCAGGATTCTCGCCTGCCGCGGCGACGCCACCGTCGTCGCCGATGCCGGCCCAGGCGGCCGACGGCTCTCCGGCGCGGAGTTCGTCGATGGCGTGAGGAGCCTCGCCGCCGGCCTCGTCCACCGCGGGGGTGCGCCCGGGCCATGTCGTCGCCGCCGTCGCCCTCAACAGGTAGGTACAAGCGGGGAGCCGGAGCGGCAGAAATGTTGTTTGCTTTCCCTGAGGCCTGAGCTAGCCATTGCTGTGCAGCGTCGAGTACGTCCAGCTGTTCCTCGCCGTCACGTACGCCGGAGCCATCATCGCCCCTCTCAACTACCGTTGGGTACTTACTATCTTTTCCTTCTCGGATGATCGGAATCATACATGGCCTGCAAATTCTGCTGCCAATTTTCAGTTTCAGCACCTAAAATACTTTGACTTTTCCAGTTTATTACTATCATCTTGTGGTTCAGAAGAGTATATAAATGATTGATCCTTGATTCGTCTTCCGTGTGATCCAGAGCTTCGAGGAAGCGGCACAGGCGGTGGAGCTTGTGCAGCCATCGGCGTTCGTCTTCGACGGTGCCTTCAGCTCTTGGGCGCTTCGACTGATGACGGAGAGTGTCAGGTTTCCATCCATTGGCCTTTACCTCCTCCTGGGCGATAATCCTTGCAGTACTAACCATGCTGCTGCTGCAGATTGTATGGTTCTTGCAGAAAACTCTTTCCCCTTTTTAAATTTGGATTGAATTGAACAGTATGGTTATTTTGTCTTGGATATATTGGTTCAGTTGAATCCGTTGCCCACATCATGAGGAGCCTGAGAGGAGCTAGGACAGTGGAACCAGCGTCGGCTCCAGGGGATGTTGCTCTAATATGCTTCACATCTGGTAAATCAGGCTCTCTCTCCCTCCTCAAACAAGCTGAACACTCACCTCACGAAGTACCCAGTTATGTTCTTATCTTGGAATATATCCTGCAAATTCTCAGCTTATTACAGAAAATTTGAATTGAGAAACTTGGGTACAAAATACTACTTGATTACCTTATGGTATTCTGATTCAGGAACCACTGGGCGGCCAAAGGGTGTAGCAATAAGCCATACTTCTTTGATCATTCAGTCCCTTGCGAAAATTGCTATTGTTGGCTACGGTGAGGATGATGTATGCTTTCAGGACGATCCAGTTACTGTTGTATTACCTTTGATCATTCAGATCCCTTGCGAAAACAGTGTTGCCATGTAGACATCGTTGACAGGTTCGATAAACCGCCAACATAAGTGTATGGCTTACAATATTTCCCCTCTGTTGGTCTGCAGGTTTACCTGCATACAGCGCCTCTGTGCCATATCGGTGGGATCTCCTCATGCATGGCTATCCTGATGGCTGGAGGTTGCCATGTCCTGATTCCGAAATTCGACGCCAAATCAGCCTTTGATGCCATCCAGGAACAAGGAGTGACTTCTTTCATCACTGTCCCTGCGATCATGGCTGACCTGCTGTCATATGCTCGGTATGATGAGATAGTAGTGCTCCAGTTTTCTGAAATCCTAGGAGTGCACAGCCGTTGGTAATTGGCTATCTGTCCCGTTTTCAATCAGAAAAGAGATGATACCTGACTGTGGGAAGACAGTGACCAAGATTCTGAATGGGGGTGGTGGGCTGTCTCTTGATCTCATAAATGGAGCTTTTACAATTGTTTTCCTCATGCTGCCATTTTCTCAGCTTACGGTATGTGTTCTTTGCCATGCCAGTTAGCACAGCAGATTCTTCAGAATCATGTATCATGAAGATTAATTTACTGCATGCAAACTAATATCTCTATGAAGAGCCGAAGAGGGAAATATTGGCTGGACAGTGTAGTATTATAATAATGTACCCTAAATAAAACCATGCTAGTTATTCCCTCCGGCATCGCGATTTTGCCACTTTGGAAATGCATCTACTGAATTTTAATAGCTTATAGTTTTCAATAGGGATGACAGAGGCCTGCTCATCTCTGACATTCATGGCTCTCAACATACCAAAGCTTCAAGAACCCAATAACCAATCAGAAAGTCACTATGGAGGCATTTGTGTTGGCAAACCAGCACCGCATGTTGAGATACAAATCGGCATGGATGGTAATAACACAAGTTCATCACCAACTGGGAACATCTTAACCAGAGGCCTGCATACCATGGTTGGTTACTGGGCAAACGACAAGGTGGATTCATCAGGCTGTGTCAGGAACGGATGGCTTGACACTGGAGACACTGGGTGGATGGACAAAGCCGGTAATCTGTGGCTCATGGGGCGGCAAAAGGGCCGCATCAAAACCGGAGGCGAAAATGTTTACCCTGAAGAGGTACTTGTTCCATAACTAGTTCAAACTCTACATATTCTTCAGTCCTTTAACGATGACATGCGATTTGATTTCACACAATGTATAACACCTGGAGTTGTTCAGGTTGAATTGGTACTATCTCAGCACCCAGGAGTAGCAAGAGTTGTGGTAGTGGGTGTGCCCGATAGTCGTTTCGGGGAGAAGGTCATTGCTTGTGTTAGCATCAGGGATGGCTGGAAATGGGTTGATGCAAGAACTGAGCACCAAGGCAGAGGCAAGGAAGTGTCTCCTCAGATCCTTCATGACCACTGCAGGATGAAAAAACTGAGCAGGTGATCTTCTCATATATTGTTCCGATGCCAACATATTAGCATTTGGAAACTGAATGCGCATCCGTTTGAGAGCAAACATTTCTCACCAATGCAGCTACCATCACCGTTCTCAAAATGTTCCTTTTTTGTAACAGATTTAAGGTGCCAAGGTGTTATTACCAGTGGAGGCAGCCATTTCCAGTGACTACGACAGGGAAAATCAAAAGAGAGGAGCTGAAGAGGGAACTTTTAGCAGCAATTCAACTACCCAGCAACTTGTAGCTTTTTAGGCAAAGATCCATTTCCATCACAAATCTGAAATGGCTTATTTGATTCCTGGAGACCTGTGACATCCACAAGTCTCATGAAATTCAGAACAATCTGATTCTCAGAGAACTGAAAGTGATATACTTGAATGAAAACCAGAGCAGTTTATAGCATGTTTTTTTTTTTTTTTTTTTTGAAGAGTCACCGGGGAGTCGTTCCCCACTTGAATTTTGTTTGATTGGCCCAGAATGGACTGATAGCAGGTAGTAGTTTACAACATCAGCAGTTTATAGCATGTTTAGTTCGAGGACATGGTGAATGAAGGATGGCGATCCAGTTTTTAGAGATAAATCAATTTCTAGTAGTATCATTTATTTGGCTGAGTCGTCGCCAAAAAAAAGAAAGAAAGAAAAAAAGGCTGAGGGGGTTAGGATGGCCATGGCCCTGTTGTTTCCAGGAGAGGACACGAAATTGACATACAACGTAAGACCGTGGCCACCACCCGCTCTTCACGGAGCGGGCCCGCCATCGGCTCCAGAGCCGGCCAGAAAGGAGCTCACCGCCGGCGTCGGGCGCATCCGGGGAGCTCCGTACGCCGGGGCGGTGCACGCCGGCATTTATTTTGGGTGAACTGAAACGGATTTAGAGAGGGAAGAGAAAATAAAGAACTGAAGTGTATTCTTTTATTGGGCCGTCAGAGTGAAACTAGAGTTTGGGCTGGGCTGGGTTGCAAGGAGAGCCACCTTCACCAGGTATGGATGCAGCAGTTTTTGTTGTGTTCCTGTGCTGACGTGCGAGCGGCCGTCACGTCACGTGCCTTTTCGATTTCATCTTTGGTGTGTCCTTGTCAGCGCGTACGATCGCAAAATCATCATCATCAGGTCAGCGCGAGCCTTGCATATATAATACCCACGCACATTAAAAATGACTTTTCAATTTTGAATATCACGAATTTTGGGCTGTGTTTATTTATTTATTTTTTTAAATTTAAAACTATCAAGCCCGGCCGTGATGACCAAACCCCGAGTCCCTGACTTCGTCATCGTCGTCTACGTATAATAAATAAATGGATCCTTCCTTCTTGACCTTCCTCATATCCATTTCGCATCCAAACCAAAACACCTTCCACTTCCTTCTTCTTCTTCTTAATATAAAATGGGGAGAGGCTCCCTGCCTAGATTATGCTACCAATTCTTGATTGCGGAAGTAGTTGCCTATGGTTTGGTTACGTCCGGTTTTTTTTTTTTTTTTCGAAAAACCTTTCTTCTGATCCGCATGGTTTTTTTTTTTTTTCTTTCAGGTGACAAAAAGTTTTCAGCCTTTTGGACAGGAAACTCGTCGTTGGCCAACACAGCTGCCGAGAGCGACGAGATGCATTGTCTGGGCCGGCCCGGCTGGCCATGGAGCAGGAAGTGCCTGGTGAGTGAGAGTCGCCCCTGCCTCTGCCAATTCTAAAAAAACCCTGCCTCTGCCTGTGCTGAATTCTGACTCGTTTCTTGTGTTGGCTTGGTGTCTAGATACGTATGCTCCCGTCTCCGGCGTCGTTGCCATCGAGGCGGTCCACCGGCTCCAGCACGACGACCTCCACGGCGAAGGTGCGCTCATGTACAGGGCACACCCAAAGCACCCCAACGACTGGCTGCTCCTCGAGTGCTTTCTAGACGGCATCTGGACGCCGAGGGGAGGGAGCCTCTATGGGCAACGTCCTGGACAAGATAGTGCAGATGGGGGGCGTGCCAGTGACGACGACGACGCCATCTCCGGCAGAGCTTCTGTTGCCACTGCGCTCATGGCCGGGAGGAGCACGACGGCGGACTTACCCCAGAGCGCGTGGCGGCGCTGCTGGACCGCCACGGCACCTGTGTCGGCCGGCTGTGGGTGTGCCCGTGGTACTTCGACTTCGATGCCGCCGGCGTCGCTGGACGGCGGACGGTCGGGTGGCACTACGTCGTCTGCTTCGAGTACCGATTCTGCGGCGAGGAGATGCATGTGCTCGTGCTCGTGCTCGTGCTGGACAACAATGAAATGAGTGCCCCACAACGACGCTGGGTTCATGGCGATGAGCTCGACACGCTCTACACCCTCGGTGTAGGTAGGTGCAGCGCCTGATAGATCTCGGTGATAGCTACTAGACCATCAACACGGCCGACTCAGCAGATTCCCCACCGGATGCTCATGCTCGTGTGGTGTATGTGTGCTTGTTTGTATTGCTAGAAAATAAACAAGAGACGATTTCGCGAGAAAGTGGTTACATTGATGATCCAACAATCAAGAAAGATCTGGCTCAGTAAACTTAAGGGAAAACCATAACCTGACTTTCAACTTTATAAATTAAATAAAAATAATAATATGTTGCATGTACAGTGCTAAATCCACAAAATTAAATATACATTTTGAATGTACACGCTCATCTTCAGATGTATTGGATCAATTACATACGCTAAATCCAGAAGAGGGAAGACAAAAAAAAAGATTACTCTTATTGGGCCGTTTGAGTGAAACTGGAGTTTGGGCCGAACCCATAGGCTGGGCTGGGCTGGGCTGGGCTGCAAGGAGAAGCACCTGCGCAGGCCGCAGCATCATGGTGGCTCTTGAGCTGCAGTCAACCTCAACGAGATACTGTATCACGCAACGCAACGGCGGCGGCGGCGGTGAAAAAGGGGGGGTGGGGTGGGGGAGTAGGACTGTCACTGTGGGAGGAGAAAGGCGGCTGCTTTCCCTGTCTCGGTCGGTGTCTCCGCACCACCGCCCCACCCTCACTGGCAGCGCTGACGGCGGCAGGCGAGAAAAGGTAGAGCATCATTCATCAGCACAGCTTCTTTCTTTCCTTCTTTCCCCCCTTCTTTTCCACCGTTGTGTTTCGGGGCGGGGGATTCCTTGCCTCGCCGCCGCCCGCCGTTTGTTTCCTCTACGGATTCACCTGGTGGAGCTCTTCGTCCTAGGTGCCGGTGGTGGTAGTGGTGATTGGTTTTCCCGCCCGGCCTGTTTCGTACTCGCTTCTCCCCCTCTTGGTTTCACCTTAGGTTAACTTCATCCCATTTGGGCTCCTTAATCCCATTTGGTAAGATTGGTTAGACTTCGATTACTCTTGTTTGTTTCCTGTTTTGTTTTGTTTACCTGATTCGGCTAGTTTTGATAGAGCTTGATGTGTTTCTGTCCATGTCACTATACCCAATCGTGTTACCATTCCTGGGATGGGATGTTCTGTCTCTTCGGATTCCATGTCATTAACTCATTATTATCCAACCATTCATGTTAGTTGATACTTGTAATAATTATTGTTGAGGTAGTGTTTTGCTCACAGACCGTTGTTATGCTGTCACAAGCTTGGGGTGATGTGATTGCACATTTGCACGTCAAACACTGGTTTATATTTAATAGTACATGTGTGGTTGCAGCTGTGCAATAAATATTCAGATGGATATCATGAGGGAAATAGCGTGCTTTGGTTATAATCCTTGAGTTTAATATTCCTGTTGTGTCTTTCCATTCTCTCTTGTAGTGGTGATCGCTCCAAAATCACATACAGATTGGGATGGCAGAGACCTTGGATGTATCGCCTGATGATGCCAATGGGAGTGTCGCAGTTGAGACTGAGATTTGCCATGAAGATGCCGCTGTTGAGGATATGGATTCTTTCTGGTATGAAATAAATGACAGGTTTCATGTTTCAGGAGTTGTGACTGGTGTTATCATCAAGGAAATCCTGATTGATGTGCGACAAGAAGCTGCTAGTCAAATTGCTCTCAAGGATGCAGAGATAGCATCACTGAACCAAAAGCTGCAGCAACTAGGAAATGGCAGCTTGAGTTCATCCGAGGGGACGGGACAAAAGGCATGATGAATTTTATAGTCTCCGCCAGCAGCTTGACTCCATTTCCAGGTCACTCTTGAATTCTGAATGGGGACTTTCAGGATCGCAGCATAACTTTGAAGATTCAGAAAATGCGAGCAAGCAGCAGGACAAGGAAAAATCCTCTAGAAATGGTGTAGCAAAGACCATTGGTTCAGGAGAGTCCAATGACGAAGTTTTTGGCGATCCAAAACATCTGGATCACATGGATAAGGCTGCTTTGATAGTTCATTTCAATAAATTGATGAATGAGATGAAAAGGCAGCATGATTCAGTTCTGCACCAGAGCACGGAAGAGATATTCAAACTGAAGCGTGAAATCCTAAAGAAGGATGGATCAAACCCTTTTCACTTACGAAATAACAAAGAACTTGAGCAAGCGAGGGAAGAAAATAGAGGAAGTCATCTCGAAGTTGGATGTGCTCCTCTTGGAGAATAAAAAGAACCTCTGTTCGTATCAAGCCAAATGCAATTCCTGGGCAACAAGATAAGAACAATGTATTAGATTCTGAAATCCAACAACTAGAAAGTGGTGCAAATAATAATGAAGAGGACCATTGCTCTGTTCCAACTCACTCTTCGCATTTTGCATCCACAAAAGGCAGATCAGGAACTGAATATTGTAAGGCTCGAATCTGACGTTGAAGATGCCAGAATTGCAGCCACCATCAGAGAAGAGATAGAAAGGATTATCATGAAAGAGTTCCTTAGTGAAAAAGCATAGAATTGCATGGTCATGAGATTGAGGGTGATATGAAGCAGGAAGTTTGCTCAATAATTCATAATGAGGCTATTGCTAAAGCAATGTCAGGCATTGATTCTTTGTTGTTGAAGTATGAAGAGAAAAAAGAGTCGTGCTGAAGAGGAATCTCTACATAAGCAAAAGATTGAGAAACTGAAACTGATTGTGGATTCCTTCACTGAAGTAGTGAGTGAAAAGGAGAAATTTGTATCACAGATTGGACTGGAAGCAATGCATACTCGCATGGAGTCAATGTGTCATGAACTTGATTTGCTAAGAGACAAAGTGGCAAAGCAAGATTCCTACCTATCTGAAAAGAACAGGGAGTTTGGTGTCATTATGGGCAGGTTGGAGCAAGCTCAGCAGCATGTTCAACACAATGATGTTACTTTGGTTGAACTGAATGATAGAATTAGAACCCTTTTGGACTCTAAAAAGACTTAGAGAAACAGAATCAAGCTCTACATAATGTCATTGAAGAAAAGGAGAAGATGCTAACATCTGCTGTTTCTCAAGACACGGATATGAGAAAATTCATGGAAAACGTTGTTAAATCTATCAGAGATTTTGAAATTGTCATTATGGATCACCAAGCTTTTGTTGCAAATAAAGTCCAGCACAATCTATCAAGGTGTTCGTTTATTATTCACTCTAAACTTATTTGTTCTAGGCAAATGAGCTCATTTTAATATTATGTCTACAGTTCTTGTTACCTATTACCTATCTAGGTAATGTACTAATGTTCCTGTAAATAAATAAGAGGTGGTATGTTTTTTCTTTTACAGGTTCTGTTTCTTAAAAGAACAATGTAAACACCTTGCGAAAAGAAGGCAATCTTTTAAGAAAGAAAGCATTGCAATACAAAGAGATATCTGAGACAAGAGGCTCTAATCTTCAGAAAGCTGAACTTGAGGTAATTTATTTGTCAAACTGAACTAGTTAGTGTTTAGCTTCACTTTTCAGAGCTTAACTTGCAAACCATGGAAAAATATATAACCAGATATCACCCTAAAAGGATCAATGGTTGAGGCATTAAATCACAGTAATGGGTTTTTTATTGTTTTCCAGGTGGATTTGCTTGGTGATGAGGTTGAAGCCTTAACAGATCTTCTTGCAAAAATATATACTGCACTTGATCACTATTCTCCAGTCCTTCAACACTACACTGGGGTAAGTTTTGTTTTACTCTTTTTTAAGGCAAAAACTGTGGGTGAGATCATCACAACACTTCATTTTATAACTTTAAGGGGCTGATCTTAGATCATCCTTAAAAACGAAGGGACTGAAGCACACACTGGTTTTTTACTCTTTGGGCATGATTATTTTGTTTCCTGTTGTTTATCTTCTCATATAATCATGTATGTGTCTTATCTAAAAGTCTTGGCCATAAACTGACGTTTGATGTCTAGCAAAACTTCCTATTTGTTGTTTATTTATATTTATATATAATCTTATCCTCATCATTGAGGTCTATCTTGTTTTCTCTATATCTTTCAGTGAAAGAAATTTTTTGAACCGACCTAACACAAGTTTTAACAACATTGATGTTAGGTTTTCATCCAATAAAATGCCCCTTAAATTTATCATGGATTTGTTCAGTGACATGAGATATTAGGTATTCGCATGTCTTGTCTAACTAGGGGTTCCATGGATGCCAATTGCTACTGTATGCCATAACCACTAGCTATTGCACTCACCCAATTTGTTTTTTTTCATGTATCCTTACGAAGTTATGATATTTTTGTTTTTTATTAACTGTACTACTCTCTTCCTTGCAGGTTATGGAGACCTTGACCATGATTAAGAAACATGTTAGCATGGCAAAGTAAAATGCTTCTGATCGGCTTGACATTGTAGAATTTGTAGGCTTGACAGCAGGCTTCCAGTGTTTTGAGATAAGTTTGTAGAACTGTAGGTGGCAGCAAGCTTTTGTTTCCGACTCAAGGACTAGGTGATGCAGAGTGGATTGCGTCCTTTTTGCAGGCAGTAGTAGTCTTGGTAGCTTTTGAGCACTTTGTAAATGACCCAGCCGTAGCCATCAGTTGTAGTGTTTGGCTTTTGATGCCATGGGCTTTGCCACCTGCTATGCTGGGTTGCAAAGGTTTACTCTTGTAACAGTGACCTACTTATTGAGTGACACTGGTAGCCGAGAGGATGTTAGAGAGGCTGAGTTTTCAGATGATAGTAACTTCTTTTTCCTGGCACAATGGGAGATGAATCACACGTTAGTCTGGCCAACTGTGATCGTTTGATCTGGATTTGCTATCCTTTGATCCTTGCTAAATTAATAGTTTTTGAAACTTGACAATTGTGGCCTTTTATGTTGTTAAACTGAATTCAGGTTCTCAGTCTTGGCACTGGTCAAACGTGCTGCCAGAATAATATTTACATTGAAATGCTAGTACGTCGTAATGCAGACGATTCAGAATCTGTACTATCCTGATTGGATGAACCGACAACCTCAGTTACCAGGATTCATGTAAAATGAACCTTTTACTTGGTATATCAGCCGACTTGTTTTTCCTTGCTTGAGCCGAGTGGATCACGAGGAGCCTGACTCCCATGTTACGAGGGGAGCTATGCGGGCTTGATGTCCCCAACAGCCAACAAATGCTGGACTGGAAATTCAGCTGCACAAGTTCAGTATGCCAACTAAGCTATAGAGGCCATCACCATCAGGCCAAGTACAATGTATAGTTAAACAAATTGTACATTTGAGGATCAATTATCCATGGTACACACATACATGTTACCCCAAACGCAAACATCACACATACAACAATCACTGAGAGTTAGAATCAGAGGTCTATTGAACAATTCTTTCAGACACACTAACTAATTACATCAGAAATATGTTTTATCCACACCTTATGTTTGCATCCATCCGTGATTTATTACTTGCTGGGAATCAAAAGCCTTCATGCCGATGAATGTATCCTTGGGACCAAATTTCTACTTTGGTTGGCCAATTCCTCAATATACAATTGATACACTTAAATGCTGGGAATCAACTTCCATTCTCCAATTTCAACCCTTTGCGGTGATGGTTCCAGGCTAGCAAGGCAGCACCAATTGCTGGTTCCACCTGAAATTCCATGACATTTTGGTTAGCTTCTGAATGGATGATAGTTCGTCCATGTTTTTGAAATGACCTATGCCTATACCAACTTTTGGGACTAGTTTTTTTTTTTTTTTTCCCCATGTTTTCAAATGGATATATCACTGACAGATGCCACTTATCATATCAAATAACTCAGTGAAAAAACCATGGCTTCTTATATTAAAAAAGTGAGACCATCCCAAATCTTTTGAACCCAGAAAACCAGCATGGATGTGTGCAACAGAGACATAAAGTTTGGAACAAGAATATGTGTATATACTAACCTCAGGCCAAATAGGATCAGTGCCTGGGAAGACCTTGGAAATACATTTTATGACCTCGCCACTGATATTCCACTTTTTTTATTTCCTTCAAGGACTCCTCCAACCAAAACAAGTGGAAACATGTCCTTTCCATCTGCCAGATTAAATGAATTTTCAGGTATACAGAACATGCTCTCCTGTATCCAGTTCCTAACATTGACACGGCATTTGGAAATGGAAACAAAATCTGAGCAGAATAATATCTGGATCCAAACAAAGAATTCCATGGTCGGAGTCCTTAGTATTCCACTCCAAAGAATTAGAGTAACTCTTACTTTGAACCATAACAGGAACCGTATAAGGTTATCTTACACCAACAGCTGATTTATCACAGCAAACCAGTTACTATATGCTCATCTATGACATGACAACTGACATGCAGACAGAATGGGCCTTTAAGAACCTTTTGTAGGAAAAAAAAAACCAGTTTTCATTCTTGGCTTGATTAATAAGATATACAATGATATCCCTATGTATGGATGACTTGACTTGATGTCCTGACCCCAGAGAAGCAATATATATACCTAAGATGCGACTAATCCCATTCGAATAATCAAATAGACCTGTTAGACAAAATTAAAGCCAAGTACTGTTGCACGAACAACATAGGCATTACCTTCACCACACAATCTAAGGCGCCGAACAACCGCTATAACAGTATCAGCCAACTCTTGGACTGAATCATGCAAAATTTTGTTAGCTACTTCATCACCATCTTCAGCAGAAGATACCACAACTGGTACAAGTGCTGCAATACGTGCCCAAGATGGATCTGCATATGTCCACCTGTGCCAGAACAAGAGTGTCAATTACATACAAGATTCCAAATATCAATGTATTTATCAGCTAGAGCATGTAAAAATATTCACAAATGAAGCTTCAGCAAATTCTAATTAAGATATGAAATAGTACAATACTGATCATTCTAGGAGCTTAAAAAATATGCATCATTGAATGGAATGGGTATAGTACACTAAGAGGATGAATCTTGAAATGATTGGGGGCTAATACGGAGTTGGGAGTGACAGACATGGCCAAGAAGGGGTTAAACTCGATCATAATTCTTAGGCCTTGGATACTATCGAATCATCATAATCGGTGCGTTTTTATGGCCTTCGCCCTAGTTTGGTTTGGAGCCTTGCAGCTCGCCATTGAGGAGACGGTTTATTAGTCTCGCAGGAGCTCAGGGCATTTCCTTTTCCTATGGGCCTCGAGCCTGCAGGCAACCAGTAGGTGTTTGGTTTCTTGGTCAAGGTCGCTTTTGTTGTAAGCATAAGGCACGAACTATTTGCCTACTCTCTTGGGTTTGTTGGTGAGTGGGTGTGTTGTAAGGGCTCTTACCCTTTTTCTTCTTATATAATACAAAGATGCACAGTTCTGCATGTTTGAGAAAAAAAAGAAGAAATTAAAGGAGTACAGCCGAATGATAAGGTTTAATGCCTAATGGCAAATCCTGTCAGAACAATGCAAGCCTGGTGAGGTTTATATATACATTGATGAATAATATCGTAGAATGTTCACTTGTTCACACAAGGTACTTCACATTCTTTGACACAAATAGTATATGTTATGCACAATAAAATTAGTATAGCTACTTTTTTTGCATATTTTTTCAGTCACCCTACTGTTTTTCTTTTGCATATTAAGCTACCATTAGAGTTCCCAGGGCAGATAACTGAACTGTATACAAATGATGCATTAGTGTGAGAGAACTTACCCTATGATTTCATCTGGTGAAGAAAGCTCAAGCTTCTCAAGTATATTTCTTGTAAGACTAGTTTGTGGCCCACGACCGTCGTATGCTTTTATAACTGCTGTCAGAGCCTGTGCAGCAATGCCATATCCACTGCATTAATGTACACATATAGTCACCTACGTTTCCTTTGTTACAGACAAGCTGTATTGTAATCACAGAATAATAGTTTTCATAAGCACCAAACATATCTTTTTAAACTACAACAGTCAATGGTGAAGGATTTCAAGATGCTGGAAGACCCGTCAATTTGGGTGAGAGGCAGGAGCTGAAAGGCTGAGTCAAATGAACTGCAAGGGTCTAAAGAGTTTTGTTGTCTTTGCATGATATATGCCCATATCCTGATATCCAAACAGGATCTGAAAACTTCCTATCTTAATTGAAAGGCAGAGCTCCTGCCATCTCTTTCCACACACACACAAAAAACACTGAAACACCCCTATAATTTCTACTGGGTGTGTGGCAGACAATTGATGCATGTCAATTGAGCAGCCCCTAAACTTCTGATTCTCATGCTGCAAATCAGGTATGGACTTTTGAAAAAGAGCACGTGGCAACTGAAAGCACTTATATCTGCCCCCAACAAAAAAACATAAAAGAACATCTTTCCAACAATCCTACTTGAAGGTTCAAACAAGACACCACTTAAAGTATCCAGTTTCAAGGGTCATAGAGTATCCTGTTGCCGTAAATAATATAACTCACCTACCCCAGTCGCCCAAAAACAGGCCCGGCACCCGCTGCTCTCGCTACTTTTCCATCTTCTGTAACCCCATAAGCAATGGATCCAGTGCCTGCAATCAACACACATCCATGCAGCTTTCCCATTGTACCACTAGACAGAGCCGCCACTGCGTCGTTTTCTACATAAAACTTGGCATTGTCTGGGAACAGATCCCTGAGAACAAACAAGGTTCACTTAGCCGATATACAAGAAAATGATGGCTTACTATCAGTTTTGCATTTCTGCCTGTCATCCTGTTCTGATTTGTAATGTCATACATGATACATAAGAAACAGCACCATTCTGACAATCCAAAGCATCAGGGGTGTCCAAATGAATAGGCTCAAGCATTTGAGCATCTTGATATCAGCATTTATTCAAGTGAAGTGAAGTGGTAGCTGTGGACCACAACAATGCAACACTTTCCTCTAGGTGCAATACTCAAATACATTTTAATTAACATACAAAGAAAACTATACCGGATCCATTCCAGCATCCTCAGCTGATCTGAAGGATGGTTAACTCCTGATACGGCTAAACAAACTGCTCGGACAGCTGAACGATCTGTGTTGGCCAATGCTAGAGCCTCTGTCATGACCTTCTCGAGAGTTTCCAAGGCGGTGCTTTCTGATGAATAGAGGACAAAGTGATCAGTATTTCTTTGACTGGACATGCAAGGGGCTTAAAAAGAGATAAATATCACCAAGAAAACATTCCCATGTTCCAATTGTATACCGTGTTACAAAATTCTGCCAGATGCTATTGTTCCCACATTACAACATGGCAAGGTGGAGCAAAAGAGATGAATATCACTCAGAAAACATTCCCATGTTCTAATTGTATACTGTGTTACAGCTTACAGGAACATACATGGTTTGTGTACAGAACTATGGACTCTGGCTGCACATTGGGCACACTATTCCTTTAGAATCACAAAGAAAGTGGAAACCACCGTGGTATCATATCAACACAGGGGTAAATGTTGTGCTGTTTTCCCCATCAGTAAAGGTTACCAAACTACTTTATTAGCACCATGCTTAGCACAAGTGATGCTATTATCTCTTCAGCAATTTCATTAAATGCTTGACAACTAGGAACCCAAAGAATCGGAAATAAGCAGGATGGACAGCAAAATGGCATAGCCTTTTAAATTCTATAGAACAAAAGATTAGTTTTTTTTTAAGAGGGGGAAAAAGGAAAAATGAGCACTGTTATGCAAACAATTCATCTATTCCCCTGAAACTCTCCCCAATTGAGAAGATCCAGTATTTCCTATAATCCTTACAGCACCCGCAACTATGTATGACAAAATCAACGGGGATTAGGCAACACCTTTCAAGGACACAAAATCCCCCCAAAATTCGACTGCTGAGGGCATTCGTCAATCACAAAGATCGAATTTTGAACACGAGGCGCGCATCAGGCGTCCTCTGAAGGGGAAGATCTCTGGCGATTACCTCCGACGGAATTGCGGTTTTGAGCAGCCGGCGACGGCGCGGGCGAGCGCACGGGGACGGCGGCCGGAGACTCCGGCGGCGACATTGCAGCCGGCAGGCAGACGCAGACGGTGTTGGTGGTGCCGCCGTCCACGCCCAGGATCACGCCGCCGTCAGCAAGCGCCGCGGCCGCCGTCGAGTCGCCGTTCTCGTAGGCCCCCATCTCTCGCGTAGGCTCCTCTCTTCTCGGGTTGCGCGAGGTAGAAGCGACAAGCGAGTCAAAGTATGATGATGGAAGATTTTTTTCTTTCTACTACTGTACTACCGGAGAAAGCATCAGACTTTTGGTTTTGGAGTATGAGACTGCCCGCACTGGGACCGGAATCCCATCCGGGATGGCTCCACCTCGGCTGATTTACCGAAAAATGAGCTGCACCGGTCTACGGTATTGTCTAGGTGGCACACGGGAAGCCGCGCGCTTGCTCTATATTTGGCGCTGTCCCGGGCGTACTATCATTGGCCCACCGCGAGTGCTTGTGAGAGAAAGGAGGCAGATGTGAGAGAATCAGCCTGCGGGTCCCACTATTTCTAATACCTAAAAAAGTTATAACTCACAAACCATAAAACTAAATTAAATTCCGATTACACCACTAAATTTGTTTCAATAAATCCTTCAAAACTAGATCTCACATGGATATATTTAGATAAAATTTTAAGTGGGTCCTACTAATATTAGTTAGTATAGAGTAGAGATATAAAGTAACGATGGATGCGGAAGAATGTCTTTGTAAAAGGAAGGAATCTTGATGACTAGGATGTATAGAGGAAGTAAATAGAAACATGAGTGCGGATAGCGCGAGGCAGCGGTTCCTCCTCCACTTTTTCTATTTTTAATAAAGAACGGCGCTCACCTAATTTAGCATGTTCGCTTCGTATCACTGTCGGCCCTGGGTTAGTTTTTGGCTCAACTCAAATTTCAAAAAGGATCCAAACGAAAGGGGCTGGATTGGAATCTAAATACAATCCAAGCCCTCTCAAAATCACTGCCCAATCCAAATACTGGTAAATTTCTCTCAAAATCACTGCCCAATCCAAGATGTGCATATTCGCTTGAAACGAGGAGGAACCGATGCCTCATACTCCAAAACCAAAAGTCTGATGCTTGAAACGGAGGGAGCAGAATTGAACATCTAAAGCCGCCCATCTCTCGCGTGACTCAACTCCTCTCTTCTCGGGTTGCGCAAATAGAAGCGAGTCAAAGTCTGATGCTTGTTGGAAGATTTTTGTTCCTCTTTCTGCTACAGGAGAAATACTAGTTTTGGAGTGTGAGGCATTGGTTCCTCCTGTCTCTTGTCATTAGGCCCAGCTAATCCGTTGTTGTTAGCAAGCGTAGTATTACAATAATATCTTCTTGTTACTAACCTTATACTATTCCCAGTACATTGTTCTATCTGTTTGACAGCGATGTAAAAATTTTTGATACCCATGTAATGGTTAGAAGAAGCTGATTTTAGAATTTTTCTCAAACCGGTTTTACAACTTTGTCAAAATAGGTAACAAATTTTACCATTATGTTTCTCTGGTCGAGATGATTCGAAAAAACATATATATACAAGAGTACTCGTCCGATTAAAGTCCAAACGAAGAAAAGGCAACTTCGAGATAATCATATAGCAAAAATCAACTTAGTCGGCTTCCAAAACCAACTTGCTCGTATTGAAGAATGAATTTTCCTATTACCTACATTCATTTGGTCAAGATGATCAAGAGTCATGAGGTCAATGGACAATCCCACAACGGCTGATTGAGTACCAACTTTTTACCTTTAACCTCTATCTTGTTGTTTAGGACGAGGAGACTGGATGGCGTGTCCATGGCACAATGAGGATGGCGCAGCGAGGCAGGCCTACGATAGGGAACAACAGGTGGCGAGGCTTGGCTGGGGTAGATGCAGGGGCAAAATGGGAACCCTGCTTTTTGGGATGGCTGCTGGAGAACCCCTTTTACTGTACCTCACCCAAAACATGGAATGTGTATCGTGTATAAGTTCTCTTTGTTGGAGGGAGTCTAACTAAACTTTCTTTTCAACTTATGAATCAGTTTCTATAATACAAATTCGTTGTGGAAGCTTGAGCTTTTCAAGCATATAAAGCAATGATTGGAATCTCTCTTAATTGGTTTGTACTCTATTTATATGACACAATACCACCGTAGTGTGGTTGTTTCATGTGTATCGTTGAAATGAAAACCGTGATGTTAGCAATGACACTATGCTAGTGACTATAAATAATCCTCCACTATGTTAGAAAATGCCATATATTTCTTGGGGTCATCAGCAGTCTTTGCTAAATAGAGTGCTACGGAAAACTTTCCATTGCAAAAGAGGGGTAAGTCAAGGTGACCCCCTCTATCTCTCTTCCTTATTTTTTTTTCTAGCAGTGTTTTTTTTTTGCAATCTATGATCAACAGGACTAAATATATGGGTCTTCTCAACCTCTCAATCCCAACCCCGCAACCAACGACTTTCCTATTATTAAATATGCTGATGACACTTTGATTGTCTTTGGAAGGAGAAATTAGGCAACTCTTTTTTTTTTTCCTGAAACCCCTCTTGAATAGTTTCTCTCTCTATGTCTACTGGTCTTAAAGTTAACTTCGACAAGTCAATGATGGTTCCTATCAATCTTCTAGATGAAAAGCTCAATACTCTGGCTGCTACTTTTTTAGTCTAAAGGGAGCCTTTCGCTTCACCTATCTTGGTCTTCCTCTGAATGCTCAATGATAGGTGAGAGATAGAGAGAGTCTTCCTTTGGTTAAATGGTATCTCCAGTTTTCTAAATGGCTAGAAAGCTACAACTCACCAATGTTGTGTTCAGTGTTCACTGCTCTCCCCACCTTCTTTATGTGCTCTCTTTCCTTGCCCTAGAGTACCTTGAACATATTGACAAATATAGGAAACACTGCCTTTGGAGAGGGTCGATATTAATCGAAGACCCCCCCAAGGCAGTCAAGAAGATATTAATCTAAGACCGCCCCCACCCCCCACCCCCAAGGCAGTCAAGAAGATGGTTTGTATTCCAAAGGATGAAAGAGGTCTAGGTGTGATTGATATTGAAAAATCTGCATAATTTTTTTTAATAAGCGGGGGCATTCCTTGGGTAAGTCTTGTTTGGGAAAAGAACTACAAAAATGGTAAGCTTCCACCGCATAAGGAAGGGTCATTTTGGTGAATGGATATTTTGAAGCTTCTCCCCGAGTATAAGAGCTTTGCAAATCCTCAAATTCAAAATGGTGAATCGCTCTATTGTTGCGCTCGTTGTGAGACTTAACCCAACACCTTACGGCACGAAAGGTGGCGACAACTATGCACCACCCTGTGTCCGTGTTCGAGGGCACCCTCTCTTTCAAGAGGATTAGCGGCATGTCAAGCCTGTGACATCATCGTGCGTGCTGAGCTCTTTGCTTTTGCTCACAACAAGATCACAGTCTAAAAAAGTTTTCAGCCATAATGAAATTGCTACTTTGTTTTATCTCCCACTCTCCCATAGACCCAAACTGCTTATTTGCATAGGGAAAATATTCAATTCAACAACTGATTGATTCCTATGATCTGAATGAGGAGAACAATAAGTGGATGTATAGTTGGGTCTCAAATATTTTTGCATGTGCAAAGGTTTACAAAATCATAATTGGCCCTTCAGAAGTTCATCCTCTTTCAAGTGGCTTTGGAAATCTAACTGTCTACCGAAGCACAAAGTTTTCTTTCTAGCTTCTTGTTAAGGATAGGTTGAGCACCAGAAATATTTTAAAAAAGAAGAAACATGCAGCTTGACTCCTGTGGACTGTGTTATTTGGAGTAGTTTGACCGAGAATTATTATATTGGAGCATCTATTTATTGAATGTCCTCAAAACTAATTAATTGGTGTGGGGATCTAAGTTTCAAATAGCGGGCTATAGCACCGCTCTAGCTGCCCAAGAGGCATGGCGCTAAGCTATTCGTACTTTTCCACTATTGTTTCTGCCATCTACTAGATTGCACTTGTGTCCTTGAAAATGCACTATAACGGTGACAATTTAATTAATACTAGCAGGGTTCCCCGTGCACATGTGGCTAGCAAGCTTGAAAATATTGCTTGAGAAGGTAGGGAAATCATTTGTGGATTTTTTTTTCTATTATAGGGAGAATTATATTTTTTTGGTGCTAGGGTACATATATAGTATGGGAAAAATATTAATAATAAGTCCAACTATATCCTATGTTTCAGCAGCAGTTCATAACTGTGACGATTTTCTCGTTACAAAAATAAGAGAAATGGTAACTATGGCAACATAGTTTGTTTGAGCTGAACGCGTTCCACGGTGCGCGGGATGCTCCCCCCTCTACTTCCTTGTCGACGGCAAGCACTACGGGCGGTAGGAAATCGCGGTGTGCCTCGCAGGTAGCTGCGGGCGGTGGCGGGAAGCGCAGGTAGGTGGAGGTGGCTGGCTGCGAGGGGAGGGCGGCCACGTGGCGCAAGTTGGAGTGGCGGAGTCGGAGGCCGACGCGGCCGGATGCGGAGCCGTGGATGGGACACCGGTGGCCTCAGGAAGGCTCCGGACAAGCTATTGTGGGAGTCAACGGACGTCGGGGATCGTTTCCTGGATGGATCGGACGGCTCACGATGACGAACTGTAGTTGCACAGTGACCTGGCTTCCTCAGGTTTAAAGTAGGTTATAGATTTCCTAGTTATCAGTTATCTTTTGCTACTAATTTAGTATGAAACATATTTATGTTCATTAAATTTCATATTTGCCATGTTTTTCAGAATCAAATTACAGGTGCTCTCATGATTTTTTTTTTTTTGAAAACACTACTTGTCATAGCGCTGCTATAGTTGTATAGCTGCCGAAAAGAAAGATGTCGCTATTTTCGTTAGCCCGCTATTTGAAAACTTGGATTTGGGATCTTATTGGTGTTGAGTTACCAACTAAGAGTGCCTTCCCAGACCTAATTAATTGGAATAAACTTTGTACTCAAAAAAATTCTAGAACTACTGCAAATGGAGACTATGACCACGAACATGCAACTGAATGAAGCGTACGTGGAAGTGGAACGTGTGGTAACTTGAGCCGCCAAGGCTGCTGAGCTCTTGAAGCGAAGTTAGCTGCCGTCCAAGTGAATAGGCCGATTCAGGTCGCTTTCCAGATAGCCATTCGTCGGGTCCGACGTACGACACTCCGACCGTACGTCCGACGACCACAGCGACGACCTCCGGCAAATTCCATGGCTTTGGAAAAAAGCATGGACCATGGATGGACATTATTGGATCAACTATCGCCTTCGTCCCTACATAGTACTAGATCGAACAGATTAAGATTCATATACATCCCAACATCACATGATGGCAAGATATATGCCATTAGTTGAACATAGCAAAAAGGCACCACCCGGCTCGGTAGAATCAAGATCCTCCATGGTTGTCGTCGCCACCTTGGCCCTGGTGGCGGTGGCGCTCTTTGAGCACCGCCCAGGCCCAGCCCCTTGCCATGGCAGCTCTGCAATGCCACCAGCGGCAACTACACCGAGAACAGCACGTACAAAGCAAAACATAGCATCCCTCGCCACCTCCCTCCCACAGTACGCGTCCTCCTCTCCGAACCTCTTCGCGTCCGGCACCTCCGGCATCTCCCCGGACGTCATCTACGCAATCGCGCTCTGCCGTGGCGACACCAACGCTTCTTCCTGCGCTACCTGCGTCGCCGCGGCGATTCAAGACGCCGGGAAACTCTGCCCGCTCGTCAAGACGGTCACCATGTACGACGACCCATGCATCGTCCGCTTCAGCGAGCAGGGCTTCCCCATCAGCCCTCCCTACGACAGAGGGATGATGATCGCCTGGAACTCCGACAATCTCAGCGCGGCGGTGGCGCCGTCTTTCCAAGCAACCACCGCTCGATCTCGTCAACGCCACCGTCGAGTACGCGGCGGCGGATCCGATCAGGCGGTTCGGCACGGGGAGACGGCCTTCGACGACGAGAAATTCCCCAAGATTTACTCGTTGGCCCAGTGTACGCCGGACATGACGGCCGACGAGTGCCGGAGCTGTCTCTCGGACATAATTGGGAGGTTCACAAGGGAATATTTTGCCGGCAAGCCCGGCGGTCGAGTTCTCGGGGTGCGCTGCAACTACCGGTTTGAGACGTACCCTTTCTTCTATGGCCACCCGCTACTTCAACTCCAGCCGCCGAATGGACCGTCGCCTGCACCAGCGTCTCATCAAGCCACCGGAGGTATGTCAAGAACAAGTACTTTGAGTCTTTGACCCTAGTTATGGGTGTACGGATAGAAACCCCACTAGGTCTAGGTGTAGCCCCTTAAGTCTGCGCCTGGATAATTTGTAGTTCTACTATGGGTGGTGGACAGCACATGTGTAAGCCCCCAATGTGATAGAATCAAGTGGAGTGTGTCTTAGTTTATGGCAAGAAAAGTGATAGGGATATTGTCTGCCAAGTAGTTCAATAGTCATCCTTCACGAGGTGTGCCGCCACGTGACTTTGTGGCACCCGATACCCAAATAGTATGCAGTCGGAAATCAACAAATGTCGTATGAGTGTTGCCAAGGGATGGCAAGAGATGACGAAGAATATCGATTGAGGCTATCTCAAACACCCATCCTTCTTTAGGTTGTGTACAGTAGAAGAAGAGCGCCTCCTAATATGTCGAACTCCAACAACCAACCCAAAACCAAAGCCTCCCGGCTCCCGAGCTCCGGCGGGCCTCCCTCACTGTCGGGCGTGCCACGCCGCCAGCGACATTCCTACCGAGCTCTGGCCGCCTCCCTCCCTCACCGCCGTCGGGGCCACTCCATGGCCGCGAAGGTGGAGTTGTCAAACTCCTCCACAGATTTGGAGGCATCAAATTCAGTTACGATCAGCAACTCCTTCGAGATCGCCCACGCCCATCATCCAGCGCCAGCCCCGACTCTTGATTGAGGTAATCACAAAGACATTGTCCCCCATGTCAACACATGAGATCCCCTTGGCTAGACACCAGATCCATCCGACGGATTGCACAATCGCATCTCCGCGGGCATTTCTCTCGGCCGCTTTTACGCCACCGCCTTGATCGGGCGACCCCCAACCACTTTGTCCCCCACCACGCCGATCTTGATGCTTCTCTTCTCCTCCGACGAGAGTTGCAGTTTCTCCATCATCCCCGCCACACCCTCCATCTTCAACCAAACACCAAAACACACCACACACAACCTCGATCGAGATGGCGATCCGGAGATTTTGGCGGACATCGGGTGAACAAGGTTAGTACAAACTAGGGTTTAGGGTTTTCGGCTTGGATGATCCTGGCCAAGAGAGAGATAGTGGAGATCAACCCCTGGGATGGGAACGAAAAGTAGGAACCTAGATCGAGGTGGAGGAAGGAGGGAGGAGATCGAGGCTCTAGGAATGCCGTTTTAACCCACTCGAAGTCGCCTAGGAGACCTAGGTGCCGAGAAAGAAAGTCTTTCCACCCTAATGGTAGCTGGTTTTTTAAACCATTCAACACATACATCCATATGTATTATTTTTTCGAACTCAAGTTTTTGTTTTTCTTTTGCAGAAGGAATAACTGATAATAATAGAAGTAAAATTGTGGCCATTGCAGTTCCTACAATTATTGCAAGATACTTGGCTCAGAGCATGCCGGTACTGTTTATGGAGGAGACGACCCAGCGGCAAAAAGCGCTACATCCTAGTAAATTCTCTTAACTATTTACACTTTTTTTTAAAAAAAAAATGGCGCAAGAATTGATGAAACATTTGTACTTTCACTCCGGCCAGTAGTTTTCTATTTCGCTTTTAATTCAGTATAGACATTGGTCAATTCATTTCTATCCTTACCTAGACGATCCTCCATAATCTGAGGCTCACATCCATTGCTAAGGCTATCCGCACTCATCCTCTATACATTCGGTCATCAAGGTTCTCACTTCTATGCACATTTCTTCCAAAGATCCATCATCTTTTTATATCTCATACTCTATACCAACTATCAACAATTGGGACCTACTTGTCATCCTCTTTTCCTCTCTCTCCCATCTCTTCTCTCTTCTCTTTCCTCCGGGTCCTTTCCCCACCACCCATTCCTCTTCCCTGGCCGCCCCCCCGCTCCTCCCTCCTGGATGTGGCTCACACCGGCCATTCCATCGCTCCCGGGTCAATTGCTCAAATCCCCGTGATTGCCTTTGCTCTCATCTCATCTCGAGAAATTGACTTCAATTGGCCCGCCTAGGCGCTTCCCGCCTTGCCCCTCCTATAGTGGCGCGGCAAGCGGTGGGACGCCGCCGATTGCTTCCACGTGAACTTGCCATGTACAAGGAGGAGGTGGGCGTGGGGCCGCCTCGATTCGCCACATGCTCGCGTCGCCCAGCCGCAACTGCTACCCGCCACCGCCTATGCGAGCAGCCGCTCGGTGATCAGCACCGGGCGGGTGCGGCGGGCGAGTTCTAATGATGCTCGTCCTGCCGCCGCTACCCGCCACCGCCGGCGCGAGCAGCAGGGGCTCGTGATCGCAATCCGGCGGGTGCGAAGGGCGAAGTTCTAATGATGGGGTGCAGGCTTGCCACCGCCGAGCTTGGTACGCCAGAGTGGCGACGAAGGCATGGAGGAGGTGCTCCAGCCGAAGGTGAGGTGGACGAGAAGTTTGGCCCGCCGGTGCCCAGTGCCCGTCGACCTGACACTCCATGTACGCGGGCGATGGTGGCTAACGAGGAGTAGACCGCCTCGTGCTTGGCGACGGCACCCTCCTAACTCCCTTTTACCAAAGAACGGCGTGGTGAAGATGTGTCTAGTTTAGTTTTGGCTAATTGATTACATCCTACTTTACTAAATCTCTACTCTAAGTGTGTAATTTAGTCTGGAGATTGGTCTAGCCAAGTGGAGATGCATTGTGATCATGGTGGATGCAAATGGCGCGATCCAAAAGATGATCAAGTGCGTGGACTTGAATTAAGAGGATCAAAATGGGCTCAAGGCGAAGGTATAATCTTAGGGCCATTTTGATTTCACACTCAATACACCATAGAGAGTGTGAGTGGTATAGGATCGATAGTTGAACTATAAAGAGGGGAAAGCTTTGGAGATTTTGATCGTCATGTGCCTCTAAGACTAACATCATGTGCATGCATTTTTTATCTAGGGCGCTAACTCTTAACCTTGCCAAAATGTTTGCGAAAAAAAAGCTAACTTTGAGAAGTGGGGATCTCGCGAGAAGGGGGGATGGGAAGCTCGTGGCGGTGTTGGGGAGGTGGACGCGTGGGCGCATCGGGCGGAGCTCGCAGTTGCGTGGGGAAGGGGAGCTACCGCTGTGTCGTGGGATCGAGGCAGAGCGTGCGGGGCTGTGGGCGGAATTCTTCGCCTCCATGGATGTGATGGCAATCGCATCGTCGTCGGAGACATCGAGGGTGCGGTGCACCTCCTCGACGGACGACTGGACGGAGGGGGAGGGGGGCGTGGTCACAAAGCCTTGCTGACCCGTGGGCGGATGATGCGTCGTGCGGGAAGGGGAGCTCCTGGCGGCGCCGGGGGCTGCGGAGGCGAAGCTCGCTGGTTTGCGCGGGGAAGGGAGTCGCGGTCGAAGTCTGTGCGTGAGGAAACATAAGACACCGAATCGTTATTTTCCACTTATCAATGGCACTAGTGGATGATTACCTACCAACTCCATATCTAGTTCCATATTGAATGGCTCTAGAGCACCAAATGAGGTGCTCCAAAACTTCAGACTTATTTCTAGTGCAGGCCCACAGTTATGCTCCATGGAGTTCTCGGAGTTGGAGTGTTTGGCTAGCTCCACCCAACTCCGCTTAGTGTTCGGCTCAAGAATCCCCAAACACGCCCTAAGTTGAGGTTCCCAGGCTAGCTGCCACACTGACATGCCTACTTAGGTCGGCACGTTGGCGAAAATGATAAAAATATAGTGGTGTCACTGTTTTGTGGAACAAATGCTCATATAAGGATTTTTTTAAATCTGTGGCTCCATAGCCATGGCAAATAGTTAAAGAGCCCAAATTACGGCGTGTTGTGCTTGCCAGGCGAGCGGCTGCTGCATCTTTGGTGCGGCAGGCAGGTATGGCCGCGCAGCGAAGCTCATCCGAGGCGAAGCGGCTACTGCCCGCAGCGCGGGTGCATCCGAGGCGTAGCGGCGCCCGGCGCATCCGAGGCGAGCGGCTCCGGCGATGATGCGCATCCGAGGCGAGCAGGTGCTCCAGCAGTGCGGCGGCACATGCGAGCCAAGGGCTGTGGCTTCGGTGGCCACAGGTCGCCATATCCGGCTCATCACATCCCACCCCTCCCAAGTCCCAACGGGATAATCATCCGTCTCTATTTCCCTGATCTAAACACTGTGGTATGGTTTCCATCTAACCTCACATCCCTATCCCAGGCCCATTTCCCACAATCCATAGAGATGTGTATATATCATGTTCAAAAAGAACTCAGACAATGGCTCTTTATCTAAAAAAATGAACAACAGCTAGAATGAAACTCAATTGTTTATTTTGTTTTTCATTGTAAATCTTATATTTAGATTTATCATTTAAATTGTGGGGATGACCCCTCCTGATTCCTCGAAAAAAATGCATTGTTGATGCCTGGTACGGTTATATTTCAGTAGATACTATGTTCACTTCCTCAAGACGATTTTAGGCTATTTTTCCTTACAAACTCATGCAAATTGGTCATGAGTGTTGTTTAAAAATATTTACTCAAATATGAAGTTCCATTGATTACTTCTCACCTCAAATTTCAAACAGAATCAACTAGTCCGGATGATATTGAAAGTATTGGATCGCTGCTTCTTGAGCTGTCAACACTACGAGTTGCTACCGGTGACTTTTCTGAACACAAAAGGCTTGGTGAAGGTGGCTTCGGTGTAGTTTACAAGGTATCAATTAGAACCCTTTGTGTAATCCTGTTGATTTTCTTATTTTACATTTGAGTTGTTCCTGTGCACTCCCTTTAGTGTTTTTAATAAATTCCAATACGGATTTATCTCTCGTGAATTCATCTCTCCATAGCCCATATCTTTCTTTACCTATTTGCAGGAGACCTACCTGATGGTCAGGAAATAGCTGTGAAGAGACTAGCACAGACTTCCAGACAAGGAATAGAAGAGCTGAAAACTGAACTAATTTTGGTCGCCAAGCTGAACCACAACAATCTTGTCCGGCTTATTGGCGTTTGCTTGGAAGAAAATGAAAAGATACTTGCATATGAATACATGCCCAATAGAAGCCTTGATACAATTATTTTTGGTATATTCCTGAGCTCTGTGTTTATCCAAAGAGAAATGAATCCCCAGTTAGTGCTAACTTTGATACCAAATTACAGTATTCTATAATAAATTGTGTTTCTTGTTTGAGTGGTAGATGCAGCGAAAGCCAAGGAGCTAGATTGGGTACAAAGGTTTAAAATTATAAGTGGAATCGCTAGAGGCTTACAATACCTTCATGAAGATTCTCAACTGAAGATAGTTCATCGTGACCTCAAAGCAAGCAATGTTCTGTTGGATTCTGCTTATAATCCTAAGATTTCTGACTTTGGCTTAGCGAAGATATTTGGAAGGGATCAATCACACGTTGTCACTCACCATATTGCTGGAACTTCGTAAGTATGGTAAAGCATTCTATTTGCTAGTAATATGTATCGGATTAGCTCAGCTAATGAAACCTATAATAATCTTGTTACACAGTGGATACATGTCACCAGAGTATGCGATGCGTGGTCAGTGTTCGATGAAGTCAGACGTGTTTAGCTTCGGTGTTTTGGTCCTAGAGATCATCACGGGGAGAAGAAACTATGTGTCCTACAACAGTGAACAAGATGTTGACTCCTATGACAGTGAACAAGATGTTGATCTTATAAACCTTGTAAGTAGTTCACAGGCCTCCACATGTCAAATTCGGGACAAGCACTAATTGCCATCCATAACCGATATGAGATTATGTAATAGAAGTCATGAAGGAGTTCTCTTTTATTGCGCTTTTAAAACTCTTTTTGTTTTCAAATCAATTGGCATGTTTTCCCTTGTTGTTTATTTATTTCATTTCCGATAGATCAATAAACTATAATATAGAACTGTTATTAGATAAATAAAATGCAATAGATTGCATAGAATAAAGGCTATAAGAGGAACTCTTCTATTTTCTGTTAGGTTGTTTTCTGTTTGTTTTTCTATGCACTCCGTTAATTCTTGCTTTTCAGTGTGTACCTATTTTTTTCGATACAGATATGGGAGCATTGGACCAGGGATAAAGCTATTGACTTGATTGATGCATCCTTGAACAACAACTATCCAGCTGAAAATGTGTTGAAGTGCATCCACATTGGGCTATTGTGTGTCCAGCTTAAAACCTACAGATCGGCCAGTGATGTCAGCTGTTAACTACATGCTTAATAGCAACACAGCTTGTCTCCCCCCCTTTGTCGAGGCCAACCATCCGTTCCGTGGAGATCGATGAACTAAACCCAAAAGCTTCAATTTCCTGGCGAAGAACCGAAAAAAATCATCGCAGAATGAAGTGTCCATCACCGAGATTGAGTCCTCATGAGCCTTGACAGTTGAGACTTACTATTTTTCTTCTTCTGAATATATATAAGCTCCGATTTGACACATCTTCCTATTGTCTTTCATTACTAAGTGCATGAACCTCGCCAAATTCATTTTAGCGTAAGATTGTTTACAATCAAAATTGATATGGTGGTAATTGTTGATATGATCATGATTGAGACTTGCTATTTTTTTTCTTCTTCTGAATATATATAAGCTCCGATTTGACACATCTTCCTATTGTCTTTCATTACTAAGTGCATGAACCCCTCTCCAAAATCATTTTAGCGTAAGATTGTTTACAATCAAAATTGACATGGTGGTAATTGTTGATATGATCATGATTGAGCAATATATTGGCTAGGCTAGTACATGCTTTGGCTCTCGGTTTTGAATTGTAAGCTAATTTTGTACAGCATAGCATATTCATTCAGTTGCATGTTCATGGTCATAGTCTAAGGCTTGCCAACTTAGGAGACCTTTAGACAAGAAACAAGTACAAGACTCTCTCCAGCTATTCTTCCCTAGAACATGAGCATTCCTATGAAATAATCTCGAGTTCATTTTTTTGACTCTTCGCTCTAAGGCTAGAAGATTGATTTGGAGTATTGACTTTAAGTGCTTGGACTATAGCGAGGCAGTCTTGGAGAAACAAACTGAGTAAGGCTTTGTTCGTTTGATCCCAAAATTAAAGGGATTGAAGGGGGATTAGGAGGATTTTGACATGAAACAAACTAAACCCTAAACCTGCTCATCGCCCTTCCCGACCGTATCTTCTTGGTTCTTTCTCGTTGATCGAGATTTCTTGCCTACCTTGATACTTCCTGAAATCTGTCCTGGTTCCTAACATAGGGGCAGGCTGCTTGTCGTGACGTCGCTCATGGTGAGCAATCTAATACCAGATGGAAGGGCCAGAGGAATTTTGTAGAAGGAAAAATCTAAATACTTATGATACTAAATGAGTGTGTATTTTCATACTAGACCTATCTAATGTTTAATAAAAATATAAAAGGTGATACTTTTACTTGCAAATTTAGTTTAACCTTAAATACGTTGCTCATGCTCTCTCCCTCTCCCTCCCCCTCCCCCCCTCTCTCTCTGTCTCTCTACCATCTCTCTCTATACCACAAGACTGTGAAAACCCCAACCCCAATCGAGGGCTACAAGTAATTTCGTGATTGCCCATTACACCAAATGGAACCATGATCCACGAGCAAAGATGCACCTAGTGTTTGTTGACGGGCGATCACTCAAACCCGCCGCCGATCATCGCCATGCCACCCGACCGCACCACCGGGAGGGGGGTCCAACAAAGAATACGAGAAGAACGAAAGTGGGGAGAGGAGGCATATTTGAGGGGGGCACATTCATGACAGCTAGGGCCCACCCTGGCCACCCCAGTTCAACCCACTGAGTCCATCCCTTGGCGCCACCGTGGCAAAACCACTCCACGCTGACTGGACGCCACGCAAAAAACAGCCCTCCCAAACCGGCGGGGGTGGATTATTACACCATTTACCAAAGTTTAATGTGTTCACCGCCTAACCGGTTTTATAGGTGGTGGTAATGGTTAGACACGGTTAAGTAGACTTTTTCCATGTACTTATTCAAGGAAGGAGGAGTCGCTGAGCTTCCATGGAGTCCCGACGAGTCCGCTGCATGTCGCTGGCTTGCCTATTGGTGCAGTTCGATTCTTGAGCATGTAGAGTAGTCGAAAGTTGCTGCCACCGCCCACCACCACGCTTTTTTGCCACTGGATCTTGTCCGCCGCTGCATCTCCATCGCCGGTCATAGGACCACCCGCTTAACGCCCTACGAGGAAAAAGAAACGAGCGGAATCTGAATGACGAACAGGATACAGCTACGTGAAGGAGGAGGGGATAAATTAAAGGTGATGTGGTTCGCTCGTTCGCAATCTCCGGAATGGTCGGCGCCGCCTCCTTCGTACTAGTAGCGTTTAAGATTTCTGGCGTGGAACGCCAGATAACCGAACAAAGGACTGTTGGAAGACAGCCCACCCTTGTAATTTTCCTCCCGCAACATGCAGCGACGCTTACTACGGCAATCGGCAAGCACACAGCGAGATGTGGTCAGGGCTGGACATGAGCTGGGTTGGAGAAACCAGGCACACAGGGACATATAAGAGAAAAAATAATATAAAGGAAAAAAAAAAATTGTGTGGGTTGCTTTGAGATTATATTGGTGCTATTTTTAGAAAGAGGAGTATATATTGAAGCAGTTCTCATATATTGCTATGCTGTACAAAAAGTAGCTTACAATTCAAAACCAAGAGCCAAAGCATGTACTAGCCTAGCTAGCCAATATATTGTTTAAATCATGATCATATCAACAATTGTCGCCGTGTCAATTTTGACTACTAAAATGAATTTGAAGAGGGTTCATGCACTTAATGAAAGGAAATTGGAAGTCGTATCAAATCAGAGCTTACATATAATGAAAAAATATATTCAGAAGAAGAGATAGGAATGAATTGAAGTCTCAACTCTCAAGGCTCATCGGGACTCAATCTCGTGATGGACACTTCATTCCGCGATGATTTTGTTTCGGTTCTTCCCCAGGAATGTTCAGCAGTCTCACGGAACCAAATGGTTGGCCTGGACAAAGGGGAAGACAGGCAGTGCTGCTATTAAGCATGTAGTTAACAGCTGACATGAAGGGCCGATCTGTAGGTTTTTGCTGGACACACAGTAGCCCAATGTGGATGCACTTCAACACATTGTCAGCTGGATAGTTGCTGTTCAAGGATGCATCAATCAAGTCGATGGCTTTATCCCTGGTCCAGTGCTCCCATATCTGTATCAATTAATTAGGTACAAACTGAGAAGCAAGAAATAATGGAGTGCATAGAAAAACAAGCAGAAAACAACCTAACAGAAAAGAAGAAGAGTTCCTCTTATAGCCTTATTCTAACTGGCCAACCCATGCAATCTATTACATTATTATATCTAATAGTAATTCTGCATTATAGTTTATTGATTTATTGGAAATGAAAGGACAATGGAAAACATGCCAATTGATTTACAAAACAAATGAGTTTTAAAACCTCCAAATTTGACATGTGGAGGCCTATGAAGTACGAAGTACTTTTTTTTTAAGAAAGGGCGGCAAAAAAACTTTGGCACAAATTTTATTAGAAGAATAAAACAGAAAAGACAAGTGCACGCCGGCCCAGTTTTTAAAGTGGAAACTGGGCAAAAAAAAACATGATACAACTTCAAACGACTAAAACTACCTAACAAACTCCATGCTTACTGACCCTCAGGCTACAAAGGTAAACTTGGTCTAAACTCAAAAACACAAAACAACCAACCCTGCGAAGTACTTACAAGGTTTATTTTGCGAAAAGGTCTTACAAGGTTTATAAGATCAACATCTTGCTCACTGTCGTAGGAGACATAGTTTCTTCTCCCCGTGATGATCTCTAGGACCAAAACACCGAAGCTAAATACGTCTGACTTCATTGAACACTGACCACGCATCGCATACTCTGGTGACATGTATCCACTGTAATAAGATATTATTATAGGTTTTATCACCGCAAATAAAATGCTTTATTACCATACAAATAAAAATTCTTTACCATACTTACTACGTTCCAGCAATACGGTGAGTGACAACGTGTGATTGATCCCTCTCAAATATCTTCGCTAAACCAAAGTCAGAAATCTTAGGATTATAAGCAGAATCCAACAGAACATTGCTTGCTTTGAGGTCACGATGAACTATCTTCAGTTGAGAATCTTCATGAAGGTATTGTAAGCCTCTAGCGATTCCACATATAATTTTAAACCTTTGTACCCAATCTAGCTCCTTGGCCTTCGCTGCATCTACCACTCAAACAAGAAACATAAGTTATTATTATAGAATACAGTAATTTGGTCTCAAAGTTAGCACTAACTGGGGATTCATTTCTTTTTTGCCTTTTGGATAAACACCGAGGCCAGGAATATACCAAAAAGAATTGTATCAAGGCTTCTATTGGGCATGTATTCATATGCTAGTATCTTTTCATTTTCTTCCAAGCAAGCACCAATAAGCCTGACAAGATTGTTGTGGTTCAGCTTGGCGACCAAAAGTAGTTCAGTTTTTGAGCTCTTCTATTCCTTGTCTGGAAGTCTGTGCTAGTCTCTTCACAGCTATTTCCTGACCATCGGGTAGGTCTCCCTGCAAATAGGTAAAGAAAGATGAATTCACGAGAGATAAAAAACACACTTAATATCTTTTGTAGTGTTTTTTCCTGAAAAATAGGAGGGGTTGTCCCTATTGAAATTTATTAAAAACACTAAAGGGACACAGGTACAACTCAAGAAACAAAAATGTAAAAGAAGAAAATCAACAGGATTACACAAAGGGTTTCTAATTGATACCTTGTAAACTACACCGAAGCCACCTTCACCGAGCCTTTTGTGTTCAGAAAAGTCACCTGTAGCAACTCGTAGTGTTGACAGATCAAGAAACAGTGAACCAATACTTTCAATATCATCCGGGCTAGTTGATCCTGTTTGAAATTTGAGGAGAGAAGTAATCAATAGCACTTCACATTTGAGTAAATATTTTTTAAACAACACTCATGACCAAATTGCATGAGTTTTGTGGAAAAATGATCTAAAAAGCATCTTAAGGAAGTGAACTTAGTATCTATTGAAATATAACCGTACCAGACATCTTATCAGGAGGCGTCATCCCCACAATTGAAATATTAAATATAAATATAAGATTTAGAAAGAGAATCCAATTAAACAACTGGGCTTCATTCTAGTTCTAGCTATTGTTCATTTTTGTTAGTCATTGTCCAAGGTGACTTCTTTCTTGAACATCATATATACACATCTCTATGGATTGTGGGAAATGAGCCTGGGATAGGGATGTGAGGCTAGATGGAAACCATATCCAGTGTTTTTTTTTTTTTTTTTTTTTTTGATAAAACTCCATATCCAGTGTTTAGATCAGGGAAATAGAGACGGGTGATCCTATCGGGAGGGGTGGGATGTGAGCCGGATATGGCGACCTGTGCTCATCGTCGACGTCGCCCTGCGCTGCTCAGGCCGCCGAAGCCACATCCCTTGTCTCGCATGTTCCGCGGCACTGCTGGAACACCCGCTCGCCTCGGATGTGCCGCATCACCGGAGTCGCCGCTCGCCTCGGAAGCGCCGCATCGCCGGCCGGGGCGCCGCCCGAGCGCCGCCGCTCACTTCGGATGCACCGCGCCTCTGGAGCCGCTGCTCGCCTCTGATGCCACCGCGCCGCCGGGCAGTATCCGCTCGCCTCGCTCGAAACCGCTCGCCTCGGATGCGCTAGCTGCCTGCCGCGCCAAGATGCAGCAGCCGTCCGCCTGGCACAACACGCCGTATTTTGTTGCGAATGAACATGGTAAACCGGCCTGGTCACCGGCCTGGTCGGTGGTAAGATTCGGTGGTAAGGCGACTTCACTGAATCTTTTTTTTTTTCTTAAGCTCTAAGAACGGCTTTTTTGTGGTGGAGCTAGAGCTGTTTAAGTATCCCGTTTAGCAAAACCTTATCAAGTAGTTATTCCTTTTATTCTCAAAAAAAAAAAAAAAAGAAGAAGAGTAGTTATTCCTTTTTACCCCATTTGGTACAAAATAGCTCTATAGCCAAACGATGGATTAAGTTTTGAATCTTCAAACTGTTCATTTCCCTTTCCTACTCATCACCCAAATGCCAACTAAAAGGTTGGTTAAATTTCTCTAAAGATGAAATGGGTCCTTGACTGTTGAGGTGTAAATATACTCAAAAAAGCGGGTCTGTTTAGTTGCTCTCAAAATTCCAGGTTTTTGCCACTTGTTTTAAGAATGGAACTAAATAGACATTTAAAGTTGGGAGTGTAAAGATTTGGAATTTGGAAGCCTGGAGGCCCAAAAACCACCATAAACTTGCATGGATGGGTGCATTCTTGAAAAGATATGGGAAGAAACTAAACAGGTAAAGATTTGGGCAGTGTAAAGTGTATAGCCAAAAGATTTGGGATCTAAACAGGCAAGCGCAGTCCCGACTTCTAACCTAAAAATTATGAGACAGTTTCTATATATACTTGCTAATTATAACAATGAAAACATGTTCTCATCAATGGATAGTTGCTGGTCGCTCCTAGGGGCGACTTGGGCGGCGACCCTCCGCGCCGCCACCTAGGGCCGCACTCCCCACGCCCTCCACGCTGCCGCTGCTGAGCCAACCCCGGGAAGCCCGCCGGAGGCGAGGATGGCGGCGGCAGGGCTGGTTGTCCTTTCCTCTCCCCAGTGGATCTCCACCGCTAGGCCGTCTTCACGACGCCGGGCGGGCATCGGATTTCACACGCTGCGGGTGGGCGGTGCGCGAGTGCGCCGGTGAAGGTGGGATCGGGCTGGTAACGGATCACGCACAAGCGTGCTTGTTCGAGCCGGCCTCTACTTCCTACACGCCGCCGCTGATCCATACCGCGGCATGATCCACGCTTGGTTCACGACTCCACACGCCGCACACAATCCGCGACTCGCTGGTGCGCCCCGAGGGACGCCCAGCGCGCCGGGCGGATCCGGTGGCGGAGTTGATGGCGGATGCGCCTTCCGCACGGCGGCGGCAGAGCAGTGGTTTTCGCGGTCGTATCAGGATCCATCGGCGATTCGCCCTACGCCGCCCGCACCCAAAGTGTCCCGGTGGCTGTCCTGGATGGAGTTGCCGCGATCGCCAAGGTGGAGGCAATGGCATGGGGCACCCGACGGTTCTTCGACGGAGGTGAATCATCGACGGAGGCCGACTAGTACGCCTAGTCCGCTGGCTGTTCCAAGGCGCTTTAGCAGGTGGCTCCGGTGGAATCCTTCATCGGCCTTGGTGGAGTGGCGACGACGGCGTTGATCTCGCTTCCGAGCCGTGACCCGTGCAGATCTGCTATCCACTGGCTTTCACTATACTTGCTGCGGTGGCAGCTGGCCTATGTGACTACGACAGCGCCAATTGAAGACTTTCAGATTGATTTGTGGTGGGCGCTGGTATTGCTACCATGTTTGATGACGGTGACGCTTGCGGGTGCCATATTTCGATGGAGGCGCCGCTCAGAAGATCTCTCCGGGTGAAAACCTTACACCGGTGCCTCCGGTGGGCGACAATGGTTTTCTTTTGGAGACGCCGTTTTTGGAAGATCCTTTGATTGTCGGCTTTGGTGCCGCATCATGGTGGTTCCTTCGCGCACAAATACTAGGGCTTAGTATCGTTGCCGTGAATATCCGCATCTTCAATGGTGGAGATGTATTTTTTCCGTCGCTTTTTTATATATTTTTCTTAGTTGTATCAGTGTTGTCCGGTGGCTTTTATCTTACCCGAAACACTATACACCTTTTCTATAATAATTGGCCTGATTCTACCTGTTGGTAGATGAAGCCGGTATGAAATACTATCCTTTATCTAAAAAAAAATCAATGAATAGTTGCTATAAATAAAATGTTTATCCCACCATCTATCTTCTTGCTCAAAGTATCTACCAATCACATCTCTCTATCTCTTAGTTCTCATGTAGACATGATTTTCAATAGTGATACTACATCATTATTTTGCTTAGGTGAGTAGGTGACATGCTGGTTAATAGCTATATATAGAAAACCATATAATTTCAAGATTTGGAGTGCCCTCGTTAATTTACAATATCATAACAAGAGTAGGTTAACCCTGTTGATTCCATTCTTCATCCACTGATCTGCAGGGTTTTTTTTTTTTTTTTTTTGCATTACTCCCAATAGAGGTGGAAGACTAATCTAATTTGGACATTCATGGATTTCAACAAATGAACTAGAAATTTAAATTTTGGTGGGGAGTCATCTCTTCCTAGTTTATTTTTTGAACTAGAAGGTTCATTGGACATCCATGAACATACAACTTCCACCTATAACTGCCAGGAGCTACAATTTAGGACAAGACATGTTTGTGGAGGGGCGGTTGTGTTCAAGTGGTCGGTTTGGCTCATGGCTGCTGTGCTGGTTCACTGGTGGGCGAGTACGCATGTGTGAATCAGTGTGAATCAGCAAGAGGTGCCTGCTCTGTTCATGTTTAGGCCACGGTGTCAGGATAGGGCCTTGGTTTTTATGGCGATAAGCCGATTGATACTGTTTTAGTGTAAGAAAAACATTGTAACATGACTCATAAGTCCCAATTAATGTGCTATTTTTAAAAAAAACAATGTAAACAGTTAGGGAGTTTACTTGGTCGTTGTAGCGCCTTTGCGGCCAGACGTCTCCTCCATAAACAATACCAGCATGCTACAGAGACAAATAATACTGCAGCAATCGTAGTAGGAACTGCAATGGGCACAACTTTACTTCTATTATTATCAGTTATCTCTCCTGCAAAGAAAAACCAAAATATATAAGTTCCAGAAAATAATACATATGGATGTATGTCTTGATTGGTTATTATAATTAACGTAATTCGACAAATGTAGCATGGTTTTTTTAATTCCTGCTTCCTTTTATATAACGATGTTTGCAATTCCAAGGGAACCTCACCTCACTAGGAGATTTTAATCTTATTGTTTATATGGAGTATATATATATTTTTTACATATCTTGGTACATAAAATTGAGAAATATACTGAATGTGATCAGAAAGCAGCTGGTAGTATTATCCAAGTTACCTCCGGTGGCTGGAGACGCTGGTGCAGGCGACGGTCCAATCGGCGGCTGGAGTAGCGGATCGCCATAGAAGAATTGGTACGTCTCAAATCGGTAGTTGCACCGCACTCCGAGAACTCGACCGCCATGCTTCCCGGCAAACTTCTCAATTATGCCCGAGAGACAGCTCCGGCATTCGTCGGCCGTCATGTCCGGCGTACACTGGGCCAACGAGTAAATCTTGGGGTAAGTCTCGTCGTCGAAGGCCGCCTCCCCGTGCAGAATCGCCTGGTCTTGTCCGCCGCCGCGCACTCTACGGTGGCGTCGACGAGTCGAGCGGTGGTTGCTTGAAAGACGGCGCCACCGCCGCGCTGAGAGTGTCGTAGTTCCAGGCGATCATCACCCCTCGGTCATCGTAGGGAGGGCTGATGGGGAAGCTCTGCTCGCTGAAGTGGAAGATGCATGGGTCGTCGTAAATGGTGACGGTCTTAACGAGCGGGCAGAGCTTCCCGGCTGCCTGAATTGCCGCGGCGACGCAGGTGGCGCAGGAAGAGGTGTTGGTGTCGCCACGGCAGAGCGCCATTGCGTAGACGACATCCGGGGAGATGCCAGAGGTGCCGGAGGCGAAGAGGTTTGGAGAGGAGGACGCGTTCTGTGGGAGGGAGTTGGCGAGGGATTCTATGTTTGCTTTGTACGTGCTGTTCTCGGTGTAGTTACCGCTGCTGGTATCGCAGAAAGGCCATGGCATAGGCTGGGCCTGGGCGTTGCTCAAGAGCGCCACCGCCACAAGGGCCAAGGTGGCGACGACAACCATGGAGGATCTTGATTTTGGTGCATCGTGGCTGCTTGTTGCCGCCACGAGGGGATCTCTTATAATAATGGGACAACTAGTACGTCTTCTCCCGCCCCGAGCGGTGCCTTTTGCTGTGTTCAACCAGCGTCACTAATGGTATCTTGTCATGATGTGATATTGGGCTGTGTATGAATCTTAACTTCATAATGAAACACGCGTCACGCATGTTCTCGAGAAATAATTGGACATGGATGGAGGCCACTTACGTGTTACGTCTCTATCTGTTCAATCTAGTAGTATGTAGGGACGAAGGCATGCAGTACGGCCAAGAGCCCCCTTTCGAAGAAAAAAAAGGGATGAATGCGATAGTCGATAGTTGAGCCAATAATGTCCATCGATGGTCCATGATTTTTCCAAGCACTGCATACAGATTCCTAAGAGATATCTGTTGGCATGGAATCTGCGGAAGGTCGTCGCTGTGGTCGTCGGAGTGACGGACCCGACGAATGGCTGCTGGCTATGTTCCTGGAAAGCGACCTGAATTCACTTGGACGTACGGCGGCTAACTTTCGCTTCAAGAGCTCAGCAGCCTCACGGCTCGACACGTTCCACGCCAACATAAAAGAAAGACCCGGCGTATATATTTTCATTCAGTTGCATGTTCATGGTCATAGTGTAAGGCTGAGACCTGTAGACAAGAAACAGTACAAGACTCTCGAGCAAATCTTCCCTAGCTAGCTAGAACATGAGCTACTCCATTTGCAGTCCTAGAATTTTTCGAGACATCGAAATCTAGAAAATAATCTCGGAGTTCATTTTTGACTTTTCGTTCTATGGCGAAACAACTAGGAGATTTATTTAGAGTATTGCCTTTAAGTGCTTGGACTATAGCGAGGCAGTCTTGCGGAAACAAACCGATCAAGTAAAGCTTTTTTTTTTTTTTTTTTTTTTTTTTTTTTGAGGAATCTGGAGAGAAATGCGAGAACCTTCTCAAGATCAGCGCAGTCCGCCGTGCAGCTCGCCGACCTGATTCCTGTTGATGATGGTTGGTGCTTATCCAGCTACAAGCAGTGTGCTGTTGGCACTCGCTGAGAGCTAGCTCTAGTTCGGTTTCTATGGCCGGAGCAAATGTTTTATCTTTATAATCCTGTGGGTGTTCGTGTGTGTCGCAGGTCTCGTTCCTGTTAAACAACTTGTAATCTAGGGTCATGAGTCGGTTGAGATCAGGATAGGATTGTTGTGTATACCATAGAATCTTGTATAGGTTGTTGTAGATTGTAGTTATCCTCAATATCTCAACCAACTCAATGACTTAGCTTGTAAGCCACGCGTGAGGCATTTTCACGCCCCTATTTAACAAAGGTGCGGCCTCCTATGAGAGGTTCAACGCTTCCCATCTTCTTTCATGGTAATTAGAGCTAGCCTCTAAAAATTCATCCACAAAACAAAATGTCGACTTCGCCGCCGCCGCCGCCAAGTTCTCCAATCGCCGTTCGGTCATCCGGTGACCGAGAAGCTCACCCGATCGAACCCCGTGGAAGCTTCAGGTCCTTCCAGCCATCCGCGGTGCACGCCTGGTGGGATACATCACCGGCACTAGCAAGGCTCCGGAGAAGGAGATTGATGGCGGCACAGACGGGAAGATGAAGGTGCCAAATCCGGCATATGGGACCTGGTTGGCGCTAGACCAATAGGTATTCAACTACCTTGTGGCCTCGCTAACGTGTGATGTCTTCAAGCTAGTCTTGACCAGCAACACCTCGGTAGAGTTGTGGTTGATGCTTTCAGAGTTGTACACGCCCCTGGACTTGGGCGCGCTCCATGAATACACGAATCGCACTGGCGACCACCAAGAAGGGGTCCGTCGAAGAGTACATCGGCAAGATGCGCTCTCTTGCTGATGGGATGGCATCAGTGGGCAAAGCCATTGATGGATGAAGAACTCATCTCCTACATCTGCACGGCATCGACATCGAGTTCAACCCCGCCGTCACATCGGTTCTAGCTCGCGACGGAGCCGATCACCGCCACCGAGCTGTATGCCCAACTCCAAGTCTTTGAGCAGCGGATGAACCTGGTCGGCAATGGCAACGGCAATGGCAATGGCGGATCGCCATCCGCCAACGTTGCTGCTCGTGGGTCGTGGTGGTGGTCGCGTAGCAACCGCGGTTGCGGTAATCGCGCCGCGGTAACGGCAGCAACTTCGCGGACGCTGGCATGGCAACACCAAAGAAGCCACCAAAGATCCAAAGGCCAAGTGTGCAAGAAGGAAGGGCACAATGCGGTGGACTGTTGGCATCACTTTGAAGAGGATTATGTTGCCCCCGAAGATAAGAGCGCTAACCACACCAGCCATGGCAACTATGGGGTGGACTCCAATTGGTACACCGATACCGGAGCCACTGACTATATCACCAGGGAACTGGACAAGCTGATGATTCGAGATCGCTACATAGGAGGAGAACAGATCCACACCGTGAACGCTTCAGGTATGAATATTGCACATGTTGGTCATGTTATTTATCATACCCCCTGAATGAGATCTCTTACTCAATAATGTCCTTCATGTCCCAAGCAACACAAAAATCTAGTTTTTGTTCATAAATTAGCCTAAGATAACAATGCTTATTTTGAGTTTCATCCAAATTCTTTCTTTGTCAAGGACAAGGCAACGAGGAGAACCCTTCGGAAGGAACATGTAGAGAAGGCCTCTATCCTCTACCACCCGTGGCCCTCAAGAATAAGCAAGCCCTCAAACTCATCCAGTGGTGTCCATCCTACCATAGAAAGATGGCATCATCGTATAGGACATCCTTCGCTTCAAGTCATCCAGCAAGTAATAAAGAAGAATAGTTTGCCATGTTCTTGAGTCTAGATTAAATTCAGTTTGTGATTCGTGGTCAAATGGTCAAGAGCCATTAGCTACCCTATCCTAAGTCATCAAGTCAGTCTAGTTTTCCTTTACAATTATTCTTCTCAGATGTATGGGGGCTAGCTTGTGATTCTTTTGGACGCAATAAATATTATGTCAACTTTATTGATGATTATAGTAAATTCACTTGGGTTTATCTCCTTAAAAATAAATCTGAGGTGTTTCAAAAATTTCATGAGTTTCAAGAATTCATTGATAGGCAATTTGATAGAAAATCCTCTCAATTCCGGTCAGATTGAGGAGGAGAGTATGAGAAGTTGAATTCCTTCTTCTCACATGTTGGCATTAACCACATTGTTTCCTGCCCTCATGCTCACCAACAGAATGGAGCGGCTGAGAGAAAACATAGACATATAGTTGAAGTTGGTCTATCCCTTCTAGCCTAGTCATCCATGCCCTTAAAATATTGGGATCAAGCATTCCTTTCCATTTTATATCGCATATAAACGTAACTCCTAGCAAGGTGATCAACTTTGAAATGCCCCTTGAGCGCCTCTTTGAGTTTGAGATGGAAGCTGATTATAGCTCACTTAGAGTCTTTGGGTGTGCATGTTGGCCAAACCTAAGACCCTACAATAACCATAAGCCCTCTTTTTGATCCATGCAATGCGTTTTCCTAAGGTACAACAACCTTCATAAAGGATTTAAGTGCCTAGACATCTCCACTGGGCGCGTTTACATCTCACGAGATGTTGTCTTCGATGAGACTGTTTTCCCATTCTCCAAGCTACATCCTAATGCCGGAGCTCGCCTACACCCCGAGCTTAATCTACTGTCATCACCATCATCTGTTCCTAGCAGTTCAGGGTATACAAACACACAAGATGACAGTGCTAATATTCTACCGTGCAATGCTACTAACAGCTTTGGAAGTTTGCAAGAAAATTCAGGGCAAATTGATTCAGGAAACAACGTAAACGGGAGTTTGCCTCTCAGCACAAAGCACGAGGCGGATCCTCCGACATCGCTAGTACGAGGTACAAAGCGGATCACCATCGGGCGTGTGCCTCCTCCCCCTCGCCCGGAGGATCCGCCACGACAAACACGGGACCAGCGACCCGAGATTTTACAGGCCCGCCGCCACCATCTCGAGGCGCACCACCGAAAGGTCCTAATGGCTAGGGGGGGGGTTGAATAGCCTATTAAAAATTCCTTCAAGAACACTTGAGCAACCAGTTAGTATTTAAAACTTAAGCGTAACAAAGCGGTGCTACAAGTTTATCTAAGCAAGCCCCTATGCAATCAACTATCAAATAAGCTAGCTATGTCAATCCTATGTGATGACACTACACAATCTAGAACAAGAACACTAGCTAGAGCAACTACCACTACTCAAGCTAAGCAAGTAAACAAGTGTAAATGCTAGAGAGCGTGTGATCGATATACCGACGTAGACGTGTAGAGGTGGAAGCCAATCACCGTGATCAATATGAAATCTCCAATGAGCACAAGACAATTGACACAATGATTTTTTACCGAGGTTCACGTTTTTGCCGACACGCTACTCCTCGTTGTGGCGATGCACCCACTTGATGTTTCACAAGCTTAATGGCCGATGCCAAATCCCACGGTGGGAGCTCAATGAAACACTCACAAGAGGGGATCCACAAGCCACGAGCAATCCACTATGATGCCTTTCGCGAATCTCCGCGGGGTGAGGCTCAACCCCTCACAAGTCCACCGGTGTGGCCTCGAACAAGCTCCAATCGAGCTCAACACCGCCTCAACCTCCAAGCCGCTAGGGAACCAAGCAAATTCCCAAGATAACAAGAATCCCGTAGCTCCTCCAAGGATGAAGTGCCTCTAGATGCAATAAGCAATGCAATGCACTTCAATCTCACCCAAGAATCAAAGTTAGGATGAAGAGATGAGTGGAGGGAGTTTCTTTAGCTCACAAGAGTGTAGGAATGTTCAAATGTGCAAGAGAGCTCCCTTCCCACCGGCCAAACACCTATACCACCTCGAAATATGGCCGTTGGGGTTCGAATCGCCCCTAGGACGCTGCCGGCCGAACGCGCCAGCGTGCCGTCCGGCCCGGGGGGGTCCTGCGGTGCTTTGCGGGATGGCGTCGGCGTGCGCGCTGGACGCCGCCAGCGGAGCAAAGTCGGTGTACAAATTTCCGTGAGCCAAATTCAAACGCGAAAGCACCGGACGCGCTGGATTCAATTTGGCCGCGACAAGCCGTGGAGCACGCCGGACGCGCCAGCACGCCGGTTTGAAATCTGCGCGACACACAATCGCGCTGACGCCGCGCGCTAGCGCTTAGCGTGCCCAGCGTCCGGTGAAGCAGCTTGAAGCAGCCCTTCAACGCCGTGTTGTTGTCTTTCCATCTTTTTTCATGTTTCGCCTCTTGTCTCAAGTTGCCAACACGCCAAAGTACATCCCGAGAGCACGTGTCTTAGCATATCGCAATCGATATCACAAGAGCAAAGTTAGTGCACTAGATTCTAAATGCATATGCAAGTTACCATGAACCTAGAGGAACTTTTTCATTGGATTAGCCGTGGCATTCTCTTGATAGTCGGCCATCTATCCTAAACGTGATCACACTCTCTATAGTTTCTTGATCAACGAAAAGAAAACCCTATCAAGTTATACCTTTGCCTTGATCTTGGTCCTTTTCATTCCGACACGTGAGCTCAATGATCCATCACATCCATCATCAACGCCCATGTCCATGATCATGTTGCTCCACGTCATCCATGCAATCCTATCTCTTAAGCACAATTAGAGCAAAGGATTAGCATAACACGGTGTCATCAATTTTCAAAACCAAACATGATATTTCAACCACATGAGGGTAGCGGATCCGCTGTTGACGTCACAACCACCAATGCTGATCCGATGGGATCCTCTCGTGCCCGAGGAGCCTACAACACCGTCTATGGCAAATCAGCGGCGTTCACCACCAAGAACACGACTACGAGCTAGAATCCGCAAGCCAAAAACTTTTGGGGAATTTAGGTGTATGGCCTGGAAAAAAAAAGTTGTTTAGGTATTTGATCCTTTTGCAAACGAATTTGGCTCTATGACCCTAAACGAAATTTTATTTAGCCGTTTGGCCTTCCGTCGGTTCTGTTAGGTTTGAGGGTTGGTTTTGGCACTATAGGCTTCGGGAAAAGACCATTTACCCTTCTGTGTTCCAATCCCTAACCACGCTGCTTCTATGTTCTAAATGGCATATGCATGCATACTATCTAGGTAGTACTCGTTGAAAAACATGCGAGCTTTTAGGACCTGGCACGTTCAAAACTACTCCTTCCATCCCACAAATAAACACAATTTTTTTACTTCTACGATTCCTATTTGACCGCTTGTCGTATTCAAAATTTTTTAATAAATATTATTTTTGTTATGATTTTTTTTTGTTAGAGATATTTTTATAATGATTTATTTATTTTATTATTTACATAAAAACTCTAAATAAAATGAATGGTCCAAGATGATTCATAGAAGTCATAGAATTGCGTTTATTTGTTGGACAGATGGAGTAGCAAACTAATCCTACTATGCCAACCGAGAATCAAGGCACCGTCGACCCGATTATTTATAAACAAAAATAAAACAAAACTCCTTTTTTATTTTCTTTCATCGAGGGTAAAGTAGTCTTTTTACATCGACTTAACACCGTTAGAGGGCAAATTCGCATCGGAAGGCCATACAACTAAATAAAGTTTGAATTGAGGCCATAGGGCTAAATTCATTTGGAAAAAGGGCCAAATACCTAAACAACTCTTTTTTTGGGCCATACACCTAATTTTCTCAACACTTTTACTGATGGAACAGTAAGGTATGGTCTTTTAGCTGCTAATGGTGAACCAAACAACCTTGATGAAGCAATGTAGGACAAGAACTGGAAGGATGTAATGGATGCCGAGTTCATAGCTTTGCATAAGAACAAAACTTGGCACCTTGTACCACCGATGAAGGGAAGAAATGTGATAGATTGTAAATGTGTGTATAAAATAAAAAAAAGCTGATGGCAGTATAGATAGGCACAAGGCGAGACTCGTGGATAAAGGTGGCTAAAGGATTTAAACAACGATATGGAATATACTAACTAGTGGGTCCCACGTGCTAGGGTGTTGATGCCACTTTTCTCGTTCCCGAACCAAATGGACTCGTGGACCCGTCTCTGAAATTTATGACGGGACCATCCCATTTCAGCTTCTCTTTATCAAAGTGGTTATATGCAATTTTACAGCTCCAAATCAATTTATTATAAAAGTTATTTAATTGTATTTATTTGATATCATAAATATTAATATTTTTTATTTATAATTGGTAGGAGGAAGTATTGTAGTAGGATTATTGGATGTAGTATGCGTGCACACAAAAGAACTCTGTAGTCTGGACCGAAGTGAATACTTTCACGCCTGTGGCGTTGACACTTTTCATCCTCTGCATGTGCATGAATTGTCTGGTGAAGCTGTCTGCTGCAAGATCTATCTGCTCATGTTCCTTGCTCTGCCTCCAGAAGTCACAGCCTCTGCGTGTGCCCTTCCATTCTCCTTGTTGTTTGCTCTGCTCTGTTCCCTGCTGCTCACACACTGATGAACCTGCAGCCTGCTCTGCCCGCACAACACTCTGAATTTCATTCAATGCCTCAAGCAATTTTCAGAACCCACGTGCATGTATTCTTTCCTTAATTACAACCAGAAACCATAAAGCCTATCGTCAATACCGGACAATTTACTAAAACCAACGGTAATAAGATATTACTATCGGTTCGTGAAAAGAACTATCGGATTCTAAAGCCAACCGGCCGTGATAGATAATTATCACTACTAGTTGGAACTGGATGCAAGTTGTGAGGTTGTGATTCTCCTACGTGATTAGGAGGAAATGTTCTGATAGAAGATAAGGAGTATGTTCTATTGTATCTATGTGCCGCGGAAGATAGATTCGAAACATACTCAACAAGTCTTAGGTTTTTCTAGATTCGTGGCTTTGCTATGTAGTTAGATATACGCTACGCCTAGATGCATAATAAAAACAATGTAGGTAGAAAAGTAAAAACGTCTAGTAATTTAAAATGAAGAGTATAAAAATAATTTATGAATGTATCAAGGCCAACAAACAATTTCTTGCAAATACTAGTGTGTCCCGTCTAATCCCTCTCTCCTCACGCTCCTGCCTAACAAAGTAGTGATAAAATTGTGTCACCTCCTACTACTAGCGGTAGACTTGTTGTGAAGTTAGGTCGACGCCTAGGCAAAGCCAGAGCTGAAGGTGCTTCTCAGGGAGGTAGGATCTTAATGGGGAGTCTCAGGGGCTAGATGATTATTCAAACTCCGAAGTTTCACGAGACTTGTGCATCATCGCTCTTGTCTTAACAAAACCTAGATCCAACCTACTAAAAAACTAGGTGGTTGTCACCTAAATTCAGTCTAAAACAGGACTTGAACATGTGTGTTGTTGAGTGCATGACCACACTTGTCATCTAACAAGTTGTGCTAGGCTCACTTCCGGCCGCCTTAAAAGGGCAGCCTTTAAGGGATCTCTTTCTTGACGAAAAATTTGAGTGTGAGGTCTAAAGTCGACTCAATATTATATCATTAGCCGCTTTTATCGGTGTCCTCATAAATATAAGGATCCTATATTAATTCTCGTATCAAATTGTTTTTGTAACGTAATCATTTAAACCGTAGCCGTTGTAGTTTTTCTATTCCTCTTAATGAAAAATATGCTTAAACACGGTCGCAAAAAGTAAAAAAAACGATGGGTTAAATATCCTTTGTTGATCTTGTTACTCTAACACAGTGAATGAAATCAACTCATGGTTACCACCAATTCGATCTCTCACAGCAAACACATGACCTGCACTTACTACGCCAAGTCATCATTCTCATTCACGCGTACGTGCCGAACGGGTTCCCCGTGACGCGACGCCCACGTGTGCATCATGCGGGTCCCACGTCTCCGTCCACGTCAGCTTCCTGCCCGTTCGAAATTCAAAAGCCTCCTCCTCTTGACGCGTGGCATATAACTCGAGGCGGTTGCTGCGTCGGCAGCCAGGCTCCCTCTCCCTCCTTCCACGCGCGCGCCTCCGTTCGCCACCTCGCGGCGTCGGCGCAGGCCAAGCAGGCGAGGTTTTGCACCCAAGTTCGCCGAGGTGAGCACTCCTCCATCCATCCTCTGATCTGATTGATCCCTCCGGGACGGCGCGGTTCATCTCACGATCGAGGCAGGCGTGCAGGCATGCTAATCACCGGCTTCTGATCGAACGTCCTGGTGTAGCAGCCCTGGGATCGCGCGCACGCCAGGTGTTCGACGGAAGTTGTGCCCCGCGACCAATGCCGAGCGGAGGGAGGCGGCTTCCGCCGTGGACGTCGCCGAGGAGCGCGGGGGCGGGGGCGCCGAGGTGGAGCCCTGCTGGCGGTACGCCCGCGGGCACGGGTGGTGGACCTGGCCACGGCCACGGACGCCGCCCCTGAGTGCGGGTTGCTGCTTCGGCACGCGCGTCACGCCGCCGACGAGCGGGGGCACGGGTGGTGGCCCAGGCCACGGGACGCCACCCCTGAGTGCGGGTTGCTTCGGCACGCGCGTCACGCCACCGACGAGCGGGGGCACGCGCGTCACCCCGCCGACGAGTGGGGGGTCGCGCGTCACGCCACCGTCGACAGGGGATGCTCGTCGCGGCCGCCCAGGCCGCCGCCTTCTCTGGATTCGCCCTACGTGCGGGCCAAGCAGGCGCAGGTAACTAATTCATCATCGCCAGTACGAGTACGGAGTACCATTTCGGTCATGTTTCTGTTCAGAATTCGAGCATTACACGACTACGTGTATAGCTATAATATAATGGTAAAAAATAGTTGCGTGGCCTTCAGTTCAGGCATGGGACTGGGCGACTAGCTTTGCTGCCACACAATGTTCGATCCATACCCCTGCCACATTCAGACCTTTAACACTTCAGTTATGTCAAGACTTCAGGCAATGCAATGGTCCTTTGCAAACAGTGTGAAAGTCCTTCACATCTAGTTATCTAGTTGAAGTATATGTCAACATATATGTGATGTTGGCCCAATTGATTACTCAGACATTTCTAATCCTCAGTTAACACATACCCTGTAAGCTGCATTATGATGCTATTTAGTATTTGGTCAGCTGTGTATGCACTATACAGCAGGCTCGTTCCCATATGTGTTTGCAGACTCGAGGGTACCATATTGGGGCAGAAGGATATAAAAGGAAAGCCGCAGGTATTGTATTAGGATACCGTGATACCACATAGCTGTAGCAAAATACCAGGAAATTGCTCTACAGAAATAAAATTGTAGATTGAGTAAGTATTTGCAGGAAGTGAGGAATTGAAACCAAAATATTGGTTTTCTGATTATGCATCTTATTGCCAGAAAACTGTTGTACCAAGAGATTGGATTGACATGTTAAGTCAAGATTTTTATGTGTACTGGCATCGGCTGTTTTTTTTTTTTTTCCTGTTTGGATGTTCATCTAAAAATTGCATTTGCCATCCTGAACATAGGAAGTACAATAAGCTGAATATGCAGAGTATTATGTTTGCTTATGCTTTTTCTGTTATTTCAGATAGTTGAAAAGGACCCAAATAAGGCTGTCCCATTGTTTTGGGCAGCGATAAACAGTGGTGACCGGACTGAGAGTGCATTGAAGGATATGGCCAATGTACTGAAACAAGCAAATCGGGCTGAAGAAGGCATTGAGGCTATAAGATCCTTTCGTGATCGGTGTCCCTATGAAGCTCAGGAGTCCCTTGACAATGTTCTTCTAGACCTATACAAGGTATACTTTTTTCTCTTTCAAAGAAAGAGGTTCGTTTTATAAGCTAAGAGTTTCTCTGTAGCTTCACTGGTTTGGTTATGCAGATACATATTGAACACTTTAGTTAGCTGTCACATTGTCCAATGTGAATGAGTCATCTTAAAATAATTAGTTACATGAATTGTGGATGACAATGTCACTAACACATTTCTTCTGAAACCAATCATTTTCATGTTAAACCAGAAATGTGGTAGGACAGAGGAGCAGATCGAAATGCTGACAATAAAGCTGCGAATTGTTGATGAGGAGCTAGCTTCTGGTCGGTGGAAAACAAAACTGTCTAAATCTCATGGAAGAGTAGTCTACCTTTCTCTCAGAGATGAAAAAGCAAGGTACTGGAAATGTTTATATTCCCATTTGAGATTTGAATTTTTAAACACTATTCAAGACTAAGATCCTTGTTTCTTGCCAAGGTTATTGGGGAACCTTGCTTGGGCCTATATGCAGTCCGAAAATTATGAGGAAGCAGAGATGCTCTACAGGTACATTTTGTGTCCATTCTTCTCCCATTTCTAAATGTCATGAGTTTTCTCAAATGGCATGCTTCAGGTGGACCTATAACCTCTCTGCAGTAAGCGTGTGAATGGCATACTTGCATGTGGTGTGCTGCGTGCACCTACCCTTTATCTCGAAAGGAAACAAACTAATTCTGGTTACTATTGTCTTGGCACAGGCAAGCTCTTGCTATAGAAGCTGATTACAACAAAGAGTGTAACTTGGCCATCTGTTTGATGAAGACTGGAAAGTTGGCTGAAGCTAAATACCTGATTCAAGCTATACCTTACAACTGTGATGATGAAAGTCATGTTAAGTCTCTCTCCCGGGCTACTGAAATGCTTAGGGATCTTGAGTTGCAATCACTCCCCTCTCCCATAACTCAGGCGAAGTCCAAAGAATCACAGATTTTTGTTGCTGATGATGTGGAAAGGCTTGTAAATCTACAGCCACAAACACTATCAACTCCTTTGAGTGAACTGAAATATAAAGAACCACATGTTTCAGTTTCACAAAATGCAGAGAAGCATGAGAATTGCAATTCATGGCTTCCATCTCCCATAACTCAGTTGAGACGAGAAGAACCACATATTATGGTTAATGCTGGTGCAGAAAAGAATGAAGGCTTTGCAGAGTTCCAAGATCTTTCTCGATTGTTCAATGATGCTGCTACACCTCATTCAGTACTTGAGAAACTACGAAAGAGGCTAGTTAAAGAGGCACCAAAAACCAGTATTCATGAGCAGATTCAGACTCCTACTCCAACTGAATGCTTGCCAAATTCTGAAAGAAACCTAGATGCTAGTGAAACTCCCATGCAAGAAGGGAAGCTGTTGACCAAAGGTGTTAAAAAAACATGGGCTGACATGGTGGATGAAGAGGAACAACAATTGGGTGATGACAAACCATGGGCTGACATGGTGGTGAAGGATGAACAGAAATTGGGTGATGACAAGTCAGCACTTGGTGTGGGAACTACTGAACAAAATGAGAGCAGTAAGCATGCAAGTAAGCTGGAGCACAGAACATCATTGTCCTCTCAAGAAAGCAGGACCCATCAAAGACCAGTCGTGGGTGGTCAACTGCAAGGTTCTTCAGCAGGTTCATGGAGACGCAGCCAGTCCAAGATCTCCATGGATAAGAACGTGAACTGGGATCTTGTAAGGACTGCTCCGACATGGAGCAAGCAAAAGGTACAGGACCACAGCAATCGAGGTTGGCAAAGGCTTGACACAGCTCATCCCCATGTGAGAGCCTCAGGCACGAAGCAAGTACCACGGAGAAGCAACACATCTCAGCGCGCTCTTTTTCCTGACTGGAAATCAAAGGGTGACGGGTATGGCCATGGTTGTGTTCGGTTTGATGATAACGAACACACTCAGTGTTCCACTCACATTGAGGCCACTCATCGGTGGCATAATAATGAGGCAAGTACAGGGTCATGGAGGCCACAGAACCGTCTGCAGGTCTTCCAGGAAATCACAAATGAGATCAACCAAAATGTTGTGTAACTATGTCCTTGTTCTTTGCTGTCGATGGAAGTTCTCCTTTCCAGCAACATGTTGTTTGCGCTACAGATGGGTTCAATGTGAAGATATTCTCCTTGTACACTGTTTTTTGCTTCAATTGTTTCTGTTTTTGAAATTCAGCATATCTATAGAAAAGTCTGTGAATATCTCCACAGCCCACCATTCATACTCCCGTCACATCGATGGATCATGATATCTGTATATAATTTTTTGCGAGGATAATTTCTTTATCACTAGTATGCCAAAGTATCTGTCAAAAGTGGTGGTCTGTCTATAAATTTCTCAGAGTGTGTCACTGTTTTGTGACTGAGAATCTTTTCCTTCCCCTGATTTCACATCACCTCCACAATGTGGCTTACCATGAAATTGCTTGCACTCTTGTCACTACTGTTTAGATGCTAGTACATGGTTCCATCTGTGGCTGGACATCTCCTGCATAATGGGGCACTGCAAGATCTGAGTGTGCTCCCTCCTCTTGTCCACTGCAGGAACAAGCAATGGAGAGCACTGCAGTTTGCAAATGGACACAGGTGCAGTGCAGCTGCTGAGCAGCCTCCTGCAACTGCATAGTGTTCATTCCTGTGTCATTTTCTAGCTTGTCTACACACTGGAGCCTGACGGATTCCATTACTGCAGGTGCAGCTGCTCTGGGTGTCCTAACATGGTGGCTGTCGTCCTTCCTCAGCGCCAGCAATGGCTGGCTGGCCGGCAGCCTTGAGCTTCATCTGCAACCTGGACTTGGGCCCCAAGGCCGAGGCGATCGCTGCCAGCTCAGTTGTCCTGACGTGTAGAGCCTTGTCGACACTTTGATGAGGGCGACAAGGCTCGCCGGCGCCAGGGTTTTGGCCTCTAATAATTCTGGTGCATGATTGTTGGCTTCACATATGGAGAACTGAGAAGCTGTCTACCTGCTGAATCCTCGTCCTGGTGCGTGTTTATATACACAGCTTAACCATCTATATATGTGGTCGATCAGCACTGTCTATGACTATGAATGGTAAGATGCTCTTCTTCAGCCTCTCGATCATCTGTTACTGAATGTATGCAATCATATCTATCTATCCCGGGTTTTCAGATACGAAGCTAGCTACTCGCATTACTTCACTTCACGCACATTTCTCTTGTGGTGAGGTGATAATGATACATACTCGTACACTGATCAATCTGTGTGCACTGGGTGGGTCACTGATCAGTGTGAGCAGTGACCGCTGCAGCAATGGATGCATGCATTTGGAGGTCCAGAGCACGTGAGATCTCTCACACTCATCTGAGGTACACACAATTACTGCTATATAAACTGTGCGGCCGTCAGAAGTGGCAGCCGGCCGACGGGCCGGCCGGCCATTGGTGAGTGCTGACTGCTGACTGATGGTACACGGACCATTACCTGAATCATCTGTCCATGGCTTTTTTCAGGGCGACTACTATATGGGGAACTGTTCTACCGGCTCAATCATTCCGTGCGGCCAGCCATCTTCTTCAGTTAATTCCTGGATAGGTAGAGAGAGAAGACACGGTACAGTGCGATTTTCACGTGCTGGTACTGTGATGGAGAGGTAATTTGGTAATCGATGGCCCATTCAGAGAAATCGGTAGCTTTCATTCTGAATTCAGACTTCCATGCATACATGGTTTATATACGTTTATGATTGGTTGATCTAGTACATATGCATATATCTATCTAAAGTTCTAAACTCACTTAACAGGTGTTCAGTCTTTTTCCTTGCCGACAGAAATGAATGAATAATTACATTGCAATGACAAATTATTGAAGATATACAAAAGCGCCAGATCCACTCCTTAAATGCGTCTGCCAGATGTTTCTTTGGGGGCGTGTTAGGAACTTTTTTGCCGGATCCTGTTTTGCCTGACCCAGCAAGAAAACAGACCGAGCAAGTCATTTGGATCTTGTGTTCACTATCTCGGTTTCAGTGCTAGCAAAATTTTCCTTCCTTGCTGGCCCGTCTCAATGAGAGTTTCATGAGTGTTTCATGCACATTAAATGCAGTATCACATTAGTAAAATTTTACTTTTTGCATGAAACTCTTAGAAGAGAGAAGGAAAAAGTTTCACCATGGTGAAACCTTTAGGCACTATTTCACATGCGTTGGAAACGGAGTGAAACCCCTATTGAGACACAAATAGTGTTTCACCATGAAACTATGCAATTAAACCATGCAATGAGAGAGAAGCTGAGACCCTTGAGCCTATGAAACTGTGCAATGAAACTGTGCATTGAGAGAGATGTCTATTTCATGCCAAAGTTTCACATCTTAAAACCGGGAGGTGAAACTCTCCATGAGAGAACCAAATTGGCTCTCCACAAGTATCTCGTGGCTTTCTCCATCGAGGGGAGGCAAAGGCGAGGGGAATCTGGCAATAGTTCCAAACATGCCCTTGGTATCCTGCTGCCTGCGAAGTGAAACACTACCTCAGGGTTACAAATACAAAATACAATCCTTAACACGGTTCACGAAATTATTTGGAGTCATTCTCCATAACTTGGAAAAATTCTGTAAATGAAGGTACTCATGATCCTGTGGATGCGCTGTTCCACCATTTCAGGGCACTTGTGGCATACTTGGTGGTGCTTACTGTGGTTATCTGAATCATGCTTCTTGCTAAACCTTTTGAACCAACCAAGCCTTCCATTGCCCTCTCCCCTAAAGAAATCCTTCAGTTTCTTGTGACAAGTTAGTGACATAATTGGCATATATTGTGGAGTAATAAACACGCTTGTAAGAGATAATGACATCGCCAATATTTTGAAATCAAATGCTATTAGTTTCATATACTTACCCGTTTCATTGCTTAGAAACTTATGCTTTTAATGCAAAGGCTCCAATAAAAACAATAAAATGCATTAGAAAAAATATCTAGCTGTGCAGTAATAAACTGTCAATTAGAGTCCTTTTTAATTACTACGGTAAATGAATTGCATGGATATTTATTTCATCCAAGTCATGCACGGATATATACTGTATATCAGAAAACTGTCATGGGAAATTGAAATTAATCAGTACTTATTACCTATAAAGGTTAATGCATGAATAATATTCGTTTGATTGTGCACAAAGAAACAGCCTTCCTAAATGTCATGAAAACAACCATTATAGATCACCAAGCAGGAAACCAAATAAACATGCCATATGAATAAAAAACACGCAGGTAGTCATATATACAATCATACAATATAGGAGATAAATACAAGTAAACTAACTTTTGAAAAAACGAGAGCAGAGAAAGGGGTTTGAAAATGAGTTCCTAAATAGAGATGCAGTACGGGCCAAGCCCGCTTTCGAAAAAAAGTTCCTAAATAGAGAGAATATGGTGATAAATACAAGTAAACTATGAAAATAAGGGCGAGAGGAGAGAAAGGGTTCGAAAATGAGCTCAAAAATAGAGATCTGCTTGGCACCGTGCACGCCATCCATCGTAGGCAACCATAGGTATCAAGTTGTTGCTCTAGATGAGTGGCATACAGGGAGCCAGGCACATCCCAATGCAAGCCTTCACAAATCACCTTGGTTACTATTGTCGTCCATAGAGATATATAGAGCCCTTCCACATCCTGATCGATCTCAAAGCTTCGTATATCTGTGCCATGGCATTGTTGCCAATGCATGCTACACACATACACCATGCAGAAAGATATGCAAGGTTTCTGTGTGACAGGTGATCTAATGGTGATGATTGATATGTATGATATGAATGAATGTGATAAAGGGAGCAAGTAGAGGTGCCCGGCCAGCCCTTATATAGGCCGTGTGATGTGTAGGACGGGAGATTCCGGGCATAACGAGCTATATATATATATATATAAAAAGAGGTGATGGAGAGAATTAATTCATAGTCTTCCGAAAACTGCGCCACTGTATTTACCATTGGTAAAAAGAGGGGAAACCAGTGTTGTACTAGAAGCTAGCTCTGCAAAAAGCAGCATGCATGGATCAACCTACCTGGTATAAGGATCATGTAGCAATGGCATAAGTACCTTGCTCTGAAAAAAACCGAGCTCCTTTTTATATACTTTTTTTTTTCTAATAGAGTAATACAAGCCCAATATTTTCCAGAGTTGTGATAATAGACAATCTACTTGTGTTAAAGTTACGATAACGCGACATATTTAGTTCAGTGATAACCTGTGAAGGAAAATGCCGGTGGTATATATACATACAATCCTTGAGAGCGACATATTTAGTTCAGTGATAACCTGTGAAGGAAAATGCCGGTGGTATATATACATACAATCCTTGAGAGTGTATATAGAGAAGAAGGCACCCGTGAAACCTAAGCGGTGAGAATTAGGCCACTCAGGGAAAAAAAAAACTCGATCTGCAGGGACAACGTCCCACCGGACATTTCACTAACAAGAAGATCTTCTCACGCAAATCAAAAAAATACATGAAACCTAGCCCCATGGTATACAACGGCACCACATCCCTGTGAGCTCAGGCCCTAGTAGTACCTTGGAAGCGCTCAACCACTTGGTTAGGCCACTCAACTAATGCTAACAATCACTTATAAAACCTACATAACTTCTACCTAGGCATGCATATGGCGGCTGCTGAGGTTGCAAGGGGGCCGGGCGGAGGCCTTGCCCACGGCTGAGCAAGAGATAAGACCGTTCCCTCTATTTGTCTTCGAATTAAATAGGTATCATGTCCAATTTGCGCATACATGGTCATCCCTTTGCTCAGTCTTCAACCTCACATCCCCTTTGATCACCCCTTTACCCAATCCTCCACCCCACACCCCTTTACCCAATCCTCCACCTCTCATTTCTTTGCCCAGTCCTCCACCGATGCCTGCTTTTCTCCTCCTAAATTTAGGCCATGAACGGTTAGAACCCAATAATTTTATCCCAATATTCATGAGTTTAGCAACTCCCAAAACGGTATTGGAATGGAAAAAAACATCAATCTCCAAATGTACCCAATACTTGACTTCCAAAAATCAAATTTGGGTCCACCGGAACAATTGGGCCTGCATCTGCAACAGCACACGCAGCGGGAAGGATTCTTCCAACCTCCCAAAGATTGGGAGCAAGTATTGGGTACTGTTGGAGCATTGTTTTTCATCCTTTTCAAAAAAAAAAAAAAACTAGGATTAAGAGGTCATATAGGGTACTGTTGGAGTTGCTCTAACATGACACCCCTCCTAAACAAGCGATTTTTCCACCCTCCCAAAGATTGGGAGCAAGTATTGGTACTGTTGGAGCATTGTTTTTCATCTTTTCCAAAAAAAAAAAACTAGGATTAAGAGGTCATATAGGGGTACTGTTGGAGTTGCTCTAACATGACACCCCTCCTAAACAAGCACCTCATCCTCAGCTTATAACGAAGACTCGACTCGACATAGGAATGCAGTAGCGCTGTTGATGTTATTCAACCTAACTCAGTTCCAAGAAAATTCATTACCACCAAGAAACCTACCTGGTAACGGCTAACGAAGGCACCCTCACGGCAATCGGTGGTGGAATGCGGTAGTACTATTGATGTTATTAAGTTGCTATTCACTACATGGATGTTTCGAGTAACAATGTGGATGATAACCATGACAACGAGAATGTTGAGGATGATGATATGGAGATAAAGAATGATATTCTTTTCAATTGATATGAGAACTTAATGTTTATGTGACTAGGGTGCCTTCTCTATCATTACTAGAAAACCGAGTTTTCTTGGTGGTAATGAATTTTCTTGGCGGCCAAAATAGAACTGCCAAGAAAAGCAGTGCTAAGTAAATCTCCAAAGAAAATGCAAATTCTTTGGTGGGTAGACAGAACAACCAAGGAAATTAGGCATTTTCTTGGCGGTTTCATTGGGTAGCCAAGAAAATCGAGGATTCCTTGGCCGTTTTATGTTGGATTGCCAAGGAAAATGCATATTTCCTTGTCGGTTAGCAGCCAAGAAATTAAAATGCCATGCGCAATGTGCCAAAATCCAACGTAACTCATGGGCTACCTAGGAACTAGGATCGATATAGGTGGGCCTAGCCATTGTCAATGGGGGTCAAGGGATTCTACAAATTCTATGGAGAACTATATATTGTTCAGCACTGGTCGCTACTTTTGTTGTCCTCATTGTGTAATACTAATACGTAAGACCCTCTAGTATCCATGATGATGTCTAGATCCGCCCTTGCTACGCTGAGTGCATGCAGACACACTACACATGTACAAAGGGTCTACTCCTAAGAGAGGCACATATTTGTTCTCGACAACACCCTTTTGCATCCACTCATGTAGCCTCTAATTCAGCATACCAATTAGGACAGTCTCAGTAGTGAGTTCCATGACATTGTTTCTAAAACAACCATGTCATGTGTTCATGACTCGAGAGAGTTGACAATCATGGCAAGAGAGTTTCATCTAGATGAAATCCATTTTTTTAATACATTATCATGTGCCGACATGGAAACCAATTCATGTAAATAAAGTTCCCACAAAACTTTCACTGAGACTAGCCTTAGAGACTTAACTCAGCTTGCATCAACAACTCCAGCAAACTAAGCACTTTTTATTTTTATAGAAACAAGTGAATCATACCAAATGGTAGTGTTTCTACATAGAAACATATGAATTCTAGTGGAATCATTGTAGGATAGCTGGAACCAGAAACATTTCTCAGCATTCTAGCTATAAACACCACGAAAAGAAAAACTATAAAAAAATGAATAAGAAATTTAGAATCAGTTTGCCTGCATAATCATTTCTTCCAGAAACCAAATCTTTGATAAATGGGCCTCCACGATTGCAACCGAAGCTTCGTTTTATTCAGTTGCCTAACGCACGTCTGACGATGCATGAAGACAAAAGATATTGAACAATCCTCTTTTCTCAATAAAAAATCGAAAAAGGATAACTGAATTTTTTGGATTTGTTGGGATCCTTAGACTAGTATATTGCCCGTGCTAACGCTACGGTAAAAAATTTAAAAAATGTTCTTGAAAGAAATATAATTTTCATTGAACGTACCTATTCATAGCACTTTTAGATCAGCAACCCCTGGCATGATCACACCCTCCTGGTGCCTCTTGCTGCTCGCCTGCTCCACGTCATGATCTCTTGGTTTTACTGATCACATGGCCCATCCTTTTAACCTCAGGTGTCGCATAGTTTTTCTTATCTTCAAACAATAACTGAAATTGTAGAGCTCGCGGTGACCGAGCGGCTGCTTGACACTTCAGGGGACACGTTCCGACTACAAACGCCGGGCTGTGCGCGCCCTCTTCCCCGTGCACGGTGCTTTCGACGAGGGGCTCGCCGCGGTCGCCCGGCGCCCGGTGACCACCGCTCAGCCACCCCACCGCCCGCGCTTTTAGTCGCCTCATATAGTTTCCTTAGTAGTCACACCACTCTAAGCTCCACCGTTGCAGCCGGTGATTTGTGTTAGTGTGTCCCGCCTCGCGTGTTCCGTGCACCTCGCTAGGGAACTCGCGAGGATGTAAGCTTAAACTCCCTTTTCTCTTAATGCAGAACGGGCCAAAGTGCCCGGTTTCGAAAAAATAATTCGCATATATGTATGCACTTTTACTCAACCAACAGGCTTATAAGTGTCACCACGAAAAAAAGAAAAAAAATGATCTACTATTTGAGAATGAAAAAAGGGTCTAAAAACACTCACATGGAGAATGATTGTAACAAGCTCAAAAATACCAAGCATCACGTACATGCTTTTTCCAGGAAAATAACATAAAGGCATAATCATACTCTGAAACGTTGTGGTAAAGCCTACCAGGTGCATAGCTTGATCTTTGAACATCATAATTTCAGCTATATACGTGTCTATTAGGCACCTTCAACATAGAAAACATGGTAAATTGTAATCGCTGGAGCATCAACAAAGTAAGCATACCATTAGCTTTGGTACATGGCACAAATCTTGCTTGTGCACATGCCTTACTGTAGTCGCTCGAACATCAACAAAGTACTGAAAGATGTTCCATGACACAATAACAAAGTGTTTGAGTGAGTCATATCAGGATTAGAAATCTGTGTACAAATATTAGCATGGAAAAATAAAAACATTCATAATGCGTAGATGTTACAATAACATCATCAGAAATTCAGAATCCATTTAAATCTTGGAAAACAAGCTTCATTATTAAGACAAAGGAGAATGTTACACAAATACATCGACCGGTACAGTAATATAATCACATATTACCGAAACCAATCAGCAGCAAAGAACAGGTTGCCTATGACATCAAGCTCTTTGGCGACCTTAACTGAACCATGATAGTTACAAATTAGATAGATACGATGGCCATACCATGATTATTCAGACGTCGACGACGGACAGCAGAGGGCTCCCGGCGGTAGGGCGCGACAGCCGCCCGTCGGCACCGTGAGTGGGAGCATGGCGGCCGGCGGCAGCGATCGACAACCGCTCGTCTGCACGGAGAGCGGGAGCACGGCGGCTGGCGGCAGCGATCGACGGACGTATGCTGTTCGCTAGGAATCATTTGCTTGAGGTCGTTTGCTTCATGAATCATTTGCTTGAGGTCGTTCGGTCCGGATCACCAATCATTTGCTTGAGCTGAATTGGAACATCTCTACTTCATGAAATATATGGCAATATATACGTACAGAGAAGATTAGTTTTCAATACGGCAATATACTTACGGAGCGACCACTGCCGGGCCGAGAGATTAGTCCTCCGCCGGGCCGAGAGATTAGTCCTCCGCCTCGCACCCGAGGCCGACGTCCTTGTCGGCAACAAGTCCGCGGTCACCGGCAAGGTTGTCGCCAGCGGGCCGGACGACCACGTCTTCGTCTACTACAGCGACGGCAAGATTAGTCCTCGGCCTCGAACCCCTGGAACTGAGCGAAGTCGGGGATGGAGCGAGATCGCCACTGCCGAGCCGAGATCGCCGCCAGGAAATTCGCCGCGACCAGGAGGATCCGTCTCGCCGGCTATCTCGCCCATGATCGCGCCCGGCCGGTTAGATAGCACACGTTCGTTCGTCGAAGTTTTTTTATTAAATAAAATAAAATTTTTTACCGCCTCAAAAAAAAATTTAATTTTTCCTGTAATTGCCTAGAATCGAACTGTGGCCGCGGGGTTGGGCGTCGGGCGTGGGCGTGAGATGTAAAACCTCTACACAAACTTTGAATCAAAGCCCTTGGTCGTGAGATCTAACGGATGGTGTTGCTTGTGCCAAAAAATAGAAAGAAGTTGCATGTTATAGTAGAGATTTACCCTCAAAAATTGGCATATGCTGCTTGATGCAGCGGACACACGGTAATCTTTTAGTAAAAGGCGAAAGATTAATTCGCTCTGTGTCCACTGCACAGCTGCGTGATTTTCAAAAGTCGCCACGGGCTCTCACAAATAGCAGGACTCGTAGTTACCATTTGCTTAAGCAAGCGATGTGGGATTAAATAAACCACAAAGCGCCGCTGCCCGCTGCTGTTTATATGCACTGCAACGGACCAGCGGACGGCCCATTACATAGCGAACGCTACGGTTCTCCGCGGCCCAGGTGCAATGGTGCCCAAGCTGACCGTGCATTAGGCCACACAGACCCAAACGTCGCTTGCCCGAGCCATTTCAGCCACACAGAGAGGCCCAAGGTTCATTTCATTTCTGATTGGACTAGATCTAGCATTTCAAGAGGCTTTTTTTAAAAAAATATTACGAATTTTTTACATATTGTTAATTTAAATGGAATAATAAGTTGTAAGTCTTGTGATTAACGTACTCTTTCCATTTCTCCTAAAAAATATGTACTCCCTCCATTCCAAATTCTAAAATATTTTAATTTCTACTATATAATATATAGCTTTTGTATGCTCTTAAATATTACAAGGACATAACAAAAGCTATGTGTCTAGAGAAAACGAAAATGTTTTATTATAATTTGGAATGGAGGAAGTACTATATACAAGGCAGATCTAGTCTAGAATAGATAGTTGTTGATGTCGCTAGTTCTAGAAACATAATTATTGTCGCTGTTTTATCTTAGTTCAATAATATTATACCGATGGAAAACATTAATCGATGCCGGACGCGTGCTTGCCGGTGTTGCCGGGGTCCGTTGGGAACAAATTGTTAGTCTGTGATCATTGATTCGAACCTTAGAAGATGTGTGAACCCTTCGACAGTCTCATAGGTTCTCAATATAACTATTGATCATCATTGCTTATTATGTTGATACTAAATGTTGTGTTCGTAAGCGTGTATATATATACATATATATCTTGCCACACTATTATTATGACAATTTGGAGTAAATAGATGGATCACGTCCTTTCTTAGGTTTTCCACGATGGATTTTGGACTTCCCACACTACTATAGAAATCTTAACCGAGTAAGGGAAACCGTCGTGGTTAATGGTGGATTAACCATAGTGGTTGCCTATGCCCATCTCGGTTAATCAATTAAGCAAGGAGGGACGTTATGGTGCCCACCTTGGTTTATCGTTTAAAAACAAAAAAATATCCATGAGCCCGCCGGCGAGCCCGTTCTCCCCCAAGTACCAACCACGGATCCTCTCGCCACCACGCAGGCACGCCGCCGAGGAAACCATCACACACGCCGCCGGGCATGGGGCGAACCCTAGATCCGCTAGCCAAAGGGTCCGCCTCGCCAAGATCCACCATGCGGTTGTGTTTGTGTCATGCATGGGTTTGCCACCGGAGGGCCCGAACCGCCACAAGAGAGGGTGGTCCGCCTCGATCCCCGCCAGAGTGGGCGGCTTTCCTAGATCCGCCAGATTTGTGAGCCCCTCCGGTATTTTGCTGAGTCCACCATTGATCCATCGAACCCACCCACTACTCCACCAGATCTGAAAAAAGGAGATAGGGAAGAGAGAGGGAGATGAAGAGGGGAAGAGAGTGGGGGAGATAGAGGGTCTCCACCGGATGTGGAAAAGGAAAGGAGGGAGGGAAGAGTGAGGAAGATGAAGAGGGGAGAGTGGGGGAGATAGAGGGTTTGTACCTTAAGCACCGCGTTAGAAGGAGCACCGTGCGAGGAGTGAAAGCCCTAGTTTGGTTTTGGGTAATTGATGAAACCTAGTTGCTAACCTTTGGCTCTAAAGTGAAATGAGATAGGTTGGCAACACTAGATGATTTTGCTTGGTGGGTAGGTGGAGAAGGCCACATGCTCATGAAGGAGATGATGGTCATTGTGTTATGATGAAATGCTCCAACTTGAAAAGAAGAAAGAGAGAAACAAAACCATGGATCTCAAGGCGTAAGGTATAATTTGGGTTTTGTTTGACACTCAAGACACCTTGGAGGGTGTGATTGATTTAGGGTTGATAACCGTACTATGAAAAGTGAAAAACATCAATTGCTTTACTTACCTAGTGTCACTAAGTTAAATTTCATATTCCATATTGTAGGGTCGAGATGGGGACTAGAGGGGGGGTGAATAGTCCTTTCTAAAACTAATTGCGATGGCTAACCGAATATAATGCGGAATTAAAACTATTCGCTTAGCCAAGACTTCACCCCTCTAGCTATGACTCTAAATCACCTCACAAAAGATCCTACACAAAGCAAATGAGGTGATAAGCCTAGCTTGAGCTCCTAACCGTTTCTATTGCAAGGTCACACAAACCTATGCACTAGTACTTCAAACAAAGGTGAGCTCCTACACAATTCTAATGAGCAAAAGCACTAAGCCAACCTAAGCTCACTAGATGCACAATGGACAAGGCGACACACGCCTAACCCAAAGGCTCAAATTACTTAGCTACACAAACTAAGCAAGGCAACTAACAAGCTACACAAGCTAGTAATTGCAAGAGGTACTCCACAAGCACAAGCACAAGATATATATGAATGTAAATGCAAAGCTTGTGATTTGGAGAATGCAAACCACCGAGAAGAGTAGACAAGTTGACACCGGTGATTTTTTACCGAGGTATCGGGAAGCTTGCCAACTTCCCCCTACTCCTCGTTGTGTCGACCAACACCTTGGGTGGTTCCTTTGGTGTTTCACTTAGATGGTTCTTCGGTTCCAAGCCAAATGCCTTTAGGCTTACCGCAAGACACCACTCTCAAGTGAGCCTATCACAAGGCACCGCGAAGACACCACACTCACAAGTGAGGTAACTCAAAGACACGCTCTAGTAGTGATGCTCTTCGCGATCCCCCGCAAGGTGAGCTCGAACCTCTCACAAATCCTCCTTCGAGCACCGCGACAATCTCCGTTGCGTGCTTCACGAAGTCCCTTGCCACCAAGCCGTCTAGGAGGTGGCAACCTCCAAGAGAAACAAGCACACCGGCTTGCAACACGATCACCTAGTGCCACACGATGCAATCTCTCAAAGCAATCGCACTAGAATCGCTCACTCACTCAATCGGATGAACACTATCAAGTTAGAGTGAGTGGGAGGGCTCTCAAGCACCACAACACAAGCCACCAAGGCCCAAGTGTGCTCAGCACCCGAAACAAGTCGGGTATGTGGTGTATAAATAGCCCCCAAGTCAAATAGAGCCGTTGGGAGGAAATCCCAGCTTCTGCGCGCTGACCGGACGCTGGTGACCGGACGCACTGAGAGAGTCCGGTCCAGCGTCCGGCCGCAACGTCCGTCACAACCGACACGCTTCACGGCCCACCGCCAACGGTAACCCGGCGTCCGGTCACCGTTTCGGTCAAGCACCGGACGCATCCGATCCACGGCGTCCGGTCAAAACGCCGCTGCAGAGCTCCGCCGACGCACCGACCGGGCGTCCGTCGGTGCGTCCGGTCGCTGCACCGAAGCGCCCGTCGGTCGGCGTCCGGCCGGCGTTTTCAAAAAACTCCACCGAAACACCGACTCCTTCTCTTCGACATGCTACCCATCAAGTATACCAAACTTGAGCACGAGGAATAGCATGTTTTCACCACCACGATGCATCCGGCGCAATAGAAAATATGCATCTCATTTTCTCGAAAGCGCGAATCCCCCCCGCAAGCTTCGGCGGGAGGATGAGCGGTTCCCAAACCCAACTCAACCCTCGCAATCACCGCCGCCTTTGCAAATGTGCCAACACCACCAAGTGTACATCACCATGTGCATGTGTGTTAGCATTTTCACAATCATTTCAAAGGCCCGGTTAGCTCTTACCACGCCACTCGATCCTAACACACATCAAAAAGTTAGATCGCTCAAGTGGCACTAGATGACCGATATGCAAACAAGTTTGCCCCTCTTGATAGTACGGCCATCTATCCTAAACCCGGTCATAAACTTCTCTAAGCTCCTTATGACCGGCGAAATGAAATGCCCTATAGGTTATACCTTTGCCTTGCGCATTTCCATTCCGCTCCATCTCCAAGTGCCGATGCAACACATGCACCAACACGATCACCAAATGATATGATCCACTTCATATCATCACGTGACACTATTGGTCCATCGATCTTGACCTCACTTGCTCTTCACCGTTGCGTCGGTCCGTCGGGCGCCAAGTCTTGCCCAAGCTTCACCGCCTCGCGGTCCATCGCTTCACTGCCTCGACTTGCCCTTCACACTTGCAACCGGTCCATCAAGCCAAGTCTTGTCTTGATCTTCACCACCTTGGTCACATGACTCCATGTCATGTTTCATATGCAATAAAGCTCCTTCATTGCACCAACATGTGTGAACTAATCTCCCCGTGTATTATCTCAATCACACATATTAGTTCACCTAATGTTGACACTCAATTACCAAAAACCAAAGAGACCTTTCACATATGCATTCAGGCTTAATGTCTTGATGAAATAGTTGAGAATATCCTAGAAAAGCTACTATCTCAAGTGCTAAAGTTGTCTTGATTATTTGGATGAGATAACACATGTTTTGGATGAGTTCTGTTGAAGAAATATATGGAAGAAATTTCAGCTTGGATACCTGTTGTTTTGCTTGCTGGAATTGAATAGGAGATGGCTGGAAATGAGGATGGGTTGCTGCTGCTCCTGGCTTCGTGTGTTGGGCCAGCCCGTCGCACTCCTCAATGGTCGCGCTGCTGGTGCACGCGTTTTGGGCCATGCATGCTTGCCCATGCTAGCCGAGTGTTGCAACTTGCTCCATTGGGCCGCCTCTACCGCTGCCACTACTAGGCTGCACTGCGCGTTGTTGTTCCGCCTAAGCGGTCCACATCTTCCCCGCCGCTGCCAGCCGCCCGCCGCAAGGCTATCTTTGCTGCTTTGTTGGGCCGTTGGCCCATTTGCGCCGTCGGCTGCTATGCAATGTTGCTGGTCCGTTTTTTTTTCCCACCGCAGGCTGCTTGCTTGCCTGCTGGTTCGTTCTCTCATTTGGTCTCTTCTCTATGGAAGCAAGCCGCCGCTGCTGGCTTCTAGAATAGAGAACTAAGAGCTGTAGCTGCCATCGACCGTTGGAGAGGAGACAACCAACTAGGCGTTGGTGGCCTAGGGTGCTTTCTAAGGATAAAGGGAATTGCTCCCCCTCCTTTCTCTCTCTCTTGCCCAACTCAAAAACACAGTGAGCCCTCTTATTCCTCTTGCTGTTGCTTGAAAACACTAAGTGAGAGCTCTATTTTTCATCCCTCCACTCCATTGATTTGAGCTTCAATCAACTAAGGGATAGTGCTCAAAGATCGATTTGAGAGCTCCAAGAGGATCTCCTCCCTCTCTTCTCCAATTCCATGGTGGATTCTTGTTCTTGAGAGGAGGTTGGGAAACCATAGTGCATTGCATTTGTGATTCAATTTAGTGGCACTAGGTGGTGATTGCAATTATGGTATTCTTGTGACTCTTGGTGACTGTAGTCACCTAGATGGTTGGTGGTGGATTGATTGGTGAAGGGATTTGGTGCTTGTATCCGCCTCCAATCAAGGTGATATTGTGAGGGATTGTTGTCGTTCCCCGCCGGAGTGCCAAATTCTAACTCTAGTAGAATGCTTGTGGCTTGAGTGAACCTCATCTTGTGATTGGTTGTGCGGCACCCAGTAGCGGGTTTGGCTTTGTAATGCCAATTAGTGCGTGAACCATCAAGTGAGTGATTCACCACAATAAGGACTAGCCTACCGGCAAGCAAGTAAAACCTGTAAAAATCTTGTGTCAACCATTGCTAAGGATTTATTGGTATTCATATTGCTATTGTGATCGTGATTGATTGGCTCATCTCTCTTGCCAAGGATTTCAATTGAGATATATGTTGTATTTGATTGATTCATTCCTCTCCCTCTTGCCAAGGATTTCAATTGAGATATATATTGTATTTGATTGATTCATTCCTCTCTCCACCGGCGGTATAAAAGCATCATCTCTTCTCTAGTATTTATTCTTGATAAATATATTTCCCTCTTGTGCAGTGTAATTTGCCTAGTAGTTGCTCCCTAGTTTATTTATTTTATCTTGTTTAGCTTGTCCATCAAGTGTAGCACTGGTGACATGGTCTTGTGTGAACTAGAGATCATAGAAATTCTAGAACTGTGAGTAGGTGGCTTGCATGCCTCGTAGTGCTAAGCAAAAAATTGCTTCGCCGTTTTATATATAGTTTGGTTAAATTGTTAGAAAAGATTGACTTCTGGGCAAACGAGAATGACTTCTATCTTAGGATGTATGGAGTATTGTTAGATTGGTGGGCTACCAGCAAGGAAGGGTATGTTGTGGAATTCCTGCCTGAGTTCGAGAGAGATCGAGTAGCTTGCATGTGGGACGGAATGTTCGGTTCACACGTACGCGCATAAACCGAAAGCCATAACCAGTAGGGGCCGGTATATGTATATGATCCACACATATATATGCTACCTTTCTACCCGTCGAGATCTGTCACTGAAGAATATATATGTATGTATATACTGCATTCACTCAAGACTAGAAGAAGGATGAGTTTTGACTGTCTCCTGATTCGTCTCCAGCAGCGGCGAGGAAATGTAGTTCTAACGACCAATGCATGCATCCACTCACACACACACATGTACGATGACGAACCTGAATCTGATGCGCACAAGTCCGGCCGGCACACACACGTATTCTGGTACACATGAACACAGATTAGATTCCATCTGTTTCGTGGACGAGGACGATAGATGCATGATGAGTCAGATGTGAGTCGGCCGGTAAGCACCTCGTCCGACGACGATGAACGTCCATGAACGTGTGTCTATAGCCAACTCCAAACCGATCTCATTGAGCACCACTCGGGGTCGCTGAAAAATTCGAAATTTTGAATTTCAATATCTGAGAACGAAAAATGTGAAGTTGGTCTCATAATAAATGATCCCAAATATAAGTCATCAGTGCAAACTTTTTGGGTCTCATTAAGCTCTACAAATTTTGATATATATTTTTATTTTTAGGAGCAGTAGCCGGTAGTCATACAACACCCGCCCCCTCCTCGTAAAAAAAAACTATATTTTTAGGTGTGGCTTATTATGCATGTCAACTACTTCAAAAATAGATAGATTTTCAGGAGATGTTTCATTTTATTTATTAAGCTAATCCACCATAAAAATCGATTTATATAGGGATAGTTTGTAGGCTATATATTGTGCATCATCACATTCATAGTGAGGTGGTTGTATTGACCACCCCTAAAAAGAAATGAAAGGCAATCGTAAAAATAATCTGTGTAGTAGAACTTATATTTATATTGACACTAATTTCAGTTTGTTAACAATTTACAAATTGTGTAACACTAATTTGAAACTTCTAATTCAAGTCTCGCCATATCTTGTTGTACCGAGAAAATATTCTCCAACTTTTAGACCTTTCATCCTTCCAAGAAATGATGTTATTTTGTACTGTTTTTCAACGCAAAAGATCTTCTTTTTCTTCAAAAAAACCATTTTTTTTACATATACTTATCTTCTACAAGATGATCTGATCTGGGGAATATTTGATTGAATGTAAAGTGACCTCTGCCACGTAACAGGTCTCATCCTTTCCTCTTTTTCTGCCATTGTTTACAGCTTCTCTTGGAGACCTAACTATGAAAAGGTATTCTAGTTCATGCCATAAATGATTCTGAACTTCACTAATTTAGTTTCGTTTTTAATAGGAGAATCAAATTCAATATATATACTCACAGGAAAAAAAATTCTAACATATATAAATTATAAGTTCCCTCACCAAAAAAAAAAGTTCATCTACCCACCAAATATAATACAAGTTCTCCGGCGGATAAGTTGTGTCGAATTGTGATAATTGGATGCCACACAAGTAAAAGTTGCATTACTTTACATAAACTTTATTTATTTACACATGGCACCAAATGCCATCGTCTACTAGATATAGTCATCTCACAAAGTGTGATGCGCTTTGGACACGGGTACTATATATCGTAATACATAAATAAATATTATTATGTATGTATTTTTAAAAACAATATGTGCTGCTAATTTTCATATATGCAACACGATTTTTTAATGAAGATCGATAATGGCTGAAGATCGAGGCAGGAATAATGCGAGGAGTTATGGACCAACTTTGGTTTAATACTGATGAGTAAACTGCGTCCATCATACAACAACTTGTTAGATGGTTGTAGATTAGTCCAATAACTTGTAATATGCTCAATCCAAAGACAAGAAGCTTGACGGATGGGTGCGGATTGGTACAACAAGTTATAAAATGGTCAATCTAATACAATAACTTGATGGTTACGTGCAAACTAGTCCAAAAAATTGTAAAATGCTTTACTTAGTGTCTAAATCGATATAATTCAAATGTTATCACAAACAATATAGTATCTAATATGGACAAGAGTATATTCGAACAAGTTATTGTGCATTATTTGACAATTGATATTCTTGTAGTGATGGTAACATATTCGTAAGGAGTAGAAACTTTGGTGTTTAGAAAATTATTGTTATGTCTTCGTTAACTATTTTTATATAAAGATTAAATTCTAATTAGGAATTTTTTTAATTTCATATTCAATATTGAATTCAAGTTTGATTTTATGCATTTTACGTTCAGCTAAAAAATCAAATATAATATGTACTAACAATTAATACCTTTTCGAAGTTTTTCGAAAATTTTTTTAAAGTCTCATGTACGGGTTTAGTCTCTCGGTAATCTAATGGTCTAAATCTAAAATTGATTCAATTTTAACTAATGAATAAATAAGTAAAATACATAGTTGATTCACGATTAGCAACTTAATTGGCAACAAAATTATTGGTTGGAAAAAAAAAATTTGAATGCTATCGATTTGTTTAATACGTTATCATTTGTAAATTTGGACTATAGGTGTACCATTTTGCCAAGATAATACGCTAAATTGAGCATTTTTTACACAAATTTTGAACACCACTTAAAAAGAAAAACTGTCAAAAATGAATAAGAAATTTAGAATCAGTTTGCCCGCATAATCATTTCTTCCAGAAACCAAATCTTTGATAAATGGGCCTCCACGATTGCCTCTCTCTCTCTCTCTCTGCGTACGTGAGGAATCAATTCCCTCACTGCTCTAATAAATTGGAACCGAAGCTTCGTTTTATTCAGTTGCCTAACGAATGACGTCTGACGAATAGTGTAGGAGCATGAAGACAAATCAACAATCCTTTTCTCAATAAAAAATCGAAAAAGGATAACTGAATTTTTTGAATTTGTTTGCTTGATGCAGCGGACACACGGTAATCTTTAGTAAAAAGGCAAAAGATTAATTCGCTCTGAGTCCACTGCGCAGCTGCGTGATTTTTAAAAGTCGCCACGGGCTCTCACAAATAGTAGGACTCGCAGTTGCTATTTGCTTAAGCAAGCGATGTGGGATTAAATAAACCACAAAGCGCCGCTGCTGTTTATATGCACTGCAACGGACCAGCGGACGGCCCATTACATAGCGAACGCTACGGTTCTCTGCGGCCCAGGTGCAATGGTGCCCAAGCTAACCGTGCATTAGGCCACGCAGACCCAAACGTCGCTTGCCCGAGCCATTTCAGCCTCGCCTCCACATCGTTGGTTGCCCGGATCAAGAGATGAACTAGAGGATTCCCGACGCGTTGCCGCTAATATAAAAAAGAATATAAATAGGTTAAAATGTTAATCACTAAGAATTAAAATAGAAATAGAAAACAACAAATAATCAAAACTCTAAAATTACCTGATGTGATCAACTGAATATATACAGTAAAATAATAAATAGCTTGTCAGAAAAATAGTTCTAAGCTCATATCTTCTCGTGATAGAAAAGAGTATGACACCAAATCAGATGAGTAGGAACCGGTAAGAGCCATGGTGGTTGGATTAGTCTGAACCGTGGCCAAAAGAAACAATAGATCTCACCGATATTACAAGTAGGATTCCTAGAAAGAAAATAAAAAATGAATATCAAATCTGGAGATAACTGCAAGTGTGTAGCCTGCCAATCAGGTGTGGATGAATCTTGGTTATGCTCATCCCGTTTGGCCTCCACTGATATTGGAAGGGTTGTATATATAAAGTATTAAAGATCAGAGGGAGTCAAAGAGATTGTGCCAGACTCTTGATTAACCAGTAGTAACATCTAGCAGCGTTGGCGCCGAGTGGAGGCCACTTGTAGGTTTTCAGTTCAGTATGGGCGTGTTTGGTTTCGGCTTAGGTGGAGCCTGGCTAGGACCGAGCCTGGCTAGGCTAGACACGTCCCCAGCGCGACCACCATGGGTTTGTTTGGTTTTTGCTGCTATCCTTGGCTTGGCTTCGATGAACGTGTGTTTGGTTGCCTGTTTTTGCACGAGATAGAATCACCTTGTGTTGGTGCTGGTAAGTTTACCTCTTAGAGGAATTTCATCGAGCAGTGTGGTTATCACGAGGACGCAGCCGGCTGCCGTCATCCTCTCTGCTTTCGACAATCCTCCTCCTCCTCCATGCCCGCAAAGACATCGATGAGCAAGTAGAGCTGGACAACACTGCGCGACGGGGATCCCATGGTCGGTTGCGCCCACAGCTGCGGGCGAGGAGCCGAGGCGTCGGCGACCGCGTCGCGGCCCATGGCATGAACGGGTTCACCACCACGCGCGCCCGCGGGCGGCGTCCGCCGCTGCCGCGCGAGCGAGCTTCCTGCGAGCAGCGGGAGGAGCCGTTAAATCGTCGAGGAAATCGGCGGGGCGGACGTGGCCAGGCCCATTGGGACGCCCGTCGCGGTCGTGAGACTCCCGCACGGATGCGGAGTCCGCTAAGCCCGCGTGATGGAGTAGGAAAAGGTCACCGGGAGCTCCACGGGCCATGCCCGTAGCCGAATCGCGGCCGGGTTCCTCGGCCATGCTCCGTAGCGCGAACCGCCCGGTCGATCTCCACCAGCCGTGCACTCGATGCCAAATCGAGCCGGTGGTGTATGAACCCTCCTTGTGCTTTCATTTCATTACTGGGCGGCCAGCTTAGCGCGGACCTCCTTGTGGTCGCCCACTTTCCGGTGCGGTTATCGATTGGTCACGCCGCCATCCCGTGGGGGCTGGTCGCCGCCGCCGCCGTCTCGCCGATGCGATACGCATGCGTCGTTGCCACCTACGCAGGGCGAGGAACGAGCGGTGACCGGAAGCACGGGGGCGGCCCAAAGCCAGCCCCGTAAAAACGGTCGGCTCCTCCGTTTTCGGGAGCCGCTATCTCACGCACGGCGGCTCCGAGAAGCCAGGCTAACCTGCGGAAAAACTCAACCAAACACACTTTTTTGGGCCTGGTCCCGGCCTGGTCGGCCGGGGCAGCTAACCAAACAGGCCCTATAAGTGCAACATTGATGGGTGAGGAAGCGGTGGAGGGCAGTTTCAGGTTTGGAGTATGGGAGTCAGCCTTGCTTCTTTGGTTGATTGCTGGTGGTGCTAGCGCAGGATTTAGGGTGGATGGTGGGACCCTCGTGATGATGTGGCTCAAGGAAATTGTAGAGAAATACTCTAGTTGGGTTTATCTTTATAGGAGTAATAGAAGATAGATAGATAAATACAGTTCCACTTAACCTGTTTTCACTCAGTGGAATATACGGCCTAAAACTTATTATCCTTAATTTGCTATTTATTACCTTTGACCCAGTTTATCAAAACTTTTTTTATAAAAGTTTATCAAAAAACTTGTAACACAAGAATGCCGAGACCAAGATACCGAGAGTCGAATGGAATCAGCCACCTTCACAGGTTATGTAAAAAAAAAGGTTAGGAGAAAAGCCACCTTCACATAGCTCGACAACGGCCCAAGCAGGAGAGACCCAACAAATGCGGGAAAGTTAGCCCAGCTCGCTAGAAGCTCGCACACACAGGGAGTCCCAAGGTTCATTTCGTTTCTGATTCGACTAGATCTAGCATTTGAAGAGCCTTTTTTAAATTAATTACGATTTTTTTATATATTGTTAATTTAAATAAAATAATCTACCCAACTAATGCACCAAGTTTTCTTTTCTACGTCCACACCAAAAATCGCGTCCCCGCTGAGCAGTCCTAACTTCGGCCCACACAACAATTGTACCCAGAAAAATAACATCTTTCAAAATTAACACTCCGGATTTAATCTCAGCTTTCTCTCTCCTTACTCACTCATAAACTAAGGGTTAAGATTGGTTGTGTCAACCTTATCAGCCGCCCGCACCGCTGTGCCGCCGTTGATCACGCGTGAACCAAACTCACGCCCACTCCATTGTCCGAAGATAGAAAAAAAAATCAACCGTGTGCATGCACGGGACATTGCTATTTTTAAGTTCCAATATAAAAAAACATCAATCGGCCAGCAGCCCCGCATGCAAATGCAAATTAATCATCATGCAAATTGAGTCTCCCTTGCCGATCTCGTTGTTTTGCTTGATTGACGCCAAGACTGCATGCAAGACATATCCATTAATTTTTTTTTTCTTATTCTTCTTGCTATAAAATATCCATTTTCAATTTCTTTTCGCCTTGTGTTTCCTTGCTACCCCATTTGAAACACGTTGGATCGCTTCTGCAGCAGAGAGACAAACAAAGCAGTACATATGAATCCATCCGAACAGGCACTTCGGTGCCACCACCACCCCGTGTGATCACAGCATGTCAGCCGGCGTCTGGACCTGCCCCTGATAAGGGAGTTCATCGAGGATGGCCGTCAGGAAGAATCGCATGGACGCCTACGGAGGTGATCTGCATCAACGGGCCGAACAGGCCTTGCAGACGAGGTCTTGTTCGACCCTCCTCGCCGAGGCGAGCATCCGCCACATGCCAGGTATACTCGCCCCTCTCTTGCCTTCTTGAATCTTGATGTGTGAAAATAATGGAGATCTGAACCCTGATATAAGCCATTTTGGCTATCTAGAAAAGGGTTCCTATACCAATGGCGAGTGGAAACCGGTCGGCGATGACGCTGAGATGCAGCCGCGGTGATGTGCACTAGATGGATTCCATCCCGATTATGGTTCGTACTTGTACTCCGTTGCTCATTGCTCCCTAGCAATCTTTAGTTGCAACGAATTAACAACGTGGACCTCGACACCATTGGCCAGTGGGAACAAAGATGTCGACGTATCTTATTCTATATATCATTGTCGCTGATACTACTTTTTTTTTTTTCTTCCAATGATGCATCTCAAAAAAAAAAACTGAGAATGGAATTTTAGTTGACATTTTGAAGAGGGACACAAAAAATGTATAAATAATATATATGGTTATATACAATTGTGTGTGACTTTAAATAAAAGGGATTTCTCCCCATTCCCACGCTCTTGGCACGGAAATACGGCGGGACCGCTGGTTCGAGCCCGGGCGGCGCGCCGCTTCTGCCTGCTCGACCGACTTAAGCTATCGAAAAATGTCGTTGTTTGGTATTCTCATGTGAATCCTAGAAATAAAGTCATTGCGTTAGCACGGGCAATATACTAGTATGTTGTAAGCCTCGTGATTAACGTACTCCCTCCATTTCGCTTAAAAAACGACTCCCTCCATTCCAAATTTAAAATGTTACAGTTTTTTTCTATATAATATATAGCTTTTGTATGCTCTTAAATATTCCAAGGACATAACACAAAAGCTATGTATCTAGAAAAACTAAAATGTTTTATTATAATTTAGAATGGAGGTAGTACTGTATACAAAGGCAGATTTTTTTTTAAAAAATGAAGCCATAGGCTCATTTTTCATTAAGCAGGAAATACAAGGCAGATCAATAATAGATAGTTGTAGATGTCGCTAGTTCTAGAAACATAATTATTGTCACTGTTTTCTCTTAGCTCGATAATATTGTACCGATGGAAAACATTAATCGATGCCGCACGCGTGCTTTTGCCGGTGTTGCCAGGGTCCGTTGGGAACAAGTTGTTAGTCTATGATCATTGATCATTCGAACCTCAGAAGATGTGTGAACCCTTCGACAATCCCATAGGTTCCCAATATATAAGTTGATACTAATGTTGTGTCCGTAAGCGTGTGTATATATATAGATGGATCACGTCCTTACGTTTAGGAAGATGGATTTTGGACTTCCCACGCTACTATAGAAATCTCTTCAAAGGCAGTCATTTTTAATTTTCGAGGCGCAGTAAGGGAAACCCTCACAATTGATGGTGGCTTAAGCGTGGTGGTTGCCTATGCTCGCCTCGGTTAATCAATTAACCAAGATGGGCACGTTACGGTGCCCGCATCTGTTGACTGTTAAAAATACAACAAATATCCACGAGCCCACCGACGAGCCCGTTATCAGCCTAGTACCCAGGCACGGATCCCTCGCCACCACACGCCAAGCACCACGCGCCAACAAGGCCACCACACGCGCCGTTGAGCATGGGGGCGCCAAACCCTAGATCCGCCACCAAAGGGGCGGCCAACCAAGATCCACCGCGACGGCAGGGCGTGCTTCAAGCCTGGGTCTACCAATCGGAGGTCCTGAACCCACCACGTAAGAGGGTGGTCGACCTTGACCCCGCGGAGAGGGGCGACCGCTGGATCCACCGGATCGTGAGCCCCCGATGCCGGGCGCCGCCGCGTCAATCCACCATCGATCCATCGAATCTGCCCTCTACTCCACTAGATCTGGAAAAGGAGAGAGGGAAGAGTGAGGGAGACAAAGAGGGGAAGATAATGGGGAGATAGAGGGTTTGTACCTTCAAAGACCGTGCGTAAAGTAGCACCGTGCAAGGAGTGAAGCCCTAGTTTGGTTTTGGGTAATTGATGAAACCTAGTTGCTAACCTTTGGCTCTAAAGTAAAATGAGATAAGTTGGAAACACTAGATGATTGTGCATGGTGACTAGGTGGATAAGGCCAAATGCTCATGAAGTTGGAGATGATGGTCATTGTGTCATGATAAAATGCTCCAACTTGAAAAGAAGAAAGAGAGAAACAGAACCATGGATCGCAAGGCAAAGGTATACTTTAGGTTTTGTTTGACACTCAAGATACCTTAGAGGATGTGAGTGATTTAGGTTTGATAACCATACTATGAAGAGGGGAAAAACATCAATTGCTTTACTCACCTAACCTAGTGTCACTAAGTCGAATTTCGTATTGCATATGCATTGGGGCTTAGTGTCTTGATGAAATGGCTGAGAAAATCATGAGAATATCTTGAAAAAACTACTATCTCAAGTGCTAAAGTTGTCTTGATTATTTGGATGAGATAGCACATGTATTGGATGAGTTCTGTTGAAGAAATGGAAGAAATCTCAGCTTGGATACCTCCTGTTTTGCTTGCTGGAATTGAACAGAAGATGGTTGGAAATGAGGATGGACTGCTAGCTGCTGCTCCTAGCTTCACATGTTGGGCCGACCCGTCGCACTCCTCATCGGCCGCACTGTTGGCGCACGCGCTGTGTTGTGCCTGCTCTCCCACGCTGGGCCGCGCGCTGCAACTTGCTTTGCTAGGCCACCGTCGCCGCTGGCCCACTGCTGGGCTGCGTTGCGTGTTGCTATTTGCCCAAGCAGGCCACGCTAGCCTGCCGCTCTCATGCTGCTGCTTCGCTTGCTGGGTCGCCTGCGCGCCGATGGCCCATTGCGCCGCTAGCTGCTATGCGATGTTGCTGGTTCGTTTTTTCCACCACAGGCTGTTTGCTTGCCTGCTGGTCTGGTTCTCTTGTCTGGTCGGTTCTCTAGCAAAGCAAGCCGCCGCCGTTGACTTCCAGAGCAAAGACCTGAGAGCTGTTGTTGTCGTCGACCATTGGAGAGGAGATAACTAGCTACCTGTTGGTGGCCTAGGGTGCGTTGTAAGGATAAAGGGTATCGGTCCCCCTCGTTTCTCACTCTCGTTCCCAACTCGAAAACATAGTGAGCCCTCTTGTTCCTCTTTTTTGTTGCTTGTAAACACTTAGTTGCTGTTGTTGTCGACCATTGGAGAGGAGACAACCAGCTACCTGTTGGTGGCCTAGGGTGCTTTGTAAGGATAAAGGGCATCGGTCCCCCTCCTTTCTCACTCTCTTTCCCAACTCAAAAACACAGTGAGCCCTCTTGTTCCTCTTGTTGTTGCTTGCAAACACTTAGTGGGAGCTCCATTCTCCATCCCTCCACTTCATTGATTTGAGCTTCAATCGACTGAGGGATAGTGCTCCAGAGATCGTTTTGAGAGCTCCAAAGAGGATCTTTCTCCCTCCTCTCCAAGTCCATGGTGGATTCTTGTTCTTGAGAGGAGGTTGGGAAACCCTAATGCATTGCATTTGTGATTCAATTTAGTGGCATTAGGTGGTGATTGTAATTCTGGTATTCTTGTAACTCTTGGTGATTGCAATCACCTAGACGGATAGTGGTGTATCCGCCCCCAATTAAGGTGATATTGTGAGGGGTTGTTGTGGTCCCCCGGCGTAGTGCCAAATGCCAGCTCTAGTAAAGTGGTTAATTATTGAATAAAAAGCCCTTTTAACTCAGTGGTAGAGTAGTGTCATGGTAAGCCATAAGTCATCGGTTCAAACCGATAAAAGGCTTTTCACTTAGTGGTAGAATAATGCCTTGGTAAGGCATGCTCGCGGGCTTATGTGAACCTCATCTTGTGATTGGTTGTTCGCACCCGTAGCGGGTTTGGCTTTGTAACACCAATTTAGCGCATGAACCATCAAGTGAGTGATTTGCCATAACGAGGACTAGCTTGCGAGCAAGCAAATGAACCTCGGCAAAAATCTTGTGTCAACCATTGCTGAGGATTTCATTGGTATTCATATTGCCATTGTGATTGATCGGATCATCTCTCTTGCCAAGGATTTCAATTGGTGGCGCCAATCAGCCGGAGTTCGAGACAATGAGGGAGGCGCGCGAGGGTAGGATGATCCGCCTCGCCTCCGGCGTGGCGGGCGGGATGGGTTGCTCGCGGCTTCCGCGCGGGCATGGCAGGCGGGATGGGCGCCCGCCCCCGTGTCGCGATGGCGGGGATGAGCCGCCCGGCCTCCGGCGTCGGCATGGCTACGAGATGGGCTTCTCGGCCTCTAGTGCCGGTGTGGCAATGGGATGGGCCTCCCGCCTCCGGTGTGGGCATGGCGGGATGAGCCGCTCTAGCCTTCGGGCGTCGGCGTGATAACAGGATGGGTTGCTCGGCCTTCGACATTGGCATGGCAACGGGACAGCCGCTTCAGCCTCGGGTGTGCGCTTGGCGGTGGCGCTTAGGTTGAGGGAAGGTCGGACGAGCCCATGGCGAGGATGTTTAGGGGAGGGCTGGTCGACGCGGGCCGGGCGGGATGGACGGATCCGCAATGGTGGACCTACGGCGGCCGGATGGGCGGGGTGAGGCGGCCGTGGCAGCCGGGATGCTTGCCCCCGATTCGGTTGGGTTCAGGGGAGAGGGAAATTGCAGTTGCCTGCAGAAACGAGATGGGGGTAGGGTCCACCCGCAAGGGGGGGGGTACATTGACGATGTCAACAATCATTTTTGAAGTAACTTCCTATGACACCGTGTAAGCGCCACATGAATATAGATTTAAGCGTCATAGAAACAGTAACTGTGAATCGAGTAGGACAATTTGTGACGACACTGGGTACCTTTATGTGACACAATAAGGGTTGGCGTCACCAATTAGCGCCAGCGTAACAAGTTGTATGATTTGTTGCAATGCTACGGCATGTTTTTGATACTTATTTGAAGGCAATGGCCTTTGGATGGCTATAGCCAACTTCAACTGACATATACTCCCAACGCTCTAAAATAGATGACGCTTATGGGATAATGTAAGTCAAACTTTCTCAATTTTAACTATAAGTTCAGTAGAAAATGCGTGCAACATTTATATCTCGAAAATGATTTTATTATAAAAAGTTCCATGATCTATCTAATTATGATAATTATGTAGTAAAAAAATTTTTTATATATAGTTGGTTAAGGCTAGAAAAGATTGACTTCTCGACGAGCGAGAATGACTATTTTAGGGACGATCCAGCAAGGGAAGGGTATGTTGTGGAATTCCTGCCTGAGTTCGAGAGAGATCGAGTAGCTTGCATGTGGGACGGAATGTTCGGTTCACACGCGCATAAACCGAAAGCCATGACCAGTACGGGCCGGTATATGTATATGATCCACACATCTATATGCTACCTTTCTACCCGTCGAGATCTGTCACTGAAGAATATATATGTATGTATATACTGCATTCACACAAGACTAGAAGAAGGATGAGTTTTGACTGTCTCCTGATTCGTCTCCAGCAGCGGCGAGGAAATGTAGTACTGACGACTAAACATGTGCAGAAAGCACGGGCACGGTGGCCCGGCACGGAGCACGATTTTTGGCCCGACACGAAGCCTGGCCCGCACGAAAAGGGGCTCCAGGCCGCCCGGTGCGGTGTGGGCTGTGCCGGGCCGACCCCAAGGCACTTGGGCCAGCTCGCACGGCACGGCTTTTAAAGACTGGCCCGATTGCAGCCCGGTGGGAAAGTAGGCCAACAGCCCAAAGCAACAATAGAAGCCCAAAGAACATTGTCGCCCACACCCTTTAACCCTAATTCCCCGTCACCTCAGCCCGGCCGGCCCGCCCCAATCCCTTTCGGCCAGCTGCGACTTTCGTGGCGATGCCGATGCAAGGACCCGCCTCCAGCGCCGTGGCGGCGCCGCCCCGCGCGCTCCGCTCGGCGCCGCGCCGGCGGTGGCGGCGGCGGACCACGGCGAATTCTCCCCCACGAGTCAGCGCGGTGATGACGCCCTCCGCTGCCGGCGGCGAGCGAGGAGCGAGCCCACACGCCGCCGGGCGTCGAAGCAGCGCCGCCCATCGCGGCGAAGCGGGCGCATCGGCCGGCGGCGCAGATCGGCATCCAGCGCCGCCGGCATCGAAGTGGCGGCGGAGCGGCGTGATCTGGCGGGAATGGGCGAGCTCAAAATCCCGAACTCCCCTTCCTCCTCTTTTCGGGCTTCGGCTGGCCCGATTGTTACCTACATCGGGCTCGATTTATCACGCCGCGACCGGACGAAAAAGGCCGATCGCCGTTTCCGCGGCGACCGTGGCACGGTGGGATCTTGGCACGCCCAAGGGCCCGTGGCTCGACGCCGCGTCCGGGCCGGGTCGCCCGATGCACATGATTACGCCCGGCCGCCCGATGCACATGATTACTGACGACCAATGCATGCATCCACTCACGCAATACGATGACGAACCTGAATCTGATGCGCACAAGTCCGGCCGGCACACACACGTATTCTGGTACACATGAACACAGATTAGATTCCACCTGTTTCGTGGACGAGGACGATGCATGATGAGTCAGATGTGAGTCGGCCGGTAAGCACCTCGTCCGACGACGATGAACGTCCATGAACGTGCATGTCTATAGCCAACTCCAAACTGATCTCATTGAGCACCACTCGAGGTCGCTGAAAAATTCAAAATTTTGAATTTCAATATCTGAGAACGTAAAATGTGAAGTTGGTCTCATAATAAATGATCCCAAATATAAGTCATCAGTGCAAACTTTTTGGGTCTCATTAAGCTCTAGAAATTTTGATATATTTTTTTTTTTAGGAGCAGTAGCCGGTAGTCATACAACACCCGCCCCCTCTCCTCATAAAAAACTATATTTTTAGGTGTGGCTTATTATGCATGTCAACTACCACAAAAAAATAGATAGATTTTCAGGAGCAGTTTCATTTTATTTATTAAGCTAATCCACCATAAAAAATCGATTTATTATATAGGTATAGTTTAAATTTGTAGGCTATATATTGTGCATCATCACATTTATAGTGAGGTGGTTATATTGACCACCCCTAAAAGAAATGAAAGGCAATCGTAAAAATAATCTGTGTAGTAGAACTTATATTTATATTGACACTAATTTCAGTTTGTTAACAATTTACAAATTGTGTAACACTAATTTGAAACTTCTAATTCAAGTCTCGCCATATCTTGTTGTACCGAGAAAATATTCTCCAACTTTTAGACCTTTCATCCTTCCAAGAAACGATGTTATTTTTGTACTATTTTTCAACGCAAAAGATCTTCTTTTTCTTCAAAAAACCATTTTTTTTACATATACTTATCTTCTACAAGATGATCTGATCTTGGGGAATATTTGATTGAATGTAAAGTGACCTCTGCCACGTAACAGGTCTCATCCTTTCCTCTTTTTCTGCCATTGTTTACAGCTTCTCTTGGAGACCTAACTGTGAAAAGGTATTCTAGTTCATGCCATAATTGATTCTGAACTTCACTAATTTAGTTTCGTTTTTAATAGGAGAATCAAATCCAATATATATACTCACAGGAAAAAAAAAATCCTAACATATATAAATTATAAGTTCCCTCACACAAAAAAAAAAAAGCTCATCTACCTACCAAATATAATACAAGCTCTCCGGCGGATAAGTTGTGTCGAATTGTGATGATTGGATGCCACACGAGTAAAAGTTGCATTACTTTAGAGCATCTCCAACCGTTTAGCAAAATTCACTTGGCAAAAACAAAATTTTGCCAACTCTTCAAAAGTTTTGCCAAATGAAAAAACTAGTCATCTCCAATAGTTTGGTAAAATTCACTTGGCAAACTAAAGAAAACTTGCATCAGGAACCCCGAGGCGTAAAACAAAATTGTGTTTGCACCCTTCTCGCCTCTGTACGCTAGTGAATGCGCCGGAGCGGCGGTGCGCCGCGATATATGTGGGGCGCGACTAGCGCCGGACGTTTCACGGAAAACGCCGACCCATCGGACGCCGGTGCACGGCCCATCTTACTGTGAATCCTTCGCCAGGCAGCGCCACGGCCTTCTCCCCGCATCACGCCGCCGCCTCCCCCATCGCTCCCCCATCGCCCGCCCGTGCCGCCGCCTTCTTCCCGTCGCACGCCGCGGCCTCCCCCAACACAGCCTTCTCACTCTCGCGTCGTGCGCCACGGCCTCCCCGTCGCCGCGACCTTCTTCCCCATCGCCGCCAGATCCACGCCAGTAGCTTCCCTCGGAGATCCCTTCCCAGATGCCTCACCCTCATCTTCTACTTGGAGTCCAGTTTCCTCGAAAAATGGGAGATGGACGCGGGCGCCGCGGACACGACCCGCCTGCTCATGTTCCTGGCGTAGGCGCAGCAGCAACATCTCCTGCAGCACGCCCACCACCACGGGCTCGGGGTCGGGGTGCCGTCGTTCCACGCTGAACGCGCCGCGCACGGGCGCGTGTTCAAGTGCAAGACGTGCAGCCAGCAGTTCCCCACGTTCCAGGCGCTCAGGGGCCACCTCGCCTGCCACAAGCGCCCGAGGGTGTTCCAGCAGCAGCAGCATCCAGTCGTCGTCGCTGATCACGCGGCCCTCTGCCTCGGGCGCCAGCCGCTGCAGCCGACGACGCCGACGCCGGCTAAGCTGAGGGTGCACAAGTGCCCTGTCTGCGGGTTTGAGTTCGCCCTCGGCCAGGCGCTCGGCGGCCACATGCGCCGGCACCACGCCGAGGCACCCAACAAGGTGCGCCCGAGGCCTGCGATGTTGTCGGTGGGATCTGCCTGGACCTCAACCTCACACCGTCGGAGAACTGCGCCAAGTGCCAGAGCATGGTGGTGCTAGGCGCCGCCGGACAGGGTATACATAAGACGCTCCCATGTTAGATTGCCCGTTGTAGTAGTTGAGCCTTAGACTACACATAGACGATAGATCTTGTTCTTTCATTGCGGTTGTTTGGTTTGTTTCTGCTCATCTTGCTATACTGCTGTTACATTTAAGATTAAGATTGTGGATATGAAACATGAGGTTCCCCAACTGTTATATCTGGAAATGCTCTAATGAACAACTGTCTTTGGATTGGAACCTGGTTATTCTGGGATCCGATCAAAGCTTTCTGTCCTGAACAACCTCCTACAGTTTTTTTTATTCAGGTGCTTTCTCGTGTCATAGGTGAAGATCTTTAATATGCATCTAGCTTTGTATAGGGGAGCACGAGAGGTTATGAAGGACTAATGCATGTTACAGTGTATTCCTCATCATTTCACTAGATTAACTACGCAAAGACTAATGCATGTCATTTGGCTAATTCATGCAATGCTTCTTCATGTTGACAACACCTGCAGCAAGTAGTAGTAGTATTTTATTGACTGGGCATCACTCCGGCCGCGGCGCAAGTAGTTGCGTCGCTCCCAAATTTTCTAGCACCACTAGAAGATGGCAGCACTAGCTGCAATGGGAGGAGTGATGCCAAAACATTCTCTTGTTTGGGGCACCACTTAAGTAACACACTGTGGAGGGTCTTAGGTCATCAAAACATTCAAAAGTTGTTTTTGGTGCTAGGAACAATGTTACCTCCAATGTAAACAGAAACATTTCAACGGTTGTGCCCCTAAGGCCTTGGCAGCAGCAAGTCTATGAAAATTCCTATGGACATAATTGATAATATTTTTTTGGCATGTTTTAGAAAATATTCTTGTATCATACGCCTAGTATTTATAGTTCTTACGTTTGTTATAGTGGACCCTATGGAAATAACATGTATTCAGTATCTATGGAGGTTGAATGAGTATGCTTTTGGTTTATTTCATTTTTCCTTTTCAACTACAGGAGTAATGTTGGGGGCACTATAAATGCATGGCACACCTCTTTGGAAATGTGTGATTTTTTTTTTTTCTAAATATAGTTTATCTCATTTGTGGTTCCTTCCAAGATATGGCTGGCTGTGGTCTTTATGTGATGCTTTATATGGATTTTTAGGATGGGGTGAAGAAGACCACATATATTTAATTTGGCATGTTGGTGTTTTCCAATATCCATTTCTCTCTCTCTCTCTATCTCTCTCTTTATTTCACTCATTCACATTTGGCAACACTTTTAGTTTTGGCCTAATGCTTTTTTTTCAGGTGATGGTGGACTATATGAAGCATGTGGCTAGCCTCCTCCTTCTATCGCGAATGAACGAGATCTCAATGGATGACTTCATCAAGGAGAATCGTTGAATTAGCTAAGGAGATCTCATTACTCTATGTGTAGTTAATCTAGTGATACTAGAGTTCATTGCAGATCATGATTTGGGTACTACACAATTGGCATGTGAAGTATGGCAGAAGCACATGAGTTTTTGTTATGCCATTTTCTAAGAGTGTAATCGACCATGTTGAACTGGTATTAGTGGTCTGTTGCAATTACTTAAATCATATGTTGCAATGCTGAAAATTCAAATTAATATGTTTTTCAGTCGTTACTTCTATCAGTTGTTTCCATGGTTTTCGGAATAAGATGTTGCAAGCACTTCCATCTTATGCTTTCTATGCTCCAAAATAATATGTTGCAATGCTCCTTATTATATCTTGAGAGTGTCTGATGGACCATGTTGAACTAGTATTATTTCATCGTTGTAAAGTACTTTCTTATGATGTTGTAATGCTCCTTAAACATGTGAGTGTCTAATGGACCATGTTCAACTGGTACTAGTGGCCTGTTGCAAGTAATACATTGTAATGTTGCAATGCTCCAAAAGAGGGAGGGACTTGGGTGGTTTGGCCGCACCCTAGTTCGATGCAAGTTTTGCTCATATATCCACTAAGGGATGTGGGCGGGGAGATTTGAGTGCGAGAGAGAACGATGCAATTGCACTAGGGGCAGGAACACCAACACCATGGAGTGAACTAAAACTATTGTCCCCTCATGGACAAACAATAACAAGAAATTGATAAGGAGTGGATTGCAAGGGCCACTAGGAAATCCAACAATGCCAAATGTGTTGTTTGGTGAATGACGAGTGTAGAAGAGGTAGACACCGACACCACTCTCTGATAGGTAATTGTGTACAACCGGTGTCTGGACGGGACGAAAGGACCCAACCTGCATGCGCTGCACGTTGCTCCCCATTATCCGTTCCTCGATCGCTGCAGCACGACATTCCTAGTCTAGTGCCGCTTTGCCCGCCCGCCGAGACGGAGCCCTCTACACCACATGCAACCGGCCGCTAGCCTCGACCTGGTGGGGGATCGGGTGCGTGGGGCAATGGAGATAGTGCCACAATCGGGGAACAAGGAACTTGGAGCAGTGGTTTTAATCTACCCTAATCCCATTCTATTCGTGTTCACGGGGTGGGTGGGTTTCAAAACTAAAGCGGCGTCTAGATGTATCTCACGCGCGTCGAACGTCCGGCGCTACGGATTCCACAAGACGAAAGGAGGTAGTGGCACCCGTGTAGTATGGTCAAGGAGTACCGTGAGAAGAGACACAAACACACCCAAGAAGCCCTCTCAAATGTCATACACATCGCTAGACTACCTTCGCCAGTAAACACTCGAACACTTACTAAAAGTCTTTTGGAGCATTGCAACATTACAATATATTACTTGCAAACAGGCCACTAGTACCCGGTTGAACATGGTCCATTAGACACTCACATGTTTTAAGGAGCATTACAACATCATAAGAAAGTACTTGCAAAAAGTGAAATAATACTAGTTCAACATGGTCCATCGACACTCTCAAGATATAATAAGGAGCATTGCAACATATTATTTTGGAGCATAGAAAGCATAAGATGGAAGTGCTTGCAACATCTTATTCGAAAACCATGGAAACAACTGATAGAAGTAACGACGTAAAAACATATTAATTTGAATTTTCAGCATTGCAACATATGATTTAAGTAATTGCAACAGACCACTAATACCAGTTCAACATGGTCGATTACACTCTTAGAAAATGGCATAACAAAAACTCATGTGCTTCGCCATACTTCACATGCCAATTGTGTAGTACCCAAATCATGATCTGCAATGAACTCTAGTATCACTAGATTAACTACACATAGAGTAATGAGATCTCCTTAGCTAATTCAACGATTCTCCTTGATGAAGTCATCCATTGAGATCTCGCTCATTCGCGATAGAAGGAGGAGGCTAGCCACATGCTTCATATAGTCCACCATCACAAAAAAAAAAGCATTAGGCCAAAACTAAAAGTGTTGCCAAATGTGAATGAGTGAAATAAAGAGAGAGATAGAGAGAGAGAGAGAAATGGATATTGGAAAACACCAACATGCCAAATTAAATATATGTGGTCTTCTTCACCCCATCCTAAAAATCCATATAAAGCATCACATAAAGACCATGACCGGCCATATCTTGGAAGGAACCACAAATGAGATAAACTATATTTAGAAAAAAAAATCACACATTTCCAAAGAGGTGTGCGTCTACAATGTCACATAAATACATATTTTGTTTCTTTTCACGCCAAGTGCATGTCGAACAAGTATCCAATACTTCAATATATAAACTAGGTTGATCAAAACATGGAGAAAATGATACCGCAACACACAAATGCACATTCTGCAACACTTATATATGGAAAGAGAAATTATGAAAGAGTTATCATTCCATTCCACGAAACCAAGTTCTTATCGGGCATCTAATCAACCATCACTCTAGCTGAATCTAGATCCCCAATCTTTTGCCTAAGAAGAGACCGTAACTTGCCGGTGTCAAGTGGGAGCCGACGCCCTCGCCATCGGGACCGAGGCCATGTCCACCTCCGCACTTGTCGCAACATCCTTATAAAATATGTGAAACAATTTGAACATATATATTTGTAACATATGTGTATCAATGCAACATATGCAACATCCTGTATGAAGCATTTACAAGATACATGAAAACGAAAGTGAAACATTTAGAACATATACATGGAGCATACATGTATAGACATTGCAACATATGATAGAAATACAACATCTAGATGATACACATGAAATATTTGTGATATATGTTGCAACATGTGTATATAATAAGATCTACTTTTGAAATATTCAGATGAAACACTTGTAGCATAAGTATGAAACACTTGAAAACATACACTTGCAACATGCATGTTTTGAAACATCGAGATATACTTCTACAACATCCATATGAAGCACTTGAAACATGTGTTTTGAAACACCTAAAACATGCATTTGAAGCACCCGCAACATTGGTGATATACGTTGCAACATGCGTGTATAGATATTGTAACATATGCAATATCCTCGATGAAACGAATCAGAGCAGCCATAGCCTACCGGTAGGAAATGCAACAGGTTGCAAGCATCGCTCGGGTAATGGTAACATAGGAGTACTTGAAATGTATTACCAAAATTGAGGCATGGGGCAAGGTGATGGCCATGTAAAGCACGGTAATGGCCATGTTAAGCACCTTTAGAGATGACGACGTATTTGGGGACACAATCTATAGTTGATTGTTGCAAAAAAAAAAAAAAAAATTAAGAAGGCATGAAATACTTGATACATCATGGTGAAACAACACAAAGATAGCATAATGAAACATGTTTTTAAAGCCTACTTTTGATAGTTTCATCAGCTTTGTCTCAACAATGCCCGTAGAGCATCATTAAAAAGGTCTCATTTGAGTTTTCCCATGAAATTTTCCCTGGACAAACTCCTCAAGAGAGACCTCAATCATGGGCGATCGGATGAGCTGTCGTGCAGCCACATGCTTCCCGCAGAGCCAACCATGTCGAGCTAAAAAAAAGAGGCATCTCAGGACAAGTTTAATAAGACTGACAAAAAGAAACTTAAATGAACACAACCAAAATAGCTTGATCAACAAATCACATAGAGGCCAAAAAACAAAGATAGTTTGACGAAGTAATATGTAGATTATAAACACCGCAACGACACGGTTCGTAAGTGCAATGCACCACTATTACAAATGCAACATGGTGATAACAATCTATGATAGCTCAATCCAAATTTAAGCCATCATGGTACAATTGCTCGACCTGTTCTCTAAACAATGGCATGCAGAGAGAGAGGTAGTGTGGCAAACAGAAGCAAGGCAAGACAACCTAGGCAGGCCAGGCAGCCAACTTGCAAACAATAAATGACCTTGATTATAAATATATAGTAGTTGAAGTTGTCTCCGGTGTGCAAATCTCTATTACAAATGTTAATAGCCTACCTTAATTTTCGCATTGTAAACTTGTCTAGCCTTATCTCACCATCATCACCCACTCCCTTTCCCCAAAAGAAAAATAAAGCAATCATACAAACAAAGAACAGAGACACACGAAGTAAATGCAACAGACCCTATTATAAATGCAATATGCCCTGGTAACATAAAGAAATGGCATAGCAGTGGTACCTAGAAAAATATCATTTTGCCAAAATTCACATCCAGACTGCAACAAAACGGTTCGGTAGTTGCAACATCCTTTGCCAAACTAACAACATGGCCAATTACAAGTAAAAACCAGAGATGGACATACCGGAGGAAGATAACTTAATCCAAGTTTGCCTTTCTTCAATAAATGGAAGGTTATGACAGATCCTATGAGCTGAGAATGTACTCAAAAAGTGCTCGGATGGCGAGGGAAACAGAGGTCCGAAAAAAAAAATAGAACATTAGGACAAGGCATAGAAATAAAAAGACTAGTAGGATACAAGCAGGAAAAGTCATACATTGCTCATAAAAAAAGAATAAAGGCATATAAGATGGACTCCAAAATATTTCGAACTTGTGTTTTCCGGGTCTATCTTGACTAGAATATAGAATTGAGCTATAGACAAAGAAAGAGCCATGGCCAGATGCCTTAATCCAAGTTGCTCTATATTCATCAAATGGAAGGAGGTCATGGATCCTATGAGTTGAGAATCTACTTAAAAAGTGCTCAGTTTGTAGAGGAAACAGAGGTCCCGACATAAAAAAAATGAGATGAATGATACTACAGATTTGCTAATTTTAAAGAGTGCAACAATGGGAAATAACAAAACTAAACATAATAGCAATAGGTATGAAACACATTGCTGACATTTAAATGAACTGCATCGAACCATTGCAGCAGAAAAATTTAGAAACCTAGCATCCGGAGACCTAGCCAACACAATACCGCATCGAACCATTGCAAAGAGAAAAATTTAGAAACCTAGCATCCGGACACCTAGCATTTAGCATTAGAAAACACTAACGTGTGCATAAACCTAGCATATGGAACCATAGCATCTAGCATCACAAAAAGCTAGCATGTGCAACCCTAGCATCGGCAGCAAAACAAACACCGAACTCTAAAAATTACAATACCTCGATGTTTGCGATTGCTTGATCCGTGGAGATTGCTTCAGAGAGACTTGGCGGCGCACCTCTTTTTCTTCGACTTAGCAACATGGGCACCACCTTCCGGGGCGAGCAGATCCTAGTACATGCTTGGGCTACCCCGCTCATCGGCACCTCCCCGATTGCCACTATCCTTGACTCAACCGAGGGCCACCCGCATGGTGCCCGGGTGGGCAAATCGTCCAACGCTAGAGTTTCCCCTCCCGGTGGAATGACCTTACTACAGATCGAGTCCACATCGCCGATCCGCCGATGACGAGGCTGGGGTGGAGGGGATCTAGTCGGCGGAGGTGGGGCAGCTCGAGATGCGTCGATGGAGAGGCGTGGTGTGTAGGAGATCCGGCCGACGGCGGCGGAATCACCTTGGCAGCTCGAGTTTGCATCGCCGATGCGCCGATGTAGAGGGGCGGGATGTAGGGGATCCGGGGCCGACGGCGGCAAGATCGGAGAGGATCCCGCCGGCGGCGGATTAAATGCCGCGGCGGGCGGGAGGCACGTGGTGGAGCGGCGAAGCGCCGCGGCGGTTCGGGTGAAGTGAGCAGGTGGGAGCCGACGAAACGCGGGCGGTGGAGATGCGGAACCCGGCAACGGCGCCGCTGCGTGGCGAGAGGATCCTTCGAGCCCGTGGTGGAGGATGGATCCGCGGGGCGGGTGGAACCCGCGGCGACGTCGGCGGCGACGACGCCGCAGTGGGTGGGAGACGCTGACCACGGCAACGGCGCCTTGCGCGGACGGCGACGTCGGGTGGAGAGGATCACCGCGCCTCGCACACCCTGGGGCGGAGAGGATCACCGCGGCGGAGACCGGGGAGCCCGCGGCGGAGAGAGAAACCCGGCGGAGAGGGTTACCGCTGCCCGCGCAAGCACCCGCGACGGAGAGGAAGTCGGCGGGCGTAGGACGAAACGAATGGGGATCCGATGCGGGAGATGCGCGGTTGCGGGAGGGAATTAGTTTTTTTTTTCGCTCGACGACGTTTGTCAGAGCGCGCCTTGGGGGCCACGAAGCGCCCGATCAAAGATGCAGAATCGGACGCCGACATACAAAGATTACCGATATATGTGCGGTTTGGCCCGTCAAATACCAAGTCTCACTAATTTGCCAAGCCAAATGCCAAACGGTTGGAGAGGACAATTCATAGATTTTGGCAAAAATATGGAATGCCAAGTCCAAATGCCAAACGGTTGAAGTTGCTCTTACATAGATTTTATTTATTTACACATGGCACCAAATGCCATCGTCTACTAGATCTAGTCATCTCACACAAGTGTGATGCGCTTTGGACACGGATACTATATATCGTAATACATAAATAAATTTTATTATGCAAGTATTTTTTTTTAAAAAAATAAAATATGTGCTGCTAATTTTCACATATGCAACACGATTTTTTTTTAATGAAGATCGATAATGGCTGAAGATCGAGGCAGGAATAATGCGATGAGTTATGGATGAGCTTTGGTTTAATACTGATGCTCTTGGTGATAAATAAGCTGATAATATACATGGTCTTCAAAAAAATCTCTTCACAGCAAGGGTCAGCAGCCCAGCTTTGTTTCCACGAGGCTCCGCCAGTGTTCAGGCCGTTAACGTTGGCCAGTTTGGATGATCTTGTATTATCTTATCTATACCTATTAATAAAACGAGAAAATTTCCATCGCCCATCCATCCTTTTGGTCCGTCTTCCTCTAGCTAACTATTGGATAATGAAGAGTTTCTTCGGTCCGCACTTACATATATAATAACACATGACCTTGTTTGTGGGATACGGAGTTCAATTCCAAAACATTGTTTGTGGGATACGGAGTTCGATTCCAAAACATATTGGGTTATTATGTATGTGACCCGGACTCATAAGCCGCTAAATAAATAACTTAAATATAGGAGGCTTAAACCAAATAGGAAAAGATAATAACACCTGAAAATTGGAGTCTATCACCATCATAGAGTCCATGACTTTCTTTTTCCCCATACGATTGTTACTTTTTCTTTAGTACAGTGTGTCCGACTTCTTATTCTTCTTTTTTTAGATTTCGTTTTTTTTCCTTCTGCTTATACACGGAGTCCAGTTTCATAACGTGCCTTTTTTTCTTTTATCCATTTTGTCGTGTCCTATCTTAAATTGGATAGTATTGAAAATTTATGCACCATAATCTCATATCGGAACGCTGGAGCAAGCGAGCGAGGAGAGAACTGCTAGCATAGTGGCACGATGCATGTAACCTCTTTCTTTGCTCCTTGTTAGGTAACCTCTTTTCTTTGCTCCTTGTTGATTGGCTAATCTGAAGTCTTTCTCCCGTTGCAACGCACGGGTATGTTTTTTGCTAGTAGTGAATAAAATGAGGGATTAGGTTTACATGTGTCCGCAATCTAAGATTTCAATGATTACAACTAAGAACTACTTACCTGTTTATAGTCAGGCATCAATACCGCTTTACAAGCTAGTCTCGGGTTCATATATTTATCATGGAGAGTCTATCTGAATAGAACTAACTCGGGTCTGTTGGATATAGCGCTAAGTGTGTCAGCCAATTTATTTTGTCTTAGCTCATCCAAACATGGAGTTAATAGGTAGGTTAACTTCAAAATTCTTAACTAGTTGTTAGCTAACTAGAAAGCTGTCAGTGCTTCACTGACAGACGACGACGACCCAGCAGGAGGCGCGTCACGGGCTGGCGGCCCAAGGCCCAGGAGGGCGAACCAGAAGTACATTGGCGACAAATGGGCTGTGTGATCACCATCGCTGTCTAACGCCTGTGCGCGTGCGAGAGGCCGTGCCTCTAATTGGTATAAGTACCAGGAAGCGCTCCGAGAGCGGCATCACGATTCAAAACAAACAACTCGAACTCAATTAATCATTCATCCTACCTACTCTGTTCTCTCTCGCCTTCCAATTCCTCCTTCCCGTACCCTACTGCTGCTTACAAAAGCTAGCCTAGATTTTGAACTAATTTTTATCCTCATTTAAAAAAATAATCCTATCTAGTCCAAACGAACCCGGTTGATGAGGAAGAAGAAGAGAGGCCATGGACGGTGGCAACAGCGAGGAAAAAAAGGGGCGGCGTTGGCGATGCTCGATCTTCTGTGCCTTCACCGTCCTTCATATTAGTTTGGATACGCAGCTACTTAGGTCCCCTCACACGCGCTTTTTTTTTTTTTCAAGAATGTGAAACACATGCATGTATTTCTTCGCAGAAAAATATTACACAACCGACACCCTCAACATAGACTTTAGGATAGCCTAGCCATAATTAGATTCCGTTTCAAATTAAACTGAAATTTTAAGGCACTCAAGTGAATCAAAATGTAGCTTTCTCCTAGCTAGATACCCGTTCATGTCATGAAACAAGTCGCAATTTCTACAGTTGGGATCGTGTTTCACATGCTTTGAAAGCTGAAACTTCCATCGCCCAAGGTATTGTATACTCTTGTAATCTTGTTCGATGCTCACTTATAGCTTGTCTATCTATCTTCTCATTTGTCAAAGTAAGGCATCACTGACGATCTTCTCGATCTCTACCTAAGTACCTAGCTACTCTACCCTATAGACCGTAGAAAATGAAATGAAAAGCAAATTAAAGGAGCTTGTGACGACGATGATGATAGAACTTTAATTTCAGCTTGATTGATCGAGTTGATTGGATTCCTAAGAGCGAAAGGAAGGAAGGAATTGTTTTTGGCAATGGAGATGGAATGGCCCTCGATGTTTAGCCTTTCGGCCGCTTTGGATCTATATCATATTTTTATCAGATATTGTTGTTGGGATGCAGCAGCATACAATTCATATTCTCTGCTTCTCAGTCGCTCCCTTGCGTGCAAGCACGTATCACCACTCAAATTTGTCTTTGAAAGTTTTGTGGGTAGGTGCACCGTATGTGTTCTTCTCTATGCACAATGGCTGATCGACCAGTACTTTTATCTATGTATTCCCTCTGTTTTAAAATATAGGGCGTTTGCATTTTATTCTAAATCAAACATATTGTCTAACGTTAATCAAGTTTATAGAAAATATATTTACATGCAAATTAAATATACTATCAAAATATTTCCTAGTCATTCAATAAAAGTAGTTTGATGCAACATATGCTGGTGTGCTTTTCTATAACCTTAGTCAAATGTAGAATGTTCGGGATTTATGAGAAAACTATGAGCCTGTTCGGGCCGGGCTGTTTGGCTGGGTGATCTTTGTGAGAGAAAGTACCGCTGGGTGGCTGCCGCTTGTGAGAGAAAATATCGGCTGACCGGCGGGCCGATAAGCCGTTTAACAGGGCCTATAACAATATATATTTCGGATCGAGTAAACGATTCATATATTTCTAGCTCCATGTTTTTTTACCACCATCTTATTTGGTGGGGGGCTTACTTGGACCCGATCCAAAGCTCTGAGAAGGAGGAGGATCGCCATAGATGAAGATGAGATGTAGGACTGATAGTCACGATGGAGGTGTTTGCAAGACACGGCTAGAGATCTAATAATAGACTTGTTGTTTAGTAGTGACTTTCGTAAACGCTTTTGATGTTCGCTATGGCTCAAAACTTTGTTTTGAGATTCCTTGAAATCTTTTACTCTTGGTTGTAATAATGAACAACCATATGCATTGATCGGTCCAGAAGGTGGGATATTAATATATTCTCTTTTCTAAAAAATGTTTTTATCACACGTGGCATTTTGATGTGGTGAATGTTCAGCTTACCTTGTACATATGTGTTGAGTATTGTCGTGATCCTATACCACCGACACAAAGAAATTAGTACGGGCTCGTGTGGGCTTCGATGGCCTAGCTCGAGGATGACACAAGATGTATACTTGGTTCGGGCAAACGGTGCCCTAGTCCGTCGGATGTGGAGTGTATCCGAGCTCAAACGCCGTAGTAGGGGTTACAAGCGGTCGAGAGAGGGAAGCTAGTCCCAAGTCTCGGTGCGTGTGTATGTGATGATTGAGGCAAGTGCCAATATCGGAGTCCGTGTCTTGAGCCCCCTTCTCTCGGCGGCCCCTCGGGTCCCTTTTATAGTTCAAGGGGGTACAGTAGTTTGAGCCTCTACAGGAGAAGAAGAAAGAGAAAAACAAAAGAATGATGAGAAAGTACAAGATTGTGCGTGTACGGGGGTTGCCATGCTCAAATCTATGTAGCTACGGCTCCCAAGCCATCGTTGAACGTGTGTCCCTTGTACCTCGGTTGACTTGAGGTGCCGAGGAGAGTCGGGTTCCCTCCGACGGGAGTAGATACGCCGAATCCCGGCCGACCGGGCAAGGTCGGACGAGTCGGAGGGAAGTCGGGCTCCCTTCATCGTGGCTTTGGAGTGGTTATACTGAGAGGGTTCCTAGGGATGGGCGTGTTGATGGTAACCAACGACATATTTTTTTCCGTCAACTTACTACCATAAAGGGAGTAAAATTAAACCTTTTATACTCATATGCATTTATCACTAATAAATTCCACTTGTAGTGTCTTGTATTTTATTTTGCAGATTTATAATAAAAGCAAGTGGAAAATCGACCAAAGTACGCCATCCGAAAGCGCGATAATTGCAAAACTCAAGCCCAAGAGCAAATCGACCCAAAATATCAAAACCGGCCCGAGCAAAGCCCGGCCCACAACTTTTCAGACGGAAGACGACACCCGCCAAGACCCGGGCCAGGCCGAGCCGGGGGGTGCGCTAAGACCACCGGTGCGGCCGCACCCTCCCCGAGGCGGTTTCGCCCAAACCTGGAGGCGGTTCGTGCACCTTCCAATGGGGTTTCCGCCCTTAGTTGGTCGGTTTTTGCAGATTAGGAAGGTTTACAGTGTCGGTTTTGGTGTAAATTAGCACTTAGGCCCCTCCTCCAAGTGTGTAAGTAGGCCCCCCTCTCCCTCTCTCAACACACACCACTTGGAGTCCAAACAAACCAGCAATCTCTCTCTCTACCACCTCTACCTCTCTCTCTTCTTCTACTTCTTCTTTCTTCTTCTACTTTGTTCTTCTTCTTAGTTCTTGGTTAGCACTTGGAGTAGAAGAGCTACAAGGAGGGCTTGTCTCCTAGAAGAAAGTGCTTTGGTAATACATCTTCTCTATGGAGCATTCTTCTATTTACAAGTCTTATATCTATGTTCTTGGTCTAACTTATGAACTAGAGTATAGTCTTGTTCATGTTCTTGTGTTGGTATATGAACTAGCATATAGTTTACATATCATAATCTTGACATGTTCATCTCAGTTCATCATCGATCATCATATGCCTAACTTGATTAGAGGTGGGATAACGGTTCGTTGTTCCTTCGGGTTTGCTCTTGTTCTAGTCCGTCCATTCGACGAAAGTGGGGATCAGGGGGGACAAGAGTAGTGCTCTAATATGCGGCATGGTGCCCCGGGTATTACGACACCTCGCGGATATGAGTGCACGCCACGGTTGAGGGGGTAGGCGGCTTGGTCGTGACAAGCCTTGACCGTCCCTTGAAATCCCCCCACGTTCGTGTGTGCTGTAGGAGTTCGTAAATGGTTCCATTGGGCCGTATGGCACCCGGGAGTCTCCTTGTTATCCTAGACCTAACTACGATTAAATCAGTTTGCATATGATCCTAACTATTCATTTGTATGGCCATGACTAGATACATTAGAATTACTCCATTAGGTTATTCATTCATTCTTTATCTATTTTTTCTTTATCCTTTTGCTGGTGGATTCTTAAGTGTGTGTCACACTATCTATGAACTATTATTGCTTACCCCTGTTATGAACAATTTGGTCTAAGCAAACACATGTTCCTCTATTCAGATGCCATGCTGGTTTATTAAACACATGCCTTCCTTTGGGAAAATATAAATAACGATACCCTCGAATACTTAGGGTGAAATGCTACAATGATAGATCCCGGCGCTATGGATGAAATATCTAAGATGGCAAGATCTATCCCGTTGACAATCCCATTTCGGATCACCGACATGGTGGTTTACTTGGGAATGTCACGCGCATTTTCGGGCGCTTTTATTGGGGATGGGTTTTATACTGTTTTCCTTTGATTGCGCTTAAGAAATGCCAACAAAGAAACTGCGTGCTTTCGTGTTTCAGCCAATCGTCGGGGTAGGACGACGCCCCATCGGAGGGACGAGTCGGCCTGCTATCCTTACCGATGACATCGCCTCATTACTTTTATTGACCGAAGGAGAAGGCGCATAATTCACTGTGCGGTACAGTGGACTCGGGTGGACAGGCACTGCCACCGTGGGCTTGAGGGGGCATGGTTGATAGACGTATCACCGTGCCTCGCATTTGCCGACATCCGCAGTTGTGGTATGGTGCTTCGATTGATCAGCGCCCATTTCGGGTGGTCGGGCAATGTATATTTGACCCGATCCCTCGGTTCCTTAGCTCGAGGAATCCGAGGAGGTCGGGAGAGTGGTGGGATGGGCGCATTTAGCCGACGAGCTTTGCATGGAGCGAGATTAGGTCGTGAGGGCCTGTGAGGTCGTGACGAGTCGCAGAACAAGTCGGGAGCCGAGAGGTCGGCCGAGACATTAACTAAAGTCGCGGGGAACCGAGAGGTCGGGCGGTCCGCGATCGTAGGAGGTCGGCGAGGCGGAAAGAAGTCGTGGGAACCCAAAGGGTCGCACGGGCGGAGAGAGGTCATGGTTGGGCCGAGCCACTTGGGCCGTGCTTTGCCGGGCTTGGTTTTGAAATTCACGTTGTGGTGGGTACCTCTAATTTAGGTACCCGGCAGTAGCCCCCGAGCGTTTGGGGTAGAAAGGTTCTTCCCCAAGCGCTTGGAGTCGAGGATGTGGGTGTTAGATAGTTGCCCGGGTGGGTGCGCCGCGAGCGCACCCGCCGGTGTAGCCCCCGAGGCTCTAGGGGAGTGGTATACCCCGTAGAGGCTTGAATTTTGTTGGCTGGTAGCCCCCGAGCCCCCGGTCCCCAAGTCAACGGGCGGGGACGTGTCGGTCGCCGGGCTACAAGTATGAGCGTGGCTTGTGTCGAGCTTTGCTTCATGTTTTCGCTGCCCATACTTCCCCGCAGGGAGGACCGGGGAGAGCTTCGTGCCTTGTCCCCGCCTCGATGGCTGGGACGAGGTGCTCTGAGAGCTTGGCGGGTGGCTTGAGTGAGGCCTGCACCGCCTTTGCGGTGGGTCCGCTTGTCCGGTCCGCTAGTGGACCGACCTCATTTTTCCGCGGATCTCGAGGGCTCGAGGCCTCCTCGTCGGGGAGGAAACCGTAGGTCCATTCGTCACCACCGGGCGAGTCAAGCACATGTCGGGAATCTCGTGACGCTCGTGGTACACAAGCTAGGGCATGGGGGCATTCCTCCGACTGCCCCTCGCCGAGATGACCATGGGCGGCCGTCGTGCCCTCCGTGGGCTGGCCTTCGAACCCTAGGTGCGGGGATGGGCCGAACGCGATGTCGCCCAATTTATTACGGGTGCCGCCATTGCGGCTTCCATCGCCTTGGCTTCCGCCGCGTGTTGATGTGATCGTGGGCGTGCCTTTTCAGCGCGTCTCGAGGGGATAGCTGCACCGCACGCGTGTCGCGGCGCAGTGGCGGTTGCTGAGCGCATTAAGGGCCGGTCCGTTTCCCCATGCGAATGCGGTATATCGAGGAGGAGGAGGGGAACGCCCGCACTCTTTCCTTACCCACACTCACACCTCCCTCGGGTACGTCATTCCACCGGGCTTCTTTTGTTCGTCGGGGACTTCATCCGCGGTATCCTCCACTACTACATGCCGGAGTGTAGCATCTCACCCGAATGGGGGTGCCGCATCGCCGTCTTCGTGGCGCTGCGCGAAAGGTTTCTTGGGGATCGACCCGCATTGGGAGCTCTTCAAGTATTTCTTCGGCTTCAAGATCAACACCGCCAAGGACGGCAACAGGAAATGTCCCGCCTCCATCGGTTGCGCTGTCGCTCCGTGTGAGGACGGGGGAAGGCTCAAGACTACCCCAAGCTCCCCTAGTGACATCTCACGGCCGGGTGGCACCCCAACTGGTTCTACCTCAAGAACGGCCCCGCCGCGGCCTCTCGGCCGAGTTTACCGACCGAACGATCTCCGCCTCGTGGCCTGTACAACCGGAGGTTCGAGCCGGTGGAGAGGACGCAATGAAGGTGGAAGAGCGGTCATGGCTATCCGCAGCTTCGCCAGCGAAGGTGATGTGGAAGGGCATAATCGCCTTTGTTCCTTACTCGGGGGATCGTTCCCTCGATGGCCCATACCTCCGCCGTGGGGAGATGATGGAGGACAAGGCACCCTTCGTTGGCACCGCTGTGGTGCCGGTCTCTTCCCGCCGGTGAAGAGGTCGAGGGCCTCGCGGCGGTTTCCGACGACGGGACGCTGCCTCGCCGAGGGGCATCCCGCGCCGCTGCTATCGGACGACGACGCTACAAGAATCGTGAGCACTCTCCTTCCCCATCTTGCCATTTTCCAATATTTCTTGCTTTGTTCTCACGCTTTGTTGGCAGGTCGGCCCACTCAACATCCCCGGGGCGTCCACCGCCCTGCAGGACGTGGCGGGGCCGTAAGGGTAGCGCCGCCGCGGCGGCGAAGAAGGAAAAGAAGGATGAGGATCGAATGGCTCAAGACGGAGCGTGGCCGGGAGGTGGTCACACAACCTCGGGAGGGAGCGTAAGAGGAGAAGGGGGGGCGTCCTCCGACTCGACACCGCGACCGTACCACACCGGCATGGAGTATGAGGTGGAGGGGGAGCGACGATACGACCATAGCTCTGAGGTGTCGAGCGCCTTCGTGCTTCCCACGGAGCTCCCGGGCAGGCAAGCTTGTCGCCCCCGCCGATGCCGAAGCGTGCACGTGGACCCGCCCCGTGACATTAGGAGAGGTTGGGTGGTTCGTCGGCGGGCGTGATGCCGGAGGGCGCCGCCCGCCTTCCGCCCGACGCTAGAGTGCGAGCGCCGGGGGGCCCCTACCGCGAGGTCGGGACTGCCGGGGCAACTTCAAGGGGTGGAACCGACTCCTACGATTGGCGGAGTGGCGTCGGAGCAGTAGGGCAATGTCCCCCCCCGCCTTTGGTGCCGAGGAGCGCTGCGTGTCAAAGAGGTTAGTAGTTCTTGTCGCTGATTTACAAGCGGTCCGTATTCTACCGTTTCTCATATTCGACGGTCGTTTCCGGGTTTCACGACGCTCTTCCTCCCTTGTGTTAAGGTTGGTCGCGGCTACGCTTGTGCCCAATCCTCGAAGAGGTTGCGGACGCAGCCTCCCCCGCCGTGACCCCCCGCACCGCCCTTCATCACAAGCCTTCCCACCGACGCCTCCTTGGTGTCCCGAAGCGGCGGGTTGAACCCCGCACGGGAACAATCGAGGAGGCTGTGTTGGTATTTGCTAAGCCTACGTAAATATTTATAATTTGTATAATCCGCAGTTTAACGGATACCGGTGAGCACTTCACCCCGAGAGGGTTTTAATATCGAATCCACGTGGAAACGGGTGAGGGAGACTACGATCTAATCTTAACCCGAGTAGCACAAGACTTAAGAAGGTTGAGATAGCGTAAAGGATTACTAAGATATCTAATTCTTATTTTGGTAAGCCATGTTGATATTATCCTTATGGGGACGTACTCAAAGGAAAGCGAGGGGACGAAATGTGCAATCCTCCAAAGAATGAGGGTCCTACTTGGCCTAACCAACGGGATGTGGAATCCAAAGGAATCAATGGTACTGTCACTACCACGAACTACCACGCTCCGAAGGTAGGGTGTATCTAACGAGATACCCAAGTCCAAACACCACTTTTTGCATCAAGCGAATATTACTCTAATCTAGGTACCCGATTAAAGTACTCAAAAAGAGACTTCGTAGACCAATAAGAACAATTATAAACGATATTACTTACTAAAAGAAGAAGTAGATTACTAGAGTAACTCCAAGTGTAGGTTAACTTCCCACCGAGGTGCATGTGTGTGGAGGTAGCACCGACAAAGCCCAAGCACCTCCTCCGATCCCTCCCCCTCTCTATATCTCTTGTTCTAAAGACTAGATCTATCTAGATCTATTCCCTCTTGCACGCTAACTCTTCTAGATCTATTTCTATCTAGACCTAGGAGGAGACTTAATGCCTCAGTCTATTGATATGAAAGATAATGAATTAGGGTTTTTTACCACGGGGACGGTGTGGTTGCGCTTATATAGCCCTTGGCGATGAACGATGACCCTTGGATCAAACCGATCTTGAGCAACGGTATAGATACAACCTCAATGTCGGTTAGAAACCGACCTAAAAAGTTGATTTGGATTTGGGCTCCAACTCCCGGCGTCGCCCGATAATGGGCTCGGCGACGCCAGGGCCCCCGGATCACAACGAAGTTCTCCTTCCTCCCGGTGTCTTCTAGAATGTTTTAGTCCACTTTTTGGATTGAGTTGCCTCACGGTCAAGTCTTGTCATCGTATGGGATGCAAACTCTTAGGGTTTTCACCGTTTTATACGCTTTTATCATTTCAGCCCCTCGCAAAGATATAAATCACCAAAGCTTGTGGAATTATGTTAGTAAAGCTCCTAGTCTATGTGATTATTCATTTTAAGCCCTTATTTCATGTTTAGTTGACTATTAATATTATGCTATAATAGGTGTCAACAGTGCCGCTCGCGAAGGTGATGGCGCTCGTTGCCGCGAGGAAGAGGTCGAGGACGAGGAGATGGCGTCCGCTTTAGCCAAGGTTGACGCTTCTTTGTCTTAGATCGGGGACCGATGCTCGTGGACGTGGTCGCCGCCGAGGACCCGGCTATTGGCGCAGTTCGTCAGCTCCTCCAAGCGGCGTTGGGGGTGAGTGTACTCTTTCGACTCTTGTTTGATTTTTGGTTGGGTGGTTTTCCCGACTCCCCGACTTCCTTTTGGTCGTGGCCTGAGACCCTTGGTCGGAGGAGCCAGCGGTGGAAGTCGCCGCGAGGTAAGCCGCCTTCGGTAGAGGCCGACTTTTTTGGTCGCAGCTCGAGAACGCCCGTGCCGGGCCGAGGCCGCCAAGCCGGGCTGCACAAGTCGCGGTAGGATGTTGCCCAAGCCAGTGGCGGCCGGCCGAGGCGTGGGTGGTCCGCTGGCCCGAAGCTGCCGCAAACGCCAAGATCGGTGAGGCCGGCGGCGGCGGGCGCCAAGGCAGTCCGGGACACGAACGCGACGCCCTGCAGGCAGCGAGGAGTCAAAGCGGGGAGCTCGCCGCCCTCCGCCAAGTCGAGGAGGAGGAGAGAAAGCGCTCCAGCTTTGAGCAATAGGCGAGCCGCCGCATGTGCAGAACGAAGGCCTCAGTAGTGGGTCTGAAAGATAGAGAGGACGAAGCCGCGCGGTGAGTATTTTCAAAGACTATTTTTACCTTATTCTCGTCCGAGCTTGTGGGTTGAGTCTTCTGTTGGCCGTGTTGCGGGATATGACATGAAGATCGCCGAGCTATAGGCCGACTTCTGCAGATCTTCGGAAAGAGGGAGCGCGGGAAAGCTCGCCGCGGGAGGGCTCAAGGCTGGTGGACTCCGTTAGAACCTCGCGCCACCCTCGAGGGTAAGCCGCTAGACCGAAGTTCTCGTCTTGACTCATCGTGGAGGGCAACTCGCGAGCTCATCGAGCTTTTTTCCGCAGTGTATGAAGATGGAGGTGGGAATAAGGACCGCGACCTCAAGGCCATGCACAAGCACCTAGAGGAGGAGGTGGCGGCGGGCCGACTCGGGAGCGAGGGCGAGGCCTCGTCGGCGACATCCGAGCGGTGTGTGACCGTCTAGGGGTCACGGACGTGCCGGAGTAGCCTCGACGGATCTTGCTTGTCCCTCGAGGGCGAAGGAACCGGCCATGGACGCAGGCCGGCGCATCACACGAGAAGGTGCCGGGCGCCATCCTCGCCCATTACCCAAACCTGGAACAAGGGCCGGTTGGTGAAGGGTGGCCTCCGTGGCTCCCCAACCAAGCTTATGAGAACTTTGAAGCCGAGCTGCCCGTTGGCTATCGAGAAGATGACGACCACGCGGCGGTGGAGCTTGGGCTCATCGAGGAAACTGACTGGCCGCGGGACGGGAGAGGTCTTGACGCCAGAGCCGGGAATGCACCTGCACTACAATAGAAGTAGGATATAGGTTGAGGCGTTGCCTTGTTTTGCTTGTAATGAACGAGAGTCCCCGGGTTGGGGCAAACGTGAATAACTTAAGTGTTAAAGGTTCGCGTTTGCTTGTTCCTTCTTTTTTCTTATGGGCCCACCGAGCATTCTCGAGTTGAGAGTCGGGACTCGGGGTAGCTAATGGCGGGCCTTTGCTCCGAAGCCACGGGGGCGTAGGAGGTCGGTAGGTGCTCGCGCCATGCCCCTTAGTCTTGACTTCTAACTTAGTCGAATGGTGTTCCCGGATAAGTCGAAAAGAGAGAACAAACAACGAGAGCTGAGCGGATCAAGTGTGACCCGACGAACTCGAAGTTACGCGTGGGGTTGCCGACGAAGTCGGTCGAGTTTAATCTTTTTGTGAAAAGTTTTTTTAAAAAAACACGGGGTGTGCACCGCGCCCCTCTATAGCCTCGAAAGCAAGGGCCGACCTCGTGGAAGACAGAGGTCAACCATTGAGGTTGGCCATCGCCGAGGTGATGTTTCGATGCTAGCACGATTTGTTGCACCGAACGTAAAATACTCTTTATTGATGCCGATGGCAATAATTTATAGAGTACATTAGGGGTGAAAGCAACGTAGCTATTCGATGTTCCGGGCGTTGGGAGAGGACTTGGCCGTTGGCGCCGTTGATCTTGTATGTGCCTGGTCGGAGTACTTCGTCGACGGTGTACGGTCCTTCCCATGGCGCTGACAACTTGTGGCGGCCCTTCCCGGTCCGAACTCGGCGGAGCACCGTGTCACCGACGCCGAGTGCCCTGACCTCTCACGCTTTGGTCGTGGTAGCGCCGGAGGGATTAACTAAGCAGAGGGTTAAGCATACCAATCACACCAAGGCACTTCGAGCACGGTACCTTTTCGATTCTCGAAAAGACCTGGGAAGCAAGATCGGGAGAAGGCCGCTAAAAAGCTCTAATTTAAAACACCAACCCGAATGTGGTGGAATACAAAGGCCTGGGTCGGAGTCTGTCACCCCCGGGGCTACCACAACTATCCGTAGGGTCGGCGCAATCTCGAGGCAACCTCTAGCCCGCACACCACGCCTACACTAGCGATTACTACTCTAGCCACATATGATAATTAGAGCATTGATTCGAACGGAGATCCCATGCCAAGGTATAACTACCACACTTAACCATACTTTGATCAACCACTAAGATAAACTTAGATAACCATATAGAATAATTCAAGAATCGGAGAAGATAAATATGTTGAAAGCACTAGAGTCTTACAAAATTTTGAGACAAGATTTGCCGGACCTCAGGACTCCTCCGAACTTGAGCTTCTCTCCCTAACTCCCAACTATAGCTATTCTACTACTACATCTTGAGAAATGGCAGTGTTGCTCCCTTGGTGGTGTTTGGGGGAAGAGCTCTCTCTAAGAGAGGGAGAGCTCTTCCGCTTGGAATGGTGTCTAGAAATGAGAGGGAGGAGCCATCTATTTATAGGGAGAGAGGAGGATTATGCCATTGAATATTCCCCTCATTACCCCTAAAACCGACCTCAATACCATCCTTAGCATTGATTATACCGCCAACAACAACCGCCATAGGACTTTGGTCGTCGGCATGGGCCGTCTGGGAGAAAATTGGCCCGGTTTGGCCTCGGCATTGATTGGTGCGCCCGCGCCGAGGCACACGCCCGTGCCCAGATCTCCTCCAAATGGGCCGAAATTTGGTGGGAGCGTGGGCCTCTGAATAAGCTTTCCAACGAGTCCTGGATCACCTCAATCCGAGTTCGTATGAGAAAGTTATGCCCAAAATACTAGACCCTCCCTCCTGCAGCCCGGTATGGTTTTGGGTTTGGAGTTGGGCCTCCACCTTTTGGGCTCATGTTTGGACATTTGTAACCATATTTATTGGGCTTATTTGCTCTTTATCTTTGTTTTGCATTGGGCCATGTGGAGCTTGTTCTCTACTTTATCTTTTCCTTTACTTTTGGCCCACTTTATATAAGTTTTTAAGTTTGTCCCTGCAAAACAAGTGAAACACCAAAACTAATGGAATTTGTTAGTATAAACCCTAGTTACTAAGCTTTGGTGTTTGTTTTCATGTAAAGTTGATGGTAAAAAGTGAGCGATTAAGCACCGGTCAACAGTGAGGCTTGGACTCTTGGGGCTCCATAGTTGAGATCGATAGGGAGCACCGCCTCGGACTGCATTACACCGGGAAGAACGGCGTGTGACCCATGGCCCTGTGTTGACGGTAACCAACGACATATTTTTTCCGTCAACTTACTACCATAAAGGGAGTAAAATTAAACCTTTTATACTCATATACTTTTATCACTAATAAATTCCACTTGTAGTGTCTTGTATTTTATTTTGCAGATTTATAATAAAAGCAAGTGGAAAATCGACCAAAAACGCCTTCCGAGAAAGCACATTATTGCAAAACCCAAGCCCAAGAGCAAATCGACCCAAAACATCAAATCTGGGCGAGCACAGCCCCGCCCACAACTTTTCGAGGCGAAAAGGCGACAACCCACCGAGACCCGGGCAGGCCGAGGGGGGGGTGCGCTACAAGACCACTGGTGCGGCCGCACCTCCCCTCGAGGCGGTTTCGGCCCGGCCTCGGGAGGCGGTTCGTGCACTTTCCAAACGGGGTTTCCGCCTGCGTTGGTCGGTTTGCGCGATACAAGGAAGGTTTACAGTGTCGGTTTTGATGTAAATTAGCACTTAGGCCCCTCCTCCAAGTGTATAAGTAGGCCCCCCTCTCCCTCTCTCAACACACACCACTTGGAGTCCAAGCAAACAAGCAATCTTTTTCTCTCTCTACCACCTCTACCTCTCTCTCTTCTACTTCTTCTTTCTTCTTCTTCTTTCTTCTTTATTCTTTCTTAGTTAACACTTGGAGTAGAAGAGCTACAAGGAGGGCTTGTCTCCTAGAAGAAAGTGCTTTTTGGTAATACATCCACTCTATGGAGCATTCTTCTATTTGCAAGTCTTATATTTATGTTCTTGGCCTAACTTATGAACTAGAGTATAGTTTTGTTCATGTTCTTGTGTTGGTATATGAACTAGCATATAGTTTACATATCATAATCTTGACATGTTCATTACAGTTCATCATCGATCATCATATGCCTAACTTGATTAGAGGTGGGATATCGGTTCGTTGTTCCTTCGGGTTTGCTCTTGTTCTAGTCCGTCCATTCGACGAGTGGGGATCTGGGGGGACAAGAGTAGTGCTCTAATATGCGGGCATGGTGCCCGGTATTACGACACTGCGGGATATGAGGGCATGCCACGGTTGAGGGGTAGGCGGCTTGGTCGTGACAAGCCTTGACCGCCCCTTGAAATCCCCCCACGTTCGTATGTTCTCGTAGGAGTTCGTAAATGCTTCCTATCGGGGCGTATGGTATCCGTGGAGTCTCCCCGCTATCCTAGACCTAACCATGATTAAATCGGTTTGCATATGATCCTAACTATTCATTTGTATGGCCATGACTAGATACATTAGAACTACTCCATTAGGTTATTCATTTATTCATTTATTCTTTATCTATTTTCTTTATCCTTTTCTTTGGTGGATTCTTAAGTGTGTGTCACACTATCCATGAACCATTATTGCTTACCCCCCGTTATGAACATTTTGGTCTAAGCAAACACATGTTCCTCTATTAGGATGCCATGCTAATTTATTAATCACATGCCTTCCTTTGGGAAAATATAAATAACGATACCTGAATACTTCCGGGTGAAATGCTACAATGATAGATCCGTAAACTGCGGATGAATATCTAAGAAGGCAAGATCTATCCCGTTGATGAGTTCCATTTCGGATCACCGACATGGTGGTTTACTTGGGAATGTCACGCGCATTTTCGACGCTCTTATTGGGGATGGGTTTTATACTGTTTCCTTTGATTGCGTTAAGAAATGCCAACACCCTGCTCGGGGGTGGTTCGCAGGCACCGGGACGGAGGGGAGCTCGGCGCCCACTTAGAGCGAATTTCTCCAAACGCTTTTGAAGATGCGTGGCTTGAGGCCCCCGGGGATCATGCCGATTCAAGGCATGCTCGACCTGCCCGTTGGTCTTCGGATGACCGACGGCCAACCAGTCCATCCTAATACCGTTGTCATCACGAAGTTTAAGAATTTCTACCCCGTGAACCGGGTGTCGTTGTCGGTGATGATGGAGTTCGGGACGAATCGGTGGATGATATTCGCGGAAGAATTTGACCGCCTCTTGGGAGCGGATCCGCCCTATCGGCCATGCCTCGATCCACTTAGTGAACTTGTCGATGGCAACAAGCGGAATCGTGAAGCCCCCGGTGCTCTCTTGAGAGGACCCACGAGATTCGACCCGTGACCGCGAAGGGCCAAGTGATCGGGATCGTCTAGAGAGCCTCGCCGGGAGATGCGTCTGCCGGCGAAGAATTGGCGCCTTCGTAATGTTTCCACGACTTCCTTGGCGTTCGCAACGCCGTTGGGCGATAGAAGCCTTGTCGGAAGGCCTTCCCACTGTGGTCCGTGGGGGCTGCGTGGTGCCGCAGTCTCCGGCGTGGATGTCCTTCAAGAGCTCCTTGCCCCGGTCGATTGGGATGCACTGCACTAGAGGACTCCGAGGCGCCACGGCGTCACAGTCCTCCTCCTTCGATGAGGGCGAATGACTTGGCCCAACGAGCGATACGCCGAGCCTCTTCTTTGCCCGGGGGGCAATTTTGCCTTGCCCGAGCCACTCCTCGAGGGGATCCACCGGTCAGGTTCTGGCTCCTCAGGCTCTGGGATGATGCAGACTTCCATTTCCTCCAGACCCGGCCCATCGGGGGGTGGGCCTGGGGGTTTGGAAAGGTTGTTTCTCGGCGAGGCCTCCTGCGAGCTCAAAGACTTATCCTCAAGTCGGATTGAGGGTGAGTCCTAGTCTTGGGCTTAAGACTCAGGGGGGGCGGGTTTCGGCCCGATGCGAAGTTTGGCTGGGGACGTCGGCATCCCCGTTATGTGCCGCATTTGGATCTGGTTGAGCTCGAGCCCATGGAACTCGTCCTCGGCTTTTCGTACCTCAAGGCAAAGACGCAGCCATCTTGGGGTTGACGCAATGACTCCTTCATGACCTGGCTGCGACGCAGCTCGAATCGCCCCGACTTCGAGCCGGGCGGATGCCGAGCTCGAGCGCGATGCGTGGGCCATTCACCAAGGCCTGTACTCGTGACGTTGTTGGACATGGGGAAGTGTAGCTGGATCGAGGTACCTCATGCGCGACGCTGCGTGGCGAGACTAAGACCAGCCGACCCCCCGCCCCGCCCTCTTGAGAGAGCCATCAAAGTACATGACCTAGTATTCCTCGCCGACGAAGTTTCGGAGGCAACCGGGTTTCGGCCCACTTGGTGATGAAGTCGGGCAGGACCTCGCGGACTTGATGGCGCCCCTCGGGGCATAAAACGACGGGGCCCCCATTAGCTCGATGGCCCACTTGGCGAGCGGCCCGTGGCCTCGTGGCTCTGGATGGCCTCGGTAATGCCGAGCTTCCCTCAGGTGATCAACACGGCGCATAATGAGCTTCTAGATCCGCGGTGTACCGGTCTTTGTGTCGAGAGGACTTCACTAATAAAGTAGATCAAGTAACCGCACACGGAGTGCGTGGCCCTCCTCTTCTCGTTCGACAACAAGCACCAAGCTTACCACCGGGTGGTTGCCGAGATGTAGAGCAGCATGGGCTCATCCTCGGGCCGGTGAGGTAAGCATAGGAGGGTTAGCTAGAGCTGTTTAAGTGAGTCGAGGGCCTCCCCGAGCCTCGTCGGTCTAGGAGAAATGCTCAGACTTCTTAAGTAGCTTGTATAACAGAGGTCGCGTTCCTTTGCGGCGATGAATCGCTAAGTGCGGCGAGGCACCCCGCGGGCTGTTGTAAACCCTTGATGTTTTTAATCGCCCCTCGGGACATGATGGCGTGATTTTTTCGGGATTTGCTTCAATGCCATGTTCCGACATGACAAAGCCGAGGAGTTTGCCCCTCGGGACCCCGAAAAACGCACTTTTAGGGGTTCAAATTTTGACCTCGAACTCCCCGAGCTTGCTGAAGACTTGCTCAAGGTCGGGGACGAGGTCGCCGGTGCGCTTCGCCTTGACAACAATGTCGCCGACGTGGGCCTCGACGAGCTTACCGAGAAGCTCGCGGAAGACCTTCTCGCATGCACCTTTGAAAGGTGCCACCGCATTTTTCAGTAACCAAAGGGCATCGTGAATGTAACAAAATGCCCGAAAAGGAGTGACAAATGAGGTGGCGAGCTGATCGAGCTCGTTCATCGCGATTTGGTGGTAGCCGGAATATGCGCCGAGAAAATAGAGCGTTTCGCACCCGCAGGTGGAATCAACAATCGATCGAGCGGCGGCAAAGGAAACGGATCCTTTGGACACGCCTTGTTGAGGCCCGTATAATCAACACACACCCTCCATTTCCCATTTTTCTTTTTACAAGCACGGCGTTGGCATAACCACTCAGGATGATACACCTCCTTGATGAAGCCGGCCGTCAAAAGCTTGTTTATTTCTTCGGCGACGCTTGCCGCTTGCCGCGTCGCCGAAAAGGTGAAGCCGTTGCTTGACCGGCCGAGAGCCGGGCTTGATGTTCAAGGAGTGCTCACGACTTCCCTCGTAATGCCCCGGCATGTCCGAGGGTTTCCACGCAAATACGCCGAGATTCACGGCGGAGAAAGTCGACGGCGCGTGTCTTCCTATTTGGCAGAGAGCTCAGCACCGGCGCGCGCGGTGCATCCTCGTCGCCCACCACGACCTCCTTGGTGACTTTTTCCAGCTTGAAGGAGCCCGCAGCCTTCCCCTCCTCTTGCAGGTCATCCGCCTCGAGCCCACGCGATGAGTTCGAGCAGCAGCCGCTCGGACTCGATGAGGGCCGTGGTGTATCGCACGCACTCGTTGTCGCGACAAGAGAGCGCTTTCGAATGTGGAGCCGACGGTGATGACCCCTTCGCCCCAGGATCTTGAGCTTGAGGTAGGTGTAGTTGGAGACGGCCATGAACTTCAGGGTAGCACCGGCCGACCCAACAGCGCATGGTAGGTTCCCCGAGCGGGACCACCTCAAAGGTGGCGTTTCCTTGCGGAAGTTGCTCTCGGGTGCCAAAGGTGACGTGTGTCGTCGTCTCGAGGGGACCGCTTTGTTTTCAAGCACGACCCCCGTGGATCGTGCCGAGGAAGGTCGCAGAATGGGCCCGTGGAATCCCCATGGCGCCCGTGGTCCCGCGTAGAGGAGGTTGAGGCTATTGCCGCCCGCCCATGAGGACCTTGCCGGCGCTTGGTGCCAATGATCGGGTCAACGACGAAGGAAACCTCCCGGGCCGCGGGATGTAGTCGGGTGGTCGGATTTGTCAAAGTGATCGGGCGCCTCCGACCATTTGAGGTGCGTAAGGCACCGCCGCTTGGTGAAGAGGACCTCGGGCGCTGCGTGAGCTTCTGGCGACGCTGGACTCATACGCCACGGGCCTCCGAAGATTATCATGATAGCGCCATCTTCGCGGTAGACGCCGTCACCGTCGCCGTCTTGGTCATCGACTTGTCGCCCCTCGGTGATCCCGCTCTTGGCCTGCCAAGTGCCCGAAAGGAAATTCCTCATGAGGTTGCCGCTAGAAGCTTGTGCTTGACCAGGGCCCTCATGGTTGGTGCGGGGGGCATCGAGAAGCTTCTCGAAGTGGTTCTTAGGGCGCTAAGCCGCCGACTTACCGCCACCCTTCTTCTTCTCAACCACCGCCACGAGGTCGGTGTCGCGGGCGTTGCTTGTTCTTGCATTTCTTCTTTGGCCGAGAGGAAGGAGCTTCGGCATCTTCGCCTGCATTCTTCTCCTTCCCCTTGCCACCGGCGTTGTTGAGGATCGCCGCAACGGCCTCCTCTCATTGGCGTGGTTGGTGGCGAGGTTGAGGAGCTCCTTCATAGACTTGGGCTGTCGGTGGCCCGGCTCGTGGGACGGCAGGGACTCGCGGGTGGTGCCGAAGGTGAATGCCGAGATGACCTCGAGTCGGTGGCTTGGGCAGCTCGTTGTAATCGCTTGGAGAAGCGATGGATGTAGTCGCGGAGACTTTCGCCCTTCTTCCGCTTTTGCAGCGCGGAGGTCCCACGGATTCCCAAGGGGCAGGCGTAGGTGCCCCGAAAGTTGCCAATGAAGACGTCGCGAGGTCGGACCAGTCGCTGATCTGCCCAGGTGGGCGATGCTCCAACCAAGCCCGAGCAGAGTCAGGCAGGTACGAAGGGGGTTGCGGATGATGAAGAGGTCGTCCTTGCTCCTCCCGCTTGAGCAAAGCTAGGCGTTGTCCTCGAAGCCAAACGCCTGGGCTTCGATCTCCTCATTGTACTTCAAAGACGGTGGTCTGAGGCCGGAAGCGCTGAGGGAATGGGGCGTTGAGGATGCGGGACCAACACCTTGGGCCCTAGGCCGCCGAGGTCGGGCTCTCGCCCGATCCTCGCCGCTGCCGTGAAGCGACCACCCCGATGCTTGTTGTAGGCGGGCAAGGGTCCTAAATACGCTGCCGGGCGCCAGCGATCTTCGAGGACGCTGGCGTCCGGCCGCCTCCTCACAGGCCTCGCCTTGGCGCTGGCCGTGAGGGTGTCCAGCGCGTCACGGTGATCACCAACACCCAGCAGATGTCAGGGGATTGAGGGGGATCCTCGTAGTTGCGTGGGACCCGCTTTACAAGCGCCTCCTGCGCCCCGTGGGTGGGTCCCGGTGGGGGAGCCTGCTCGCGTCGTCGAGATGAGGCTCTCCTTTCTTTGGACCGACGCATCTCTCAGAGAAGCGTCTGGCTGCCTATGAACCCCTCCCCGAGCCAGGGGCCTCGGGCTCGGCGTGGGGCAGGGTTGCCCATTAGCGAGGTTACCGGGCCGGGCCGAAAGACCAGGTGGCAGGCAGCGCACCCTCGTCGTTGAGGATGTGTTGGTGGGCGTTGCGAGCACGAGCCGCGCTTTTGCCCTCCCGGCCGCTTGCCTTGACTCCACCCATTCGATTCTCGATCTCGTGTTGGAACTCGTCGGAGAAGCTCCTGGCTAGCAGCGTGGATCTGTCGAGGATGTGCATCGGTGGCGTGCGTCGTGTCGCGTCGGGGGCATGTGCCCCCGCTAGGGAGGTTGAGCAGAGGCTGCTCTTCCCCATCTCGGGCGCCGCCTCGTTCGTCGCGATGCGAGGCGTCTCGACGTTGCCCTCCTGGGGGTCGTGCACATGAAGCATTCCGGGATGGATCGCGGGTCATTTGTTGATATTTCTAACACGCATCCGCAGTAGGAAGGCGAAAAGAAATATATATGGTATCTATCATAACTTGTCAGCTTGGATGTGGAGTTAATCTCACGATCCAATAAAGGCGGAGTTAGGCGGTGTTAGTTGTGGGGTGTAATCTCAAAGACCATTATCCATAGTGGAGTTAATCTCACTAAGGATATGTACACGAGGTGTACCACTCATTTCTAGGCATTATCTACATACTAGTCTGTCACCCTAGCAATAACGCTCTAAGAAATGCGTGTATGGTATTCTTGATATGCCTTGATAAAGGATGAACATGATATGCAAGCGCCGCGGATAGAAATACCATTGTAGCACTTCACCGGGAGTCTATCCGGTATCGTGATTTATATTTTACCACAGGGAAGGGGTAGTCTATGGAAAGTAAGAGAGATAGGTGTGTCTAATGATTTAAGAGATGTATTGATAGATTAACTTGAGATTCACTTGCGGTTGTATAATGCGAGTAGCCATATGCATCTAACAATACTCATAACAGATAAGTCTCATAAAGATAAATAATAAATAATAATAAATGATAACTACCCAAGTCTAAGATCATGGTATGCCACTAGTATCATATGAGCTATTAACATGGTATAGAGAGAATAGAAAGAATATTCCTAAGTTACTCATAATCATATGTCAATGAATACTACAATTAGTGCAATTACATCTAGCTATCATGGCAAGGTTGCAATATATCTACACATGGTAAGCATTACCAATGACTCCATCAAGGATCTAAACATGATCATCACCGTAATTATGGCTCAACTTGGCCTATCATTCGGGGTGGACTCCAAAGGACTCAACAGACTGTCACCCCGTGACCTACCACACGACACGGAATGTAGGGTGCGGTCGCAGAGTAAACGTTGTATAAACACCACGTTCACACATTGCTCACCACCCACATAGTGATCATCTAAGTGGATGCTACACGACTCTATGCATAAAATATAAGACAAACTTACTAATCTAGATATATAATCATAGCAAGCATGGATACATATCACTAAGAATATAATCATTAAATAGAACAAAGTCATACCAAATGTATTCCAACAAAATACTTACAGATTGGATACAAGAGAGAAGCCACGAGAAGCTCGGCTCCCGCTACTTCTTGACTATCAGGAATCCAAGGCAAGCTTGACTTCCTCTAGATCTAACTAGGTAGCTAACTGCTTCTAATATGATGAACTAGGGCTTAGGATCTAGACTTGGTTGGACTTGAATGAGAATGATCTGAATTGAGACTGAATTAGGGTTTTGCCCTGGGGTCAGGTGGTCTTCTTATATAGCCCTTGGCGATGAACAGGACCCTTGGATCAAACCGACCTTGAACAACGGTGTAGATACAACCCCAATGTCGGTTGCAAACCGCCATAGAAAGGTGAGGCGACAGTGGGACCCACTGGCGTGCGCCGATGGCTTGGTCGGGCGACGCCAAGACTCTAGGTCCTGGTGAGTTCTCCTTCCTCCTAGTGTGTCTCGGTGTCTTCTAGAATGTTTTAGTCCACTTTTCGGATTGAGTTGCCTCACGGTCAAGTCTTGTCATCGTATGGGATACAAACTCGAGGGTTTTCACGCTCTTATCCGCTTTTATCCGCTCAGTCCACGCAAAGTCATGAAATACCAAAAATTGTGGAAATATGTTAGTTGGACCCCAAGACTTATGTTGATATTCATTTTAAGCCCTTATTTCATGTTAGTTGGCTAGTAATATTATGCTATAAGGCATACCAACAACCGCCAAAGCTCAAACTTCCTGGGGCCAAAATGAGTCCCCGGGTAGCCGTTCCCCTCGGCTCGTTGTTCGGGGGATGCCCAACCGACGAACGGCCCGTCCGTCCGCCTCGGGCAAGCACGGATGCCTGATCGGGGTACATCGCGGCATAGCCGACGCGAACTCCCTCGGATAGTGGCTCTTCCCGGAGAGCCGCAGCGATGACGTTGGCGATGGAGAAAGTCACGTCGCGGAAGCGTTCTTCGACGCGCTCGGGCCCTAAGAGCCTCGAGCCGGGCGGGAGGGTCGCGAGGACTCGCTCAGCGGTGGCATGTCTGCCGGACTTGACGGCACGGGTGTCGAATCCGGCCCGGTCGAACCGGCTCGCGGGTGACCTCGGCTTGTGGTAGCCCGGCGAATGTGGTCCCGCCGAGGGGCTCCTGCTTCGGGATGGTGATGATGGCCTAGCGCTCAAAGCGTCTGCACGCCTCGGGCGCTAGTGGCATGGCAGATGGAGCCATCGGCGGTGGTGCTTCGCGTCACGAAGCGCCGCCCCTACGGGCGCGCCGGCCTGTCATGATCCAATACCACCACACAATAAATTTGTATAGGCTCGCGTGTGGGCTTCGGATGGCCTAGCTCGAGGATGACACAAGATGTATCTTGGTTCAGGCAAACGGTGCCCTAGTCCGGTCGGATGTGGAGTGTATCCGAGCTCAAACGCCGTAGTCGGGGTTACAAGCGGGTCAAGAGAGGGAAGCTAGTCCCAAGTCTCGTGCGTGTGTATGTGATGATTGAGGCAAGTGCCAATATTGGGAGTCCGTGTCTTGAGCCCCCTTCTCCCGGCCCTCGGGTCCCTTTTATAGTTCAAGGGGTACAGTAGTTTGAGCCTCTACAGGAGAAGAAGAAAGAGAAAAACAAAAGAATGATGAGAAAGTACAAGATCGCGGCGCGGTAATGGGGGTTGCCATGCTGAAATCTATGTAGCTACGGCTCTCGCCATTGTTGAACGTGTGTCCCTTTGTACCTCGGTTGACTTGAGGTGCCAAGGAGAGTCAGGTTCCCTCGGCGACGGAGTAGATACACGAATCCCGGCCGGACCGGGCGAGGTCGACGAAGTCGGAGGGAAGTTGGGCTCCCTTCACCGCGGCTGGAGTGGTTATACGGAGGGTTCCTGTGGATGGGCGGCGATTGTGCTCGTGCTTGGGCCAATCATCAGGTAGGACGACGCCCCATCGGAGGGACGAAGTCGGCTTGCTGTCCCCACCGATGACATCGCCCGTACTTTTTATTGACCAAAGGAGAAGGCGGTTAATTCACTGCGTGCGTATAGTGGACTGGTGGACGTGCACCTATCATCGCGGGCCTATAGGGGCATGGTTGATAGACAAATCACTCGCTACCGTACTTCCGACATCTGCAGTCGTGGTATGGTGCTTCGATTGATTGGCGCCCATTCCGGGTGGTCGGGTAATTGTATATTTCACCCGATCCCTCGGTTCCTTAGCTCGAGGAATCCGAGGAGGTCGAGAGTGGTGGACTAGGGCGACGAGCTGACGAAGCCGCATGGAACGAGATTAGGTCGCGGAGGGCCCGAGAGGTCGACGCAGTCGCAGAACAAGTCGGGAGCCGAGAGGTCGGCCGAGACGCCGAACAGGTCGCTGGAACCGAGAGGTCGGGCGGTCCACATCGTAGGAGGTCGTGCGAGGCGGAAAGAAGTCGTGGGAACCTAGTGGTCGTACGAAGCGGAGAGAGGTCGCGGTTGGGCTGAGCCACTTGGGCCAGGCTTTGCTGGGCTTGGTTTTGAAATTCACGTTGTGGTGGGTACCTCTAATTTAGGTACCCGACAAGTATATTTATTAGCTTACTAAGCTAAGAGTAGATTCGAGAGTGAGGAGATGATAGTTTGTTGCCATGAAGGTCACTAACAAAATAAAAACGGTAATGTCACAATTTGGCCCGCATTTGAAAATGTGCAACACGGTAACATTCATAACGTTTTCGAATCAAATCATTTAAAGACAAATTTTTACCAAAGCGGTAAATCTTTAACTTTGTAGTTAATGACCTTTTTCATTTGAAATTATTTAGGGCCCAAAAATTCTATTTTATGTTTTTAGATATTTTTATTTTTTTCAAATGCCCTCAGATGGAGAAACGACCTCAACCAAAGTTGTAGTAACCAACGATATCAAGAACTTATTATTTTAAACATTTTAATTTGAATTTATTTATCATCTCAAACATTTATTATGATATCCGTTAAAGTGAATATAAAAGGATTGTATCGGCCACTTGGTCACAAGTAGCTTTGGGTTGGAGTTGTAAGGAAGGAACACATGAGGTCTAACGTGATGGGTTTGATCCCTTGTGGGTGCACGTAACTATTGGGTGGGGGGGTGAGCTTATCCCCCCTTTTTTGCTATTTTTTGCCTGATTTGCAAATTCTGTAAAACGATTTCTAGAGGTGGATGGATTTCGGTGTTGGGTTTTAGCCGGTCCCTAGAAATCAATGTGTGATAGTTGGATAGTCCCCTCTAGAAATTAATCTTCTAGAGATACAAAGATAGAGGCGGACGAAGCAATAAGCCTCTGAAAAATCATTCTAGCTGCCTCAAAAAGTTTCCTGTAGCAGTGAATGTTGTACATTCTTTGTATTTTACTCCCACCGGTTTCCTAAAGAATGTCGTTTTAAGATTGTCTTAAGTCAAATATTTTTAACTTTGATAGTTTGACTACAAATAAATTCTTTTGTGTTGAGTTTGAAAACATAAAATTGATCTAAGTAGATTCATTTCGAAATGTAGTTTCATAAAAGTATATGTTGACCATGTTTTATAAATATTTTATAGCAAAAAGTAACGGTGAAAGTTGTATTTTGGAGGCCGTGTCGCTATCCAAAACTACACACCTTTTAGGAAGCCGGAGGGAGTATTTTTGTTTTTGCCCCAGTTTTGGATGATGTTAAGTGTGGGTGGTTGTATGCATTATACGATGCAATCTGAAACTTTTTTCCTTTATATATCTAAAAAAAAAAAAAAAGGAGCTATTCTGGAATGAAGTGCAATATGCAGAAAACTAGGGGTGGTATATATGCACGAAATTTTGAAAAACCAATCATTCGCATTCGCATCTCTTAAAATTCTATGTTCTTGTATTGGGCAATCTATGTGCGCACTTTTCTACTTTAGGCATTAGTATGCTATGCTAGTCTAGTAGACAGAATATGCTGTTGCCTCATAAAGAAATTTGTGGCACTTGTGCATATTCCACTAGCTAAACCTTAGACATTCTCCTTCCCACTTGAGAGCAGCGTGAGTGTCCCAGTAATGGCTCTGTTTATAGAGATCAGAGAGAGCTATTAGCTAGAAAGAAAAAAATAACCAGCTGGTTGCATTGCTATTCTTATTTTAGTTTGTCAATAATGTATGCATATGGCCGAAACACCATTGAAAAAATTGAAGAGATTATTATCACGATTTGACATGAATAATTTTTCAGAAATCAATAAATGGCTGTATCTCTTCTGACGAAAAATAAGTAGAGATATGATGATGATCAATATTTTTTAGATGAAGGATATTTTTCAATCTGACCTCTACATCCACAAGTGGATATTTATAGCCAAAAACGATACAAGAGTTCTCAGACTCTAAACCCTCAGACGAGGGGTTACACAAAACAAGAACAAGAAAAAAGCTAAAACACAAAGCAAGAAAACTAGAAGACTAAACTTCAATCTTCTTCTTCGCTCCTGCCTGCTCCAAAGTTATAGCAACTCGCGCAAGCAAAACACTAATCCACCACATTGCTTGTCTACTTAGAAACTTAATGTTTGGATCAATCGTTGCATGTCAACCGTCTTCATCCCACCACACTGAAGATTTTCATCCAAGAACCTGTAGGAGCAGGGGCAGATCCAGTCACCCACGGCCCGGATGAGCCCATGTCGCCCCCCACCGGTGACACCTTGAGAGGAGGGGTGGCGAGGGAGAAGAAGAGGAGCAACGTTGTGACGAGGACGCCACCGGTCACCACCGAGGAGAAGCGGGGGCGCCACCGACGCCGGATCTGGCCCATTAGAGCCGAATCTGGCGGCGTGCTCGCCACCAAACGGTCGGTCGCCTAGGCAGCCGGAGCACACCGCCGCACCACCTCACGCAGCAGCCGCCTCCCACCACCACGTCAAAGGACTGCGTGTCGGCAGACCAGATCGCCCGGACCACAACCATGGGGGAAGCGGACAAGGGCGTAGGTCGGGCGATCCCCGCCCAGACCTCGAGCCCGAGGTCCCTAAAACCGTCCCGCCAGCCACCCACCCCTGTCGGCAGCGAAGAAGGGGCTGCCGGCGAGTCCACCACTGGCAAGACCGCAAGGACTGCGACAACCACCAGATCCGAGCATAGCTCGCGAGATCCGGCAATGGAGAGGACCTCAGCGAGCCAGCAGGCCCAGATCGAAGGGATTTGGGGCTCAAGAGGAAGGAGCGTAGAGAGGGGGGGAAAAGACGGGGGGAGGGTAGTCTTTTGAGCCCCTTCCCTGGCGCTGCCGCCGCGGAGGCAAGGTGCAAGGGGCGGCGGCGGCGGCAGCCAAGCTGGCGAGAGGAGTCTACCCTAGGTGGCGGCGGCGGTCGCCCCCGAGGAGACTACGCGAGGGAGTCCGGCTAGAAAAAGATTCCTGATGATGATCAATATATATACCATATTCTTTGGTCCTATTTGCTTTTCGCGTAGGGCCCTCAATAATGTATGTGTACTCGTTGGAAGAATGAAGAATCTTTGACCGTTGCCTTTTGTATAAGCATGCATAATACTCTATCCAAGACCACCAGTGGTGGTACGGTAGAGTATACATCAACACCTGCAAATTAGGGCTTTGTGTTGACCATTAGCTACTAATAGTTAGCTAGAAAGTATACTACGATAGAGTTATACATCACCTACAAATTAGGGCTTTGTGTTGACCATTTGCTACTAATAGTTAGCTAGAAAGTGGTTGGATTCATTGTAACATTGCGATTCTAAAATCTTAATTATATGTCCCAGCTACACGTAACAACTCTCTTTCACTTTTGTCCTCATCTCGTATAAATGGTGTTAACCTAGAGGTGCTACATTTAGCTACAAGGACTATAAGTTGGCCCGCACCCTCATAAACTTTCAGGGTGGTATTAAACCCACAAACTACAACTCCACATGATCTTTACCTTCCTAGATTAACTATAGCCCAATTGTTAGAATTCACTACTACAAACAAATCTTTTTACAAGGCGTTTCCATTTTATTAACCGTGGCGGTTTTAAAAAAAAAACACCACGGTTAATGGCTCGATTAACTATGGCAGTTTTATTTAATTAACAGTGGCGTTTATAAACCTCCATGGTAAATCAATTAACCATGGTGGTTTTTTAAAGGTTAAATTCGGCCCATATTGAATCCAAACGGCCCATCTTAGCCCAGTAACAACTTCAGTAATATAAATAGCACAACTTAGGGTTTCGTCACCCCATCACTCTCTCCCTAGCCCCCACTACCTCAGCCGACACCCCCTCCTCTCTCTCTCTCTCTCTCTCTCTCTCTCTCTCTCTCTCGCGAAAGCTCCACGACTCTCCCTCATCTCTCTCCCATGAGTGGCGCCTCCCCCTCCTCTCTCTCGGCCATGGCGAATCCGCCCCCCCTTCCCTCCCTTCCCCTCCTTCTCTCTCCCATGGCCACACCACGACCTCTCCCGTGGCGCCCCTAGCCCTCATGCGGCGGAGGTGGCGGGCGATCCCGGCGGCCCGCTCCCCTCACGCGGCGGGGAGGCGGATCAGCCGTGGCCTTTCGCCATCAGCGGCGGCGGAGGTGGCGGATCCGGCGGCGGCTGCGCGACCTCGCGGCCGGAGGGGCGGATCGGTGTCGAGCCTCGCCATCGTGCTCCCAGCGGCGGCCACTCGCCGTCGCTGGCGCCCGAGAGGCTGATCGGCCCGGCGTGCCTGCCGCCATAGCTCTCCCGGTAGCCGCCCGCCCGTCGGCCAAAAAGAGGCGATGGATCCCGGCGATGTCCCTCGCCGTTCTTGCGCCCGTAGGTGGCGGATCGGGCCTGCTGGCCTCGCCCTAGCACTCGCAAGGGAGCCGGAGGGGCGGATCGGCGGCGGTAGGGGCCCGAATCCCGCCCATTAGGGTTTGGGATGGGCTTTCTATTTTTTTTCTGATTACCATAGTGGTTTTTGGACCTACCAAAACTGCTGCTGCGTTAATCGGTCGATTAACCGTGACCTTCCATCCGTGGCGCTTTTAAAACCGCCATGGTTAAGATTTTGTGCGTTGATCTGCTCTAGGTTTGCTAAAGTCTTTTAGGTTGAGGGTATGTTAGAGTACACTAGAAAGCCTTTGGTGCACATGTTAGTACTCCCTCCGTCCCAAAATAGATGTCATTCTCGCTTCCCGAAGTCAACATTTGTAAACTACCAAGTAATTATATATTAAAATATATAAATAGTTATGCTAAGTAATTAGTATCATCGGAAAAGATCTCTAAGTCTAGTTTTCTAACAAATTTATTTGGAGATATAAATGTTGCACGTTTTTTTTCTACAAACCTAGTCAAAGTTAAGAAAATTTGACTAACACGCTTCCCATAACGACATATTTTTTTGGGACGGAGGGAGTATGTTACTAGAGTAGTTTATGATTTTTATAGTGATAGTTTGATCTGAGCCTTAGGATTTAAAATTGGATTTAGGCACCCAATTTACTCTCCCTCTTGAGTGCTCACGGGAAGGAAAGGGATATCCTTATTTTGGTGAGAGGGCAATTTGGTCATTTTGCCAACAATCAATGTTGTTATATTATTAGGTTGGTTGGCCTAGCTAGTGAGATAGCTAATTGTTAGCTAGGTGCTCTGTTAACAACTAGCTATCCTGTTAGTTGAATTCGTTTGGATCCAAACTTCACTAATTGTTAGCAGCTACTTAATAGTTCTATGGATGAAAAAGAGTCTAATCTTTTGGGGTACAAGAATTCATCGAACGTTCCATTTCTCATGTACAAATCACCCTATCTAGTTTTAGGTTCATGCATGGCACGTGAGATGAAGTATCTGAACTCTAGGTAGTTATAGCTTGCTGATAATATATGGCCGTGTGCATGAATGTAGGGACGACAGCGTGATAGTCAAGAGAATAATTGTCGAAAGACAGGGCAACAAGCCGAAGAGGAGGATAACATCGGCGATAAGAAGATAACATTGGCGATAAGAATTGCTACGTGGTGTTCCAACTTCCAATAAAAGACACGTCGACGTACGGCTAGCTTTATCCTCCAGACATGCATCCATGCAACTTTATATACTCCCCTCCGTATCGGTAAAGAAAGTCGTTTTTGAACAATGTTTGAGTCAAACATTGGAAATATAAATCATCAATAACTTTTTAAGTGGTTGAGTTTGTAAATGTGAAAATTATATGAATATATTTGTCTTAAAAATACTTTCATAAAAAAATATACATATATCACATTTCCATAAATATTTTTATAATAACATAAGGTCAAAGTTGTGTTTTGGAGAACGTGTAAGCTGTCCTAAACGACTTCTTTTACCAATACGGAGGGAGTACAAGGATATACATGCATAGTACCAATATACTCTCCAGTCACAAATAAATGACGATGTGTATTGGGCTATATATTTGAGAAGATCGATATATTCTAAACATTGACTAATACTAGCTACGTACTATATACCTATAAACTAACAAAATATATACTTTTATGAAGTTATCTTTTACTCTCTTTGGCCACAAAAAGGATGCAAATTCTCGCTTTTGATGTCCCAAACTTTGATTTAAGTTATACAAAAGAGTACTAATCTTCAAAAAACAACATAAGTAGGAAAATTAACTATAAAATATTATTTATTATAAACTTAGTCAAACTTAAACTAATTTAGTCAGTACAAATCCTATAATTACATCCTTTTGTACTAATACCACCACTTCCAAGCATTTAAACTCAACACGATAAAAGTAGCATTTTATAGCCAAAGCTTAGAAGACAGCCTCAAATAATTGTCAAATGTCACTCTTTTTGTCGCCGGGGGAGTAATGGTGGGCATGCATGTATGTGGAGGCGTACATACTCATTTATATGTTCTTTGCTCTATAAGTTCCAAAATATAGCTCAATTTAGTTTTATGCCAAGTCAAATGGGTACGGTACATCAAAATAATTACTGACCATTGATCTAAATAACAATTATCATATATAATTATCTTCTAGGAGGTAACAGAAGAAATAGGGAATATCTCTCTATTAGGGCCTTTCCGGTGGCTTTTAGAAACCAATTCGTCATTTGACGTGGTGTATCATCAGCGGACGAAGCTAGCGCCCGGGAAACTGGGCTCTAGCCCCCTACGGACTGCAGGTAAGTGGAGCCCCCTAAGCCCCTCCTTGCATTTTTATGTATAATTGTATAGATTAGGAGGGGCTAAACTTTGTTAGAGCTTTATCAGCCTGATCTAAATTTTTTTTCTGGCTTCGTCCTATGTATCATCAATGAATCGACTTAACCACTGGACCAGGCGACTCATGAAGGAGAGAGAATGAACTGCAACATCTTGAGACAATTCTTGATGATGAACAAAAAAGGTTTTGGTGGAGGGAAGAATCAATCTTCCTCTCAGTCGGGTGGAGGAAACAGGTTCATTGGGCCAGGCTACAAAGAGAGAAATGTGTTTTTTAATTATACATGGGACCGGCCGTGCTTTTTTTTTCTCTCTGAGTCAACTCATCCTGACAACATTGTTGTCTCTCTCTCTCTCCCCTCGATGAACCGGTGCACCACTGTGGTGGCCCTAATATGCATGTACGATCTAGCTAATAACTACACCCTCCGTCCCAAAAAAAGAAGGACGTTTTTAGGTTTTTCATGCCACAGATTCAACTTCGATTTGTACAAAATACGTGCAACATTTATGTCTCTAAATAAATTTATTAAAAACTAGACTTTAAAGATCTTTCCGATGATACTAATTACGTAACATAATTATTTATATATTTTTAATATATAGTTGCTTGCAGATATTTCTGAAAGCGAAAAGGTCTTTCTTTTTGGGATAGAGAGAGTAGACATGAGGATGACATTTTCTCCAAACATACTTTTTTACAAACATGATTTTTTTTTTGACAAGAACAACTTAATATATTAAGCAGCCGGTTTACATAAAGGTCTTCTAAAGAAGACCGAATCACAACTTGGTCTGCGACCGGATAAGCACAACAATTGCATCGAGAGGCGTTGACTACGACAAGTTCGCCGGGCGAGGGGCGTAGGGGCGCCAATGGCGCATACACCCAGATGGAAAGACCGCGCCAGAAAGCGCCGGTTGAAATTGGGTCGACGGAGCTGATGAAGGACACATCGGGCGACCCGAAGGATATGTTTTTTTGTCGTCGCGGAGGCAGAGGATGGAGCTCCAAGTTGAATCGGGGAAGGCGAAGTAGTCAAGCCAACGCCGGATGAGTAGGTGGCTAGTAGAAACATGGACTGACAGGATCAATGGCTGCATAGTAGAGGTCGAGGCGGAGGCGTGCTGCAGTGTGGGTCCCAGGGAGGTTGATGGCGCCCATTGACGACGACAGTAGCAGAGATGCCGAAAAAATCTTGTAGCAACGGCATCACCTTTAATTGCAACTTGCCTCAATGGGCTTTGAAGGGACACGTTGATGTGGTGGCCCCAACGAAAGCTTCCAGGATAAGGATCCACGAAGGCCACCGCACACGTCTTCCACAGACAGTTCCTGCATGGATGACACGATGTAGCAGAGGGACCCACCGCTAGGATGGAGGGCCCCACACGGCAGGAACGGGGACGCTCCACCGCTAGGATGGAGGGCCCCCACAATGAGAGGCGCCGTGCCCTCGGCGGGAAGGCTCCACTGCAGAGGCCGGGCCTGCGGTGGCGGCGGTGGGCGCGCCGAGCTCCGGCCCGTGCGGAACGACATTGGGAGGGGCGTCGTCGGCGAGATGGGCGGGCTCGTAACGGCGAGCACGCAGAGCGCGGACTTCGGCGCGCAGGGCGGCGGATCCAGCGAGAGGCTCGCCCACTCCGTTGCGTGGGCCGATGTCGCTACGGGGTGGAGATCCGCCCCGACCGAGGTCCCGCCGGTCAGATCCGCCGCGAAGAGCGCGCATGGGGGAGCGCCGTCGGTCACAAGGCGGGCAGCGCCGACCTTGCTGCCACATCGATCCCACCGCCCGAGCCTTGAATGAGCGGATTCACCGACGCCGCCGGGCGCGCAGGAGCCTCGCCGCCGGCGGCTAAGGCGTATCCCCCGGGCCTCCGCCGACGACACGATGTTGCTCGGCTCGGCGCCCGAGCCAGACGACCCGGCAGTGGTCCCCGAGCGGCCCGGCGCACGCTCCGCTGGACCACCGGGAGAGTGCGGCGCCGCGGCGCCCACCGCACGCACACCGCCCGCATCTCGCTCGCCCATGAGTGCCCTTGATGGCGTGTTGCCTGGGAGATGCATCAGCACCACACCGCCGAGATTCACCGCGACGCGAAGGAGGAGGCGTAAAAACAAAGAGAAGAGGAAACCATGGCCAAGAGACCTTTATCGTTGGATGATTTGTACAAGGGGATGGGGGGGCGGCTTACACGACCTCGTCGCCGGCAGTTAAGCCGGGGAGGAGGCAGGGGCGGCAGCGGGAGACGGTGGTGGGTGTTCAGAGGAGGAGGGGGAGGAGGAAGATGGCATATCGCCCTTACTACAGTGAGCTTCCTTCTGTCGGCGTTACAAACATGATTGAGTTGTACCTTTTGTTAATATGGAAAATCTAAGTTGGGTAAAGATTGTCTTAACTAGTGTGAGTGGCGACAAATTATACGGATTTTGAAAAATCTACTACACCTATGTAGGGAACCTCCACTAGGGAGCTATCACGGACATGCAGCTATGCCACCTAAGCAGCCCCACCCAGTCCTTCCGGTCCTCATCATGCGCTCCCCCTCACGGCGCCGTGCGCCGCGACGCACGCCCCCCCTTCCGACCGTCCGCCTCCACCCGCAGGGAGACCGGCATCGCGCGGACCTGCCCGTCATCGCCCCCCTTCGCGGCCGGCGGCCCTACGGCTCCACCCCGTACCGGCCGCCCGGATCCATCCCTTTCGGGCGTATGCATCCCTTCCGTTACATCCCTTCCGCATGGATGCCTTCCGTTACATCCCTTCCGCGGTGAAACTCCGAGCATCTTCCCCACGCGCCCGCGATCTGTTTCCTCCGAAGTTTCTGCCGCCACTTTCTCCGTCTCGCCCGTTCATATATTTTTCGCGATCTATCTCTCGTCACCGTCGGTTCCCGCTACTCGTCCTGGCTGATCGCCCGAAGGGCTTGGAGGACGCGCCAAGGCCAATCGAGTCAAGAAGGTCTTCAACGCGCAAGCGAGTCAAGAAGGAACCGCGACGGGCGGGATCAGCGTCGCCGCTAGGGTCAAGAAGGCACCGCTCCGCCCAGGAGTCGCCACGAAGATCTTCGCCAAGGCTGATCGGCAATGGAGAACAGCCTCGCCGCTAGGGTACTGGTACGCCTGCATGAACTTCCACCGCCTAGCTAGGGTTCTTGCGTATATGATCCGCCTTGCCGCCCGCCTTGCTGCTAGCCTTGCCGTATGAATAATTCTTGCCGTATATGATCAGCGTTGCCGGCCGCCTTGCTGCTGTACGTGCACATGCGTAGCTGTAGTGTGATCTCTCGACCTTCAAGTTCTGTAATTTTCCATTATCATTATCAAGTACTCAATCCGAATTTTATTTGATGAACTAATATGCTGTTCACCTTCTGTTTATTTTATACGTGCATGGTGATGCTCTGTACAACGTGGTCATGTATGATGTCTCTACTGCATGGTCCTGTTCAGATTCGCTGTGCACACAGATTGTATGTGTCAGCTCGGATTGTGTGTGAAACGATTTCATATATATAAGCAGCACTTGAATACGGTGATTTGCAAGTGCTGAATGATTCGATAGCAGTGAATGATTCGGTGATTCCGGCTCTGATTTGCAAGTGCTGAATGAATCGATAACAGCACTTGAATTCGGTGATTTGCTGAATGAAACGATTTCCTGGATGCTGTGATCGACAGAAATAAATGGATTGTGTGATCGATAGCAGTGAATGATTCGGTGATTTGCAAGTGCTGAATGATTTGCAGGATCCTGCCTCCTGCTGATTTGGGTGATCGCCAGAGTAACCAGCCTATGTTAATCGATTATCTTGAGCCAACCTCAGACAATTCACAGATTCCTATTTGCAGCATCTCACAGACAAAACAAAAGCTCGATGTCAGTCAAGTGGAACCAGTTGATCCTGAAGGCAAACAACAAACACTAAGTACCTCTGCCTTTACACAAATCATGCGAGTCTCCGGTGGGGTTGTGTTTATTTTATTTTATCGAATTTCTGTTGAATTTGTCATCACTTTTTGTGCTGCCCTGTGCGTTCGAGATCTTTGTCTCCCAGGTCATTCCCTGGTGGAAGGACGGATCTTGGTGTTCCTTCACAATAAAGCTATAGTCCATTCACTACCGGAATCTGCCCCTTTCCCGTGGGGAAAGTTTTTCCGTCTGCCGCTCACGGGAAGGGGACTCTTTCCCGTGAGCACGGCGTGATCCTTACGAGAAAGGAAAACGCATCGGGAAACACCATTTCCCGTGAGCTCCAGCTCACGGGAAAGCCCCCCGGTGAGGTAGGGGCTCACGGAAAGGGAACCGCCGTGGGCGTTCCCCGCTCCGTCCCCTTCGTCCCCTTTCCCGTGACTCCGCCGTGTAGCTCACGGGAAATCCTTTCCCCGTGAGCTATATATCAGGGCCTCCGGCAAAGGGACCTCCTTTCCCGTGAGTGAGGGGGTTCCCGCTCACGGGAAAGGCCCCACCTTTTTTTTTATTTTTTGGTTTTTGGCTCCAAACTTTTTCTACACTTCCTACACATCATATGGCACTCCATGTTAAATTTTGGTGAATTATTGACTTTATTTGATATATTTAGGTAATTATTCTCTTTTATGGGAATTTTTGAAATGAGGCCAAATTTGAACTACAAGTGCTTGAAATTTTTGAAAAAAATTAGTAGAAAATTTATATTCCTCTTACTCAACACAAAGTAAGGCCTTGCATACAAAAATAAAACCAAATCTGGAACATCTTCATACGAAATCATGAACGCTAATCCCCGCTTTCGAGTGGTTTAAAAATTCTAGAAAATGAACCGATGTGCAAAAAATCATGAAATTTGATAATATGTCATGATATCTTATGCCGAGGCTATGATAAAAATTGGGAACGTTTTGCACAAGTTGGCACATACGATGTTCACAAGCTCCAACGTCTACGTTGAAGTTTCATGTTTGTTGAGAATGATCCAATGTGATTTCATGTGGATGTATGGTCAAGTTGTGGTTTGGCTATGAAACTTTTTTCTATACCTTAGACATCAAAGATTGTGTCATGTCAATTTGGGGGAATTTTTTGGATTATTTTGGTAATTATTATAATTTTATGTTGTAATTAAGTAAATACAAATAGAGATAAAACCACATGAAATAATGGCCAATTTTTCGCGCAAGGATCAATTATGTATGGGTGAGTGAATGTGACAAGGTATTTTTTGAAGTAATCTTGATCAAAATTTGAAAATATATATGCTAGAAAAAGAAAGAGAGAGCAATAAATATGTTTTCGAGAAACACCTTTCCCGTGAGCTTAAGGTTAGCTCACGGGAAAGGGAGGCTCTTTCCCGTGAGTGGAAAGGGGAGGCTCACGGGAAAGGGGGTGGGGGACCCACCCGGGGGCGTATTTGTTGAAATTTTGTTTTTATCCTTTCCCGTGAGCGGATCTCTCACGGGGGGGAAAGGGGTCGGGCCCACCTCGATTGTCGAGTGCGGGGGAGAATTTGATTTTTTATTCTTTCCTATGAGCCGGATCCGGCTGCTCACGGGAAAGGAGGATACTTTTTTAAAAAAATATAGTCAACAAATCGAGCTCGATCCACTCACACACACTCGACACACGCACACACGCACGCCGCCGCCCGACGCCGGGCCGCAGCCCCCGCCCGCTTTGCCGCCCCGCCCATTCCCCGGCGCCCAGCGGTCCCGCCGCCCCCGTCCCGTCACGCACGCGGCCGGCGCCGCCGCCGCCGCCGCCCCTCCCGCCGCCCGCCGCCACGCGGCTGCCGCTGGGCGCCGTCCGCCGCCCCGACCACGCCCGGCGCCTCCGGGTCGCCCGACCCGCCCGGCCGGGGGGAGTGCCGGCACCGGCAACGCGCCCGCCGCCCCGCCGTGCGCCCGGCCACCTCGGGAAGGAGGAAGGGGGAGGGGAAGGGGAGAAGGAGGGGGCGGTGGAGGAGGAGGGAGGGAGGGAGGAGGAGGAAGGGAAGGAGAAGGGAGGAGGGGGAAGGAAGGAGGAGGAGGAAGGAGGAGTGGGAGGAGGAAGGATAGGGAAGAAGGAGGCCCCGACGCCGCCGCCCGGCGGCGTGCCCGACGCCGCTGCTCCCAGGCGTCGCCCGGCGATGCCAGCTGCGCGCGGCACCTTTAGACTAAGACCGCCGCCGGCCAGGGCGGAAGAGAGGGAGGAGGACCAACCCACCGTCGCCCGTCCGCCCGCCCGCCGTCTTTAGCTTCGCCAGTTGCCGGCCATCGTGCCCTTGATGTGAATGTGATTGTCGGCCATCATGCCGTGTGCTTTATTTGCAGGTATTGGAAACATCCCGTGGGGAGGTTCATCGTCGAAATTTTCAACCGAGCCCGTGTTTTTTTTTATGCGAGAGAGGAGCCGTTCGAGCGGAGTTGAGTGCCTCATGGAGCCGGAGTGCCTTGGCGCCTCGATCTTCTTCCTCGCCGGCTAGCCCGACTCCACCGCGACCCTAGGTATAGCCCCTCTTTCCGTATCATGGTCATAGCTAGATCACGCAGCTCGAGTTAGGCGTCTCCCGTTCGAAAGAGATACGGTTGGAAGTATGCAGATCCCCGCATACCTATAACCGTATCTATTTCGAATTGTCCACGTTTTTGGACAGCCCTAGGATGCGTAGATGAGGTCAGTTCCATGCTCCACTCATGCGATTGAGTTTGCAAAGCATCTCCCCTCGTTGTTCTTCGAATACACAATCTTCCTCTCGGGGAGGACGTGTATTTGGAGAACAAATGGGAGGTCTTTGCCAAAATTGTCTCGAGATAGGAGTGGAGCATGGAACTGATCTCATCTACGCATCCTCTGGGTGGGATTAGGACCTATCTTCACCTATTAGATGGTATGATCCTTGTGTAGATGCCTTTGCATTCTTATATTCTCGCGCATATGATAGAGAATGGATGACCGTGCGTGGATATACAATGGCTGGAGGAGTTTTGGAGATTATGACCCTGAATGGATTAGGAAGAGCAGTGCTTTCGTGGACAAAGCTTTTCAAAATGCTCGAGGTGCGAGTAAGGTTTGGTGTCCATGCAAGAAATGTGGGAATAAAAAAAGGCAAAGTAAGGATGACATGTCTAAACATCTTCCCATGTATGGATGGACGGAGGACTATAAGCGGTGGATCTTCCATGGTGAAACTGAGCGTATGAGAGACGAGGTGGTGAGGCAACGCATCGATGATCTTGCTTCTGATGCCGGGGTAGGAGACATGATAGATGACTTTCATGCCGGAAACTTTGGTGAAGGACATCGGGATGAGGGGGAGGAGGAGCCAGAAGAAACTGCAAAGGCCTATTATGCCATGTTGGAGGCGGCACGTAAAACCCCTTCACGACTATGTGGAGGTCTCTCGACTAGATGCCATTTCACGCCTTATGGACTTGAAGGCCCGGTGCAAGATGAGTCGAGACGGCTTTGATGACATGTTGACGGTCTTTGGGGGCTTGCTTCCGCGAGGTCACGACCTGCCAAAGAACATGTACGCAGTCGCGAAAAGTCCTCAAGGTACTTAAGATGCCATACGGAAAGATACATGCTTGTGAGAATGGGTGCGTCTTATTTAGGAAAGACTATAAAGATGCTACGCGACCGCCCAAAGTGTAAATCCTCAAGGTTCATAGAGGTAGACTCTGGTGACGGTCACAAGAGGCAGCTTAACATCCCCGTGAAAATCCTACGGTACCTTCCCTTCGTACCGAGGTTACAACGGATGTACATGACCGAGGAGTCCGCTAAAACAGATGACATGGCACAAAGATGGGCATCGCTACAATCCGAGATAAGATGGTACACCCATCCGATCTTTGAAGCATGGACCCATTTTGACAATATTCATCGACAAAGCTATGGAGGCTCGTGAATGTGCGTGTTCTTGGCCGGCAATGATGGGTTCAATCCTTATGGAATGATGGCTGCCCCATACACTTGTTGGCCTGTATTTGTTATCCCGCTCAATCTCCCCGGGCATCCGCTTTCAAATGTAAGAACATCCTTTTGTCTTTGATAATTCCCGCCCACGGGAAATAAAATGGGTGTGTTCTTAGAGCCACGTGATTGATGAATTGATCAAAGCTTGGAATAAAGGGTTTTGGACGTACAACCGAGCTTTGAAGAGAAATTTTAGGATGTACGTGTGGTACCACTACTCCCCGCATGATTTCTTGGCGTATGGGATATTCTGTGGCTGGTGTGTTCATGTCAAGTTCCCTTACCCAAAGTATGCAAGGCGGCTCGAGGTTCACCTAGTTGAAGAAGGGTGGTGTAGGGTCGAGATGGGGACTAGAGGGGGTGAATAGTCCTTTCTAAAACTAATTGCGATGGCTAACCGAATATAATGCGGAATTAAAACTATTCGCTTAGCCAAGACTTCACCCTCTAGCTATGACTCTAAATCACCTCACAAAAGATCCTACACAAAGCAAATGAGGTGATAAGCCTAGCTTGAGCTCCTAACCGTTTCTATTGCAAGGTCACACAAACCTATGCACTAGTACTTCAAACAAAGGTGAGCTCCTACACAATTCTAATGAGCACAAGCACTAAGCCAACCTAAGCTCACTAGATGCACAATGGACAAGGCGACACACGCCTAACCCAAAGGCTCAAATTACTTAGCTACACAAACTAAGCAAGGCAACTAACAAGCTACACAAGCTAGTAATTGCAAGAGGTACTCCACAAGCACAAGCACAAGATATATATGAATGTAAATGCAAAGCTTGTGATTTGGAGAATGCAAACCACCGAGAAGAGTAGACAAGTTGACACCGGTGATTTTTATCGAGGTATCGGGAAGCTTGCCAACTTCCCCTACTCCTCGTTGTGTCGACCAACACCTTGGGTGGTTCCTTTGGTGTTTCACCTAGATGGTTCTTCGGTGTGACTCTCCGATCACTTGCCTCTCAAGGCACGCCCGCAAGGCACCGCAAGACACCACTCTCAAGTGAGCCTATCACAAGGCACAAGAAGACACCACACTCACAAGTGAGGTAGCTCAAAGACACGCTCTAGTAGTGATGCTCTTCGCGATCCCCGCAAGGTGAGCTCGAACCTCTCACAAATCCTCCTTCGAGCACCGCACAATCTCCGTTGCGTGCTTCACGAAGTCTCTTGCCACCAAGCCGTCTAGGAGGTGGCAACCTCCAAGAAACAACAAGCACACCGGCTTGCAACACGATCACCTAGTGCCACGAATGCGATCTCTCAACGCGAATGCACTAGAATCACTCCTCACTTTGATTTGGATGAACTCTATCAATCACAAGTGAGTGGGAGGCTCTCAAGCACCACAACACAAGCCACCAAGGCCCAAGTGTGCTTTCAAGACCGAGCAAGCTTCGGGTATGTGGTGTATAAATAGCCCCAAGTCAAATAGAGCCGTTGGGATGAAATCACGGCTTCTGCGAAGTTGACGACGCGACCGACCGGACTCACGGCAAAGCGTCCGTAGAAGCGTCGATCGCGTAGCGTCCGGTCACTACGGCACAAGTAACGGCCCCGACCCAACGGCTACTGAAGCGTCCGGCCACCGGTTCGGTCAAGGCACCGGACGCATCCGATCCACTGGCGTCCGGTCAAAACGCGCTGCGAGCTCTCGCGGGCCTTATCGGCGGGCCGGCGTCCGGCAAGGCGTCCGGCCGATGCACCGAAGGCCCGGTCGAAGCGTCCGGCCGACGTTTTCCAAATAAAACTCCACGAAACACCGACTCCTTCTCTTCGACATGCTACCCATCAAGTATACCAAACTTGAGCACGAGGAATAGCATGTTTTCACCACCAACTTGCATCCGCGCAATAGAAAATATGCAACTCATTTTCTCGAAAGCGAATCCCCCGCAAGGCTCTACGGGAGGATGAGCGGTTCACAAACCCAACTCAACCCCGCAATCACCGCCGCCTTTGTAAATGTGCCAACACCACCAAGTGTACATCACCATGTGCAAGTGTGTTAGCATTTTCACAATCATTTCAAAGGTCGGGTTAGCTCTTAGCGCGCCACTCGATCCTAACACATCGCAAAGTTAGATCGCTCAAGTGGCACTAGATGACCGATATGCAAACAAGTTTGCCCTCTTGATAGTACGGCCATCTATCCTAAACCCGGTCATAAACTTCTCTAAGCTCCTCATGACCCGCGAAATGAAATGCCCTATAGGTTATACCTTTGCCTTGCGCATTTCCATTCCGCTCCATCTCCAAGTGCCGATGCAACACATGCACCAACACGATCACCAAATGATATGATCCACTTCATATCATCACGTGACACCATTGGTCCATCGATCTTGACCTCACTTGCTCTTCACCGTTGCATCGGTCCGTCGGGCGCTAAGTCTTGCCCAAGCTTCACCGCCTCGCGGTCCATCGCTTCACCGCCTCGACTTGCCCTTCACACTTGCAACCAGTCCATCAAGCCAAGCCTTGTCTTGATCTTCACCACCTTGGTCACATGACTCCATGTCATGTTTCATATGCAATAAAGCTCCTTCATTGCGTCATCATATGTGAACTAACCTCCCGTGTATTATCTCAATCACACATTGTTAGTCCACCTAATGTTGACACTCAATTACCAAAAACCACAAGGGACCTTTGGTGGCAAGTATTCTCGCGTTCGACAAGCATCGGCAGCTTCCTCCCTCTTGACCATGCATTCAGGCTAGACAAGAAGAACTTTTACGAAAAGGTCTCCAAGTTACGGACCCTCCCGGAGATGATGACAATTTGCCGAGATACGTGCTCAAGTGGATTCTCTTGTGGTCGATGAAAAGGTGTCTTTGTGGGTTATGGCGAGGATCATGCATGGACTCACAAGTCGCTTAGAGAGGCTCCCTATCACGATGACCTTCTTCTTCCACATAACCTTGATTTAATGCATACCGAAAAGAACATCGCCGAGTATTTTCTTAGAACATTCATGGAAACTAGCAAGTCAAAGGACAACGTTAAGGCTAGAATTGATCCGCAGAGTTGTGTGATGTAATCAAGCAAGAGATGAAGCTTCGTAGCAATGGCAAAAGATGGAAAAAACCTAAGGCCGATTACGTGTTGAGCAGGCCCCAAAGGAGGGAAGTACCGCAATGGTTTCAAAAGTTAATGTTCCCCGATGGGTATGCAAAGCAAATCGAGGAGGGGAGTGAACTTATGTACTATGCGAATCAATGGGCTCAAGAGTCATGACTACCACATATGGATGGAGCGGCTTCTTCCAGTGATGCTTCGAGGATATGTCCCCGATCATGTCTGGCATGTGATGGCGGAGTTGAGCAATTTCTTTCGACAGCTTTGTGCTAAAGAGTTATCTCGGACCACACTTGAAGAAATGGAAAAAATGGCACCGTGTGTTGGTCGTAGGGATGAAAACGGATCGGATCGGAGCGGATAATGGCTTCCCCGTATCCTAATCCTATTTTTCTAATCGGTTTCGAGCGGAGCGGATATTATGCGGATACGGATGTGAATACGGATTTTTTCGGATGTCGGAAATGGTACGGATTTGGGCCGGTGTCGGAGCGAAGCGATCTTTTAGAAGTCGGATAATATATGTTCACAAAATTAATATAAGTTCTAAGTTTAGATTTATAACAATATAAAAGAAGCATATAAAAAAGTGAATATTCTTGTATTTAACAAGATAACATAGCGTGAGTGGATTCTTCAACCACGGGATCAAGTACATGATGACTTCGTATATGCTTAAAATAGAAAAATAGGCAATCACAAGACACCCATCTCCGTTGCCTACTGATTAGGCAAATAATCAATCATAGCATTACCATTCTATATATAGCATAAAGATATTTAAATATATTTTTTAAGTTTTTTACGCTTAAAAAAATATTCGGTTATCCTATTATAAGCATCGGATAATCCGTGTTTAATTATCGGATAATCCATACCCGCCGGATTTTATCAATACCATATCCTACACCGCATCCGTATATAGTCGGATTCGGATTATCCGTATCCGCCGACGGGTATTAAACACACTTCTCCATATCCTTAAAATTCGGGTTGGAGCGGATCGGTGCGGAGAATTATCCGTACCACTTTCATCCCTATTGGTGCGTAAGTTGGAGAAGATATTTCCGCCAGGCTTCTTCGTTCGATGGTGCATTTGATTTTACACCTTCCATATGAGGCACGGATGGGTGGCCCCGCATTTCGTTGGTGCTATGCTATTGAGAGAGTTACGAAGCATGTTCGGTCCGACCGTAAAAATAAGTGTAAGATTGAGGGTTCCATCGCGAGAAGCAAAGGTTCGGGCAGGAGGTGTCGACTTCACATCAAAATACTATGGTGACAACCTTCCTAGCTCGCATTATCCACCCCCTCGTTACAATCGATGAAAATGAATCAACCCTCGGCCTTTTCCAAGGAAAACTAGGGCGTGCAAGTGGTTCGAAAATAAAGACCTTGACACCTCTGAGTGGCGCAGATATCATGAATTTTATACTTTTCAACCTTGACGAAGTGCTGCCTTACATACGATGAAGTCACAACTTTAAGCAGAGAGAACAGACTTGTCTTGATGTAGTTAATATTCTCGCATCCAACCCTTTTGTCTCTCGTTGGTATAGGAAATTTCAATGGCAATTCTCGCATCAACGAAGGGAGCCTCTACCGCATGAATTGGACACCCCGCTAGACAGGGGTCTTTGGCAATGGAAAACCCAATTTCATTTGTTGGTTCAAACGCCGTAATCGCCCAATTTATGCTAATGAACGCCTCGTTTCATATGCTAACGAACCGTCTCATTTCATATATCATGCTTGAGCTTGCGAGCTTTATGCGATCCGGGTATGCACCCCGAGCTCATACAGGTTGCCTATGGCTGTTCCACTAGGGTTAGGTCATTTACCGGTTATGACGTGAATGGATATCGCTTCCACACAACGAGCCATGAGCAGAATCGACCAAACCGAAAAACCACAAATACCGGAGTTTTCACTAAAGGTGATGATGGAAGTAGCACTAAAGGTTATTATGGAAGAATTGAAGAAATATACGAACTTCATTTCCGGTACTAAATGGCTTGCTCCTGTCGTGTTTAAGTGCCATTGGTTTGATCCCGAAATAACGAAATCGGACGATAAACTTGGGATTGTTGAGATTCGACAAGATTCCCAGATGGCCGGAGATGATGTCTACATTGTGGCTCAACATGCCACACAAGTTTATTACATCCCATGGTGTTGCCAGGACGACGAGCGGCTTAAGGGTTGGGATGTTGTGCAGAAGGTATTGCCACATGGTAGACTACCTGTCCCAAACAAAGACGATTACCATTTTAATGCAAACACATATGAGGGAGAGTTCTTCCAAGAAGAAGGGCGATTACCATTTTAATGCAAACACATATGAGGGAGAGTTCTTCCAAGAAGAAGGGCTACAAGGTAAATTTGTGATAGAAATAACCGGGCCCAATGAAATGGAAGTAGACAATGAAAGTGTTGTTGATGATGAGGAGGACGAGGAGGTTCGAGATGCGAAGGACTTGCAGTTACTTGATAAATTACTTAAGGACAATGAGAGTGTTGACGTCATTCCTCCTCCCATGGATCCTGCCAATCTTCATATGTTGGAAGACGTAGACATGGATGATAGTGATCATGAGGATTATGATCCGACAGTGCGAAATCATGACAAAGATGAGGATTATTTCTAATACATGTAATACTATGCATCTTTTAATAATTATGTTCTCGTTTATTTTTTTTTCATCTCTTAATAATTATGTTCTATTTAATTTTGCATTTTTACTAATTATCTACATCTAATTGCGGGTGATTCAAAAAAGATGCCTCGAGCGAATGTCCTCAAGAAAGTGTCCAAGAAATTAGGTAAATTCAGAAAGATTACCGAGCTAGGGCAAGGGCAAGAGGAAGGGGAAGCGTCCACACCACCACCACCGCCACGGGGGTAGGGGCAAGGGCAGGCGTCGTGCACCTGGACCACCAACGCCACCACCCGAGGAGGAGGAGGAGGAGGAGGCGGCGAGGCGGAGGCGGGAGGCGGACGGCGTGGACCTCTCGGCGTCGCAAAGACGTGGAGCACGCGAGGAGGAGGAGGAGGAGGAGGAGGAGGAGGAGGGATGGGGGAAGGGGAGTAGCCACATGACGGGAGGGGGTTCCTCTTCCTCTATTGGGAGGTGCAATGCGCTGCGAGGCCCCTCCGGACTCCTAGATCGAATACCTCCCGAGCACCGTAAACCCGACCATAAGACCGGTACCTCCAAAGTAATTTACTTTACATTTTAGCACTACTTCTTATTTTTCAGGTTGAAAATCATAATAGGAACTAATAATTATTCTTGATCATTTGGGCAGGTCTTTTGTTGTTACCGTGAACTTCGGTTAAAGGCCGCCTTCCCAATGGCATTCTTGGTCTATTGGTCGGGAAGCACTACCCCGCGGTTACCGTTGCGGGGAGAAGAGGAGCATCACGTCGTTCCACCGATGACGTGGACTTTGAAGATAACTTTGATACGACAGTGGCGAAAATACGAAAAACAAGGCGAGCGTGTGATCAAAGAGCTGCGGGTAAGTCTATGTCGCGACTTGTAGTGTACAAATACATCGCTTCAATTTCACATGTTTGAAATAATGACTGAATACATTGCTTCTATGTGCAGGATTACTTCAAGATCGAGGAGGGACGCGAAACTCTGGGCGGATGAAGTGGTCGCTCACGCTGCATTTCAAACTTGTGACGGACATGTGGTACGAGGCACGTGGCCAGCCGTCGGGACATAGTACGGGACAATCCTTAAAAGGAGGCTCAATAAGGAGGAATGGAAAACGTTGAATCGACGCAGAACAATATATGCCGGTAAATATTGAATGGTCATACTAAGTTTAATTATGCTTAATGTGATATTCTAATATGTTTTATACTTGGTGTCCCGTAGGTGATTCGGAGTGGTGCTTGGCTCATAGGCGGTCCCGGGAGCCGATGGTGAACAAGTGGGTCAATAGAGATTTTGAGAAGATCCACAACGACCACGGGAACGGCGTGCCATGATGCCAGGTGTACCACACCATCAAGGCAACCTTAATCTCTCGGCCTACTCGGTTAGATATGTAAGTCTTATCCAATTCTTATTTTTCGATGCGCAACTCGAATACTTTCTAACCATCCTACTTTTTTTTTCACACAGAGCGGACACATGGCGTGCCACCGAGCACGCTTCGAGGCCTTTGCTTGCTCCCACATGGGCAAGGCGTCGGATCCCGCGGTCGTCTACAACCCCGAGGCTCCGCCCGACGTCTACACCAACCCGACCGCCTACGCCCCGGCTCACTAGGTACACCGAAGTGGCGAGGAGGTCTATGGAGAAAGCTTCGATCCCCGCGGCCACAACATTGGGGGGGGACATCGCCATGATCGCCGGAGGAGGCAAGAAGCACGGGCGGTAATGGTTGGGTGATAGTGTTATCAACCCGCGCCAAACAAAGACCCTATCTCGAGCTCCGAGGACTTTCGGGGGCCCCGGTGATCTGAGCGGCCAACCACTTACCGGGCTACGGTCTCGGACTCGAGGTAATTTATTTTTTTTATTCAAGGTTCATTTATCTTTACATACTTGTTTCTCGTGTTCTAACTTTGTGTTGAAATAGGCCCGTCATACGGGAAGAGAGGAGGCGACGGGAGGAGGCCGAGGAGAGGAGCGGTTAAGGGCTCGGGCGGAGGCAGAGAGGGCTGAGCAGCACCGGAAGAGCATGGAAGCTCTCCTAGGGTATCTCGCGCGTGTTGGGGGGGCAAGATTGGTGAAGAGCCGCCGTCGGAGATCTTCTTCGCTCCACCGTAGGTCTTCCCTCCACCACCCGTCTCACGGTCAACCGTCAATCTTCCCTCCACCCATTTTGGAGGCTCTCCCGTGAGTTTGTCTACCTTAACTCCAAATATGCATATATGAATGTGAATGGAAATGATCGGAGTTTTGAATGCACCATGAGATGTGCACGTGGACATGTGGTTGTCGGCCATCGAGCCATTATTTTGTTGCGGTTTTGGAAACCCCTCCGTGCGAGGGGAGGTGCTGCCGAAATTTCTAACAATTTATCTTGCTTTTTTTCAAGTCAATAGAATCTACCTTTAATTTTGTCTCACAAATGCAATATCTTTGCCTACGTGCGGGATCAATCTCATGCCTCGAACCCATCTCTCGAACGTAACGCTTGGGACCGAGGTGCGGAGCAACAAAGGCGGCTAGGGCCGTTGGTACTGAAAGTTGTGATGATTTAGGTGATAAACTTGTGAACTTGAACTCGTGAAGTCATTGTGATGGTTGAACACATGGTTGATAAACTTGTGAACTCGTGACTTGTTGGATTTTATGTAATATATGTGTTATTGTGGATTATTGCGCTATATATGTGAAATCTGTGTTATATATAAAATATATATATATATATATATTTATATGTGTCAATTATGTCTTTGGAACAAAAAAAAAAAAAATTCTTTCCCGTGAGCAAAGGCGGCTCACGGGAAAGTGATTCATAACTTTCCCATGAGCCGAGGCACGCTCACGGGAAAGAGACCAAATATTTCCGTGAGCTGCAGCTTTGCTCACGGGAAAGGGACCTTCTTTCCCTTGAGCCGCTCCGTTACAGCTCACGGGAAAAAGAAGGCGAAACGCCGTTCGCTATCCCGCTCACGTAGGCCATAACGGGGGATCCAGCCCCCGGCCCGCCCCCCGTGGACATCGCGCCCGCCCGCCCCCCCTGCGTTAACTCTTTCCCGTGAGGTAGGGGTGCTCACGGGAAAGGATATCACGTGAGTATGAACCCTGCTCACGGGGAAAGGATGCTTTCCGGTCTTTTCTTTTCCGTGATGCCTATCCGTGAGTAACCCACGGAAAGCCTTTCCCATGGGGAATAGGGGCTTTCCGTGAGTATCCCACTCACGGGAAAGGCGGCGAATCCGTAGTGATTGATATTATCGCACTAGCACCTGCAAATTATGTTCATTCAGTGACCTCATGATTTCATTTGCTCCTTATGATTGATCTTTTCAGACTAAGCTTCTTCTCAACTCTAATATCTAACATTTATATGATACTAACTCTTATCGCAGGTAACATTTCAAAGTCAGCTCACTATCAGGCGTGCACGAATAAGTTAAGGCATCAGCTCATCCACCAAGGACTTCCTCAAATAAATAATTATATTTTAATTTTCCATTACCAAAGGTTGTAACTTGTGCAACCTATTGAAATATTTCCGTTCATTATTAGCTCACTTAGAAGAGTACAGACAAAAGTTTATACTTAAATCATCTTATGCCAACGAATATTTTCTCGCTTTCATGCATTACGATCCTCATGACCATCTGGTGAGTGCTTGCCCTTGCTAACGTATAATTGAGCCTGTCCAATAATTTGATCATTATATCGGCCACTTTTGGACAAAGTTGAAATTGAAGGATGCTGAAAGCATGCACCAAGGTTTAAAATTGGAGAGTGAATCTTCTCCAAAGCTAATTGTGATTAAAATTCTTAGTGATTACAATTCAGAACTACACAAGTTCCTTCTTCATACCCCAGAACGCTGGGAATCCTAACGCACGGGGAATCCTATACTACAACAGTGGCAAAAAAATGATGCACCCAGGATAATAATGTGCTAGTTGTTGAGTGAGCTTGACATATGATTCCATGACCCACACGAGGGAATCTGATATACATCATTTTCAAAATGTCGCAAAACAAACTTTGCAGTGGCATCTCTTTCCATGGACACAAAATATATATAGAAATTTTTTACAATAATTGGAAAAAAATTCGATGGCTCACATCGACCGAGAGCGACCGATCCGACGACAACGAAGGCATGAGGAAACGGGTCGGAGGAAACGGGAGGAAAATGATATGTCTATGGTCGGTGGGCTAGGGGGAAAAATTTTCCTCCCGTTTCCTCCGCAAATGAGGCGCTTAAGACCAGGCGGTAATTGCATTCTTATAGTTCTTTCTTTTGATGAAGGGTAAAACGGTAACTTCATAACTATGTTTTGAGTATAGTTTTGAGATCATGATTTATTAACTATAGTTAGATAATGCGTGTTCTTATTAACTTTTTTTACAAAATTCCTAGGGTTCATCGTGCCACCGCCGTGGAGGTGCTTCGGGAGGGCCGGCCGCATCCGACAACCGCCGCCGCCGATCCGGCCCGGCGTTGACGAGGGCGGGCGGGCGCCAGGCGTGGCCATGAGCTCACACTTCACCTCCAGCGCTGGCGGCGCCAGATCCCGGAAGCGCTGCATCGCCTCCGGGTGCGGGCCGATGGGGCGGCGTCGGGCGGCCGGTGATTGCGAGGGCGAAGACGGGCGTGGACCGGGAGGAGGTGCGAGGCGGCTCAGCCAGGGCGGCGAGCGAGGCCGGGAGGGGGGTTCAGGCGGCTCCCCGGGATCGGGGCGGCGGCCTCGCGGATCGTGGGCGGTACATCGGGTTCCTTATGACGGCCGGAGCGACGGAGGGACCGCTACCGGGGTCGCGGGTCGTGGTCGGGGATGCGGTGCGGGGTGAGGGAGTGGAAGATGCGAAATGGCCAATGTACCCTTGCCAACAAAAATAGAAAATCGGTGAGGAAATAAGAGGAAATGGGAGGAAATTTCAAGTATAGCAAAAGAGCTCATATATATATACATCAAATTCAGTGGGCCAATATATTTATGCCCAAGAATATAATTTATCCGCTCAGGAGAAAAGAAAGGGGCCAGTTTCCTTATAAAAACTACTATTTTAATTGACATTATTAGCCATTTTTTATTTATATTTTTTACTTTTGTCATTAGTTTTTTGCTGTGCGGAGTGAATGCAATGTCAGGAGAGCTTGCACGATTATTGACGGCCGGGCCGCCGGGGATGCCCATAAAAAGGGCACACAATGGCAGCCATCCACGCGTCAGACTCCTGTACAACTATTCCCTTTGACATTTGCTAATGATTTGACGCCAAAGAACAAAGCCGACGTGGCATAACTGTATGAAGGATCACACTGCCACATGGCAGCCTTCAATTGTCGTCTGACTAGGAAAGATAGATGCATGGTATCGATGGCGATGCCTCTAAATGGAGAATCTGTAACAAACTATTGCTATTCGTTACAGTACTAGAGAGATGCAACCACCTTTGATCTCATTATTGGTAAGATCTTTTCTTACAAGTAATTTTGCCACGTCATATTCATATGGGTGGGGCCAATAATAAGTATCGAATGAATTAGCCACCAACATTGCAAGAATAGACATCTTTGATAACCACTCGTGTTGGAGGATCTTTTTAAGAAATATTAGTAATTCCTTTTAACAATGATCCGATTGAAAATTATTTCTGCATCTAACCCTTTTAGTCGCATCAACACACCTAGCATGATAGACCCTAACGCGCAATATGCATTGACACTACAATGTCCGCCACGCTGGCGCCATCGAGCGACCAAGCACTACTGGAAACTCGAAACTGCCTTTCAAAATATACCCACAGAAAAAAATATGAAAACACACAGAATAATTGCATAATTTTTTCTGTGCGTGAGAATCACACACGGAAAAATTTGACACTCACAGAAAAAAAAATTACAATTTTTGTGTGCTTTCTATAAAATGCACAGAGAAAAATGTAAAAACACACAGAAAAAATTGTAAATTTTCCGTGGGTTTCTACAAAACACAGAGAGAAATAGACCAAGCGCCTTCATACTAACTTCATATGAACAAGTGCAGTTTTTCTTTTTAATCTCTATAAAACTTGTAACTGGTTTTTTGTCCTCATACTAACTTCAAATTTGATGATTTTTTCCTAAATTTTCTAAAATAATGCTCTATCAATTCATTGTGTTTTATAGCCATTATTTTGGTCTCCTTTTCATGTGAAATTGTTTTATCAATTCAAATTTTGAATTTCAAAAAGTGATAGCTTCAAACAACAATTTAAAGCAGTAAATGATTTCAGCTGAAAAAGTCATGAACATAAAAATTGTTGAACTCATCAAGATCTCCAATTTTCATTTTAGTCATTGCTTCATCCGACAAAGTGGTAGTAACATTGTTCACATGTGGATATTTTAAACTAGGAAAACATTGGTGTATGCTACCTATAATGTTATATAAGATCTGATGTGTTCTAATGTGACTACAGTATGTTGTGATGTGTCATGAAATTGCTGTGTGGACAATATATATTTTAATATGCTATTGCCACAGTTTCCAAATAATTAGTGTATCCAATTTGCTGCATGGTAAGTTTTTTTTTTTTCTGTCGGTGGCAATTTTTCTATGCGTTCAACGACTTAACCCGATAGAAAAATACAATTTTCTGTCAATGTACCTCTAACTCTGACGGGACAACACTAACAGAAAAATCATTTTTCTGTCGGGTTTTTTGCTTTTTTTCTATGAGGATTTACGCACAGAAAAATTATTTTTAATCTGGCTAACACAACTTTTCTGTGCGTGTAAAACTCACGGAAAAATTATTTTTGACGTGCGAACCACAGAAAAATTGAATTTTTCTATCAATGCATTTCTGTGTGTATTTTTCTGATGGTATTCGTATTTTTTCTGTGTGTTTTTGCACACTCAGAAGAATGTGAGTTTCAGAAGTGAAGGCCAACATGGTGGGGTTCACTATGCCGCGTCACGGCACCTAGCACGATAAGACCTATACAGGTCATGGCAGACCCTCTTATTGCTGCTTCTCCTGTTCACCCTTCTATTCTCTCCTTGCATAAGCTTGCTTGTGTGGGTGGCTTTTTTTTCCGGATATGCCAGGAAGAAGATCAAGTTATCATATCATATACTAAGAGCAAGGCTAGTAATTTAGCCAGCTGCTGGCTGCAAGTACTTGCCATGTCATATATACAACCAGTTATATAGCCAACTCATATTATGGCTTAGCTATTTGGCTGGCTGCAGCAAGATTTAATAGTATTTAATGATCACATGCCCATACATATGTCCTCTTCGAAATATACATGAGAGCGATGAGAGGGAGCCGGAGATGTGGATGACGAGCTGCCGGAGATATCTCGTGTCGGGGGAGAGAGGAGGAGGGAGGCACGGCAGCGCGCACGAGCATGGCGGGTTGGTGGGAGTGGGTGCGGGCGGGCGGACAAGAGTAAACATGCACCCATTTGCCCACGCAAGACGGCAAGTCGGGCAATGCCCGCCGAGAAATTCCCAAAGACGCGCGCGCGCCGGCCACAACCCCGATCGACAAGCCGGCCGAGTAGGCACGCAAGCCTCCTCATATGATGGCGATCTCGCACGGATCGCTGCTAGGTCAGGCCCCGCGCCACCGCTGTGGCACCGCCGCCCGTGGGGGCGCACCACCGTGGTCGTGGGAGCTGCGGTGGAAGGGTGCACATCGGGAGCGACGCTGGGGGGGCGAGAGCGACGGCTCAATGCCGGACTTCAACGAAGGAGATGCCGGCAATGAGTTGCCGGAGCTCGCCCGTCGGCGCAGTCTCCCAACAGAAGGGAGGGTGTGCGCCCGCCACGGCGGTGGCTAGCCCGAGGCATCCACGGTGGGCGCGGCGACCATGGCCACGCGCGCGCTTAAAGCCGGCACGGAAACCACGGCCTGGCGTCGGACGCGGCATCCATGCACCACGGCCACGGCGGGAGGAGCATGGTCGATCCGGGCCTTCGATCAGGAAGATGGAGCGGAGCAGGGGATCGGGACGAGAAAAAGAAGAAAAGAAAACGCCCGGCTTGCCGCCGCAACGGGCTGAAAGTAGGCGCTTTTTCCTCGTGCCATGTCTTTGCAACCTGGCGAAGAGTTTATGGCCCGCTCCTCGTTCTCTCTCCTTTTTCGTGGCTGTTTTTTTCGATGATGTGGATCCTCTTTATACTTGCTCTAAGTTTAGTGGTTGTTTTTCCGATGATGTGGATCCTCTCTATACTTGCTCTAAGTTTAGTACTTCGTTTCTTTTAACTTTGGGTTATGGGCAAAATTACATGGATAATAAATTGCATGGCTCCTTTAAAAGCGTACTCACTCCGTCCCTAAATAAATCAATTCCTAGAATCTGTGCGGTCTTAAACTTTTTTAAGTTTGACCAACTTTATAGAAAACAATAATAATATCTATGAAATAAAATAAACACCTTATGAAAATATATTCTATGGTAAATCCGATGAAACTGATTTGGTACCATAAATCTTAATGCTTTTTCTAAAAATTCGGTCAAAGTTTAAAAAGTTTGACTTAATACAACTCTAGAAATCTATTTATTCAGAGACAGAGCGAGTTTATGCTTAAAGTGAAGCCTACGATGGTGAAAAATATCGGCCCTTTGTTGCAACCTCCGACGATAGGTGGTAGTGTACGGTTTGTACAGTGATGCGTGCTCTACTATCCATGCATGCATGGCCAATGCCTAAATATCTAAGAAATTAAATTAAAAAGTCGTGCAACCATAGCCCATCTTGATGAGGTGTAGACTTGTAGAGGCTCGTCGTGGATATATTTGCTCTCATCTAGTTCTTGTCGGAGAACGAGCAGCGCGATATGGTCACGACAAAATGCTTTGGATGGCGTTGGCACTGGCACCAAAAAGTAAGCCCATGGTGTAACTACAGGGCTTGTTTGATCTATATGCATTGTAGGAAAACAAGTTTAATCTGATACACAATGGAATGTAGGTTATACAGAGAGTGAAAGGCAAATAGGCAATCCATGTCGACACTACTCACGACATGCATTTAGGTAGCCCAAGCTCCAATGCAAGCTCATGAACAAATCCTCATTATTCCTTGATTATTCCAGGGGTCTATCAATAGATGCGGATCAATGGAAGTGTATTGAAGGGAGGAAATTGAACATTTCTCCCAATCCATCAATTCACATAGGACATGCATTTATCCAAACAACCTCAAGAAATAACCAGTATTATATACTCCAAAAGGAAACGTACTGATCAGCATATAGGATGGACAAATTAGGTTGCAGAGTAAAGTAAAACGGATTTAAAAATAAATAAAAGAAAAGAGGAAGTTCTGGTTCAACCACCGCACTACTACGCATCTTATTTTTTTTGGTGGGGCAAAAAACATTTACCGTGGCGGATAACCGCCCACGAACATAGGGTCACTGTAAATCGATGATGAGGATCGTGGCGGTTTTCTCTCGAGAGCCCAAAAAAACCGCCACCATTAATCCAGGAAAAAACAAAAAAGAAAAATTCAGATCCAGGCCCAAACGGGCCCGGATCTGAGCTGCGCCGCCGGATCCGCCGTGGGGCCCCGGATTCCGGCCGACAGCGGATCCGGCCCCGTGCCCGGGATCCATGCTTGCCGCCCGAGGAGCGCGCGCGGCCGCCGGGATCAGCTGGGGAGCCAGCGCCCGGGCTGATCCGCTGGCGGGGAACCGCCCCAGCTGCGCGCCACCAGCGCCTCCGCCCTCGGCAGCGCTTGCGCCCGCGTGCTCGGCCGCGCCGCCGCCGCTTCGCCCGCGGCGCTTCGCCGCCCGCGCCTTTGGCCGCCAGCGTCGCCCAGCCGCGCGCGCTTTGGTCGCCTCGCTAAGGCGCCGCCGTCGCCCGGTAAGGAGGCCCCGCCGTGCCCCTGTCGCCTCTCTGGGGCTTGGGGCTTGCTCGGGATGGGAGGGAGATGAGATGGAGAAAGAGAGGAAGAGAGTGAGTGCGGCTGAAAGAAATTGGAGATAGGTTAGGGTTTGCTTCCGTTATTATATCTTTGGGAAGTGGAAGTCGGGCCACAATGGGCTGCTCGCTAGGGTTAATTTATTTACCGTGGCGGTTATTATAACCGCCATGGTTAATAAAAAATAACCGCCCACGGTTAATCATGACATTAACCGTGGCGGTTTTTCAAATAACCGCCACCATTAATCGTTTGGAAGTGCCTCGCAAAATCAATTCGTAGTAGTGGCAAACAGCAATTTTATTTACAGGCTGGCGGATCATAAAATATGGGCACCAATGACAGAAGAAAAAAAATTAAAAAAACAAAGTCTATTACTGCTTTTGCATCCAATTTTGTAACCTCCCACCAACGAAGGCATAAGGCCAATGAGAATTTAAATATACTTAAAAATATGTCGATAAGATACGTTTAAGAACAACTCTAGCAATAACCTCCAAATCGAGCTCCTACTTTTTATTTGAGGGCTTCCCCTACTTCTAAGGAGCCGTAATTTTTGGGCTATATACTTTAGTAGGAGCCGTCAAATCAAGGCCCTCAAATTTATTCATAAAGAAAATGACACTTAGGGCACACCCGTCATCCTCTTCTTCTACGAGAGGAACCTAGCTATGCGAGGCGAGGAAGGGCGTGGCCGGAAAGCGTGTGGTCGGGGAAGGGCTCAGCAAGCATGGGTTTTTTCACGGAGGAACTTCGACCATGCTTCAATAGGGCGAGGCCGAGGAAGGGTGCATGATGGGAATAGGGGCTCTGGCGAGTAGGAGCTTCTCTACGGAGGAACTCGGCCATGCTTCAATAGGGCAAAGCCAGAGAAGGGCGTGAACAGGAAAGGAAGGGCCAGGGGGAGAGGCTCTATGCCTCGAGATGGCCGTCACGCCTAGGAGGGACCCTCACGGACGGGCCCGGGGAAGGGTGGCAAACTCGAGCGGGGATGGGATGGGAGAGCTCGAGTGGGACGGAAAAAGGAATCACACCCGTGGGAGGAGTAACTATCCAAAACAGTGATTTGAATGTGGGGGTCTCTAGGGAGAATTTAGCTGCCCACTCAAATCTCGGTTCGGGCTCAAGTATGAGCCCTGTAACCACGACACCCATATTTAGTTATGAGGCTCAAGTACATGTCTTACTAGAGTTGCTCTAATAAGTATTTAGAAACACATTGCACACACCGGGGAGGTCCTAAGCGGAGATACGTGTATTTGGAAATATCATAACTGTTAACCTGAATGATTTTAAAAATACATATTCTAGGGACACGAATAATGTGCATCCAAGAGCATACAAAGTTGGAAAATCGTGTAGGATTTCATAGAAAACAGATTTATTTCACAGAATAAAAGAGTGCGTGTTCGTACGGCATCAAGCTACAGTAGTAGTTCCAACTGCTCTCTCCTAGCTCTGGAAGCTAGTTGGAAGGCGCGCCAAGCTAAGCTAGGCGTAGTAGGCGGAATTCAATTCAAACCGCAATTCCAAACCGAGGTGTAAAGCCATCCAAGCTGAGGCAGCAAGCGAGGGAGGTGAAGCAGCACACACTTGTCGCGGCCGCCTTGACAAGTCAGAATCGAATCCGCGCCGCCCCTGCGATCGAGCGAGAATTAACAATTCCATCCTAGAATTAAACAAGTTTTTTGTTCTTGAGGAAATTACGAAAAGAAGCCCGATGATGGAGCAAGCGGAATTATTGGCGCCAGGCCAGGCCAGGGGCAGGGGGAGATTCGATGGAAGGAGGAGGGAGGTCTCGGGAAGAAAGAGAGAGAGCCTACGTAGGCTCGATGATCGCGGGGGCAGCAGGGAATTCTTTCGGCCATATCCGAAAGGCATCCATCCATCGGAGGCACACGCATCGCCCATCCATCCACTCAGCATCATCATCTCCCCGGCGCCGACGACGTCGGTTTCTTTCAGGATTCGAATAATAATTTATCCCCCATCCCCGGCCCGCCCCAGAGATGAGAGAATCCACCTCGATCGGCCGGCCATCCTCCTGCCCGCCGCCCTTAAATATGATCCCCGCCCCCCGGCTCCTGCCACCGTGGAGCTCCACAACCCAAACCCCGGCCTCTCTCTCTCCATCATCGTCTTCTCTCCCTATCTCGTTTCCTAGCTAGCTAGCTTGTTGCACACTTCAGCTAGCTTAGCTGCACGCACTTGTTCAAAGGCATACGTGCTTGCCTTCATCCGGCCGGCCTATAGCTTGGGCTTCTTGCCTTGGTAAATCTCAAGTCTCATTCTTGGCCTGCATATAGCTTGCATGCTTGTGTTTAGTAGCAGCTCTGATGAGTTGCTCATCTGTAGCAAACAGGTTATGTATGCATTGTGTACGTACCGTGCTTTCCTTCAACACACAGAAGAAGTTCATAGATCTCAGGCCAGGTTGATGCACAGCACAGCACACAGCTAGCTACTAGCTAGAGCACTACCTGCGTTGTGCATGTCGAATTTCGCCACCGCAAAATGTGACCAGTCCACGTTCATGCATGGTTCCCTTTTCTTCAAATATACAGGATCGAAATAGCAAAACACGGTCGCAAATGCAGTAGAATATATATAGCTCGCTGTCGTTGCATTGGCGTGCTCACTCTGCTAACAGTAACAGCTGCATGTACACATGCTCCTCTAGTTCATTAATTCTCCGTTTTCTTTCTTCTTGAGTTCAGAGAGAAACTTAATTGTGATGGATACACGACATCCACTTAGCCTGTTTCACAACTATCAGATCAAAGTATTGCATCCTCTTGCATGCAGCTCAACCAACTGGGATTTGGGATTCTAACTGCACCAACTTCCAATTGCAGGTATGCATAGCCAGTTGGTCTGCAGCGGCTGCAAGCGCCTTCTTCAGTACCGCAGGGGAGCCACCGGCGTCTGCTGCCCAACCTGCAACACTTTCACCGCCGCCAACCCATCAGGTATACTATACAGCATAAAGCACAGAGCCTTTTTCCTTCCTTGTCTGATGATGACATGGCTTATTGTTATTCTCAAACACACACAGGCGACATGATGCTACAGTCAAAAGATGCAACTGCGTGTTCAGTTCAGTTTTCTCAGCGAAAACTCTGCTTTGTTTCTTGTAGGACCGGAGATGTCTGAACTCGTCTGTGGCGGCTGCTTCACCATGCTGGTGCACTCACGCAGCGCCACCAACATACGCTGCCCTCACTGTGGCACGCTCAACTCCACAAGATCAGGTGAAACCTCATATCTGCATCCCTTTAGTCAACAAACAGGCCACAACTGCATTCTCCTGCAAGTTTCATTTCATCCTCCGACTGACACAAGTTTCCTGATCCTAAACTGAAGCAGGAAACCAAATGGGTCACCTTTCATGCGGGCAATGCCGGACAACTCTGGCATACCCCCCGGGAGCGACGACAGTCGGGTGCCCAACATGCCGCAACATTAATCCAGTCAGGGTATGTATGTGTACTGCACAACTGAATCTGTTTTTTTTTTCTTTTGAAGAAAAGAACTGAATCTGTTCTGTCATCGTTGTTGCATGTGTTCAATAACAAACAACTCATATTCCATTTATTTACAAAATACTTCCTACAGAACAACAACGCCGGTGGCTCTGCACGGCGAGCGCCATCGGTGAGTCCTTGTTTTTGCCAAGTCTCAACAGTCAGTAGGCATATATTTTTTTTTGAAACCGGGCATTTGCCGTCTTTGCATTAAGAGAAGTTAGAAAGTTTTTATAGCCTCGTGAGAACCCTAGCGAGATGCACGGGCGCACACAAGATGGGCACACTAACACAAAGTTTTTAGGAGGCAGTAGGCATATATATACAACACCAAAGTTTTTAGGAGGCAGTAGTATTAATTGGTGTCCAAAGTAATTCTATGGGATGCATGGGACCATTAAGCAGTTGATGACCACAGCACAACCACCCTTTTGTTGGTTCAATTGTGGGGTTGTCCTTCCTAACAAAAATCACAACTTTGGTAGGTTCAGGTTGCTCCATGGTTTCATGGGAATCAGTTCCTCAAGTAGGCAAGTACTATATACCAATGATTAGCCCGCACGCGTCCCGCCGATATTTTTTCGCTTCAAATGCTCTTGGACCATCTAGTATATATTGCGATGAAAGCGGCTGGTCCATTGGGGTTGAAGCAAACCGTCTGAATCCAGACTGATGTCAAATGTTCGTAGATAATGAAACCGACATTATTCGCTCAACTTTCATTCTCCTCCTACTTGCAGGATGCTCGGCCCCAGACGGTTCTGGTGGAGAATCCTAAGACGCTGGATGAAAAGGGCAAACTGGTGAGCTTATCTCAAACACCATGACCATGCATAACTTGTCATTCCTAGTGCTGAACTATGAACAATCAATCTGACGACTTGACTGTTTATTTGTTTCTTCTGATATGATCCTAGGTGAGCAATGTCGCCGTTGGTGTCACCTCATGGAAAAGATGACCAAGAACTCCTTCTAGTAATCATCGTCCCAGGGGTTTGCTTATGACTAAACCCTTCGTGGACATGTATAACTACTACTACTATCATCGTCAACAACAGCGACAGCTGACGTAAAATCAAGTGTGTTTTGAAGCTTGATCCTATATATTATATATATATATAATTAAACAAGTAACTGTTGAGCAGCAAAAGATCTGAAAAATGTAAATACGCTAGCGCCGTGTGCGTGCGCGCTAGCCTCCTGCTGTGTACTTTGAGCCAAAAAGGAATGGAAAGGAATGAAAGCATTGTGTGTCCGGGAATTTTATTCTTGTCCTACCAGTGTTGGACACGCTGAGTCGGCTCTGCACTCTAGCGCTTTGCAAATTCGGATTCTTCGGCCGGTTGAAAACCCACTTTGTGTTTGTGGAGAAAGGATATATAGTGATACCCACAGAAGAAGGTGTGCCTGCTGCTTCTTTTTACTGTGCACAGAAAAGTGGCACCCCTAATTTGAGTGTTCCTCATGATAAGATTTGACCAGCTCAAGATTCTGCTAGAGAGTTTCTTTTGTTTGCAGAAACTGTGTCGGTCGTTTTCAGTTTTTTTTCACAGGGCTGCTGATCTGGATGTGGTTATCCACAAGGCAAAAGATGAACCAAAAAAACAGACACCTTTCAATGGATGTCTGTGTAAAAGATGGCTGTTTGGTGCCTTTGTGCAGCACAGTTTTCAGTTCATGCGAAATCCATTTTGCAGTGATGGGGATGTATAAGCTGAAAAACGTGCCTCGGCGTAATCGAATAAAAAAGATGGGGATGTAATGTAAGCAGTAACCAGATTGTATGTTCAGAACTTCAGATAATTGGAAGATGTTCATGACCGAATTTTTCAGTTGACGCGAAATCCATTTCACCCCTTGTTAGCGAGTACTAGATAAGATGGGTTGATAATTAACAAAGCAAGGGGGCAGGCAAACTGGCAAAGGCAAGTTCACCTGAATTCATCTCCGCGGACTGGACGACGGCGGCCTGAATGACTGGCTCCTTCTGCGTCACCTTCGAGCCGGCACATGCCGCCGCCGCCGCCGCGTCGCCGGCCTGCTCGCGTGACGGCTGTCGGCGAGCAGCCGGCGGCGCCGGCCGGGGGTTCTCCTCGCACAGCGAAAAGCGAAGATGAAAGGAGCCCATTTCCACATGGGCTGGGCTGTCTTAGCGATTCTCGTCCACAAGACCACGGCGGCACGGCCCATATTTGGAACGATCTGGGCCTCGATCGCGACTGCATACAATCTGGTTAGCCACGTCAGGCTACGCCGTCGCTACCCTCGCCGCCACCGCCGCCGCCGACGATGGATCCGCCGCCGGTGGACTTGCTGTCCTCCCTTGCGGAGCATCTGCAGGACGAGATCCTGAAGCGCCTCGACCTCCGCGACGCCGTGCGCGCCTCCGCGCTCTCCCACGCCTGGCGCCGCCGCTGGGAGACTCTCCCCGGGCTGGCCCTCTCCCTTCCCCGACGGCACGCCCGCCTCAGCCATCGACCGCATACTCCTCTGCTACGCGGGTCCCTGCGTCTCCAGGTTCGCGATCCACGACGTCTACGGCGGCGAGTGCGACGTCGACCGCTGGCTCATCGCGCTCTCCCAGCGCAGCGTCGAGTCCATTTCCATCTTCAACAACCATGGACCCTTCACCTTCACCGTCCACCCCTCCATCTTCTCCTGCAACCGTCTCGTGTCCCTCAGCCTGGAGCGGTGCTTCATTCCACAACTTCCTCAGCCTGGTGGAGGAGTGGTCGGCTTCCCCGTGCTCAAGGAGCTATACCTCACGGCTGTCTACTTTGCAGGCAAAGGGGGAGCCAAATTGCGAGGCCATGATTCGTGCTTCACCCATGCTTCGTGTCCTCTTCCTTGAGCACGTGTTGTACCCTTGTGGTACCGACTGCGTGATTGAGGCGCCTAATCTCCACACTCTGGGACTTATTTCTGACTTTGAGTGGCGATTTGGGGACCTGCCGCGCCTCAATATGCATCAATCAATGTGGCAGCTTGTCAATTGGGTGGATCGGCTGGTTTCACAGAGCTCGTCACTGGTGTTTCCCAAGTTCAGGAGCTCATTTTCTACATAGAGGTACATTGTTTAATTGCTCCTATATATTATCACCCTATTTTGTTTTTTGTTTGTTTGGCATAAATCAGGCATGGATATTTTGATACTACAATCATCAGCTCATTTTGTTACATTTCATACAAGTTCAAGTTTACATTATTGACTTAATAAAGTTGTAAAACTTGGTTTGCACAATTAAATAAGTAATCTGAAACCCTACCTTTGTAACACCTAGCTAAACAAGTTTGATGGTACCATACCATTCCACATGCATGCTGCTTTCATGGATTTAGCTTCTGCGTGCTCCCTTGCTTCAACACAATGCTATAAAATCCTATCCATCTTTCCACAACTGTGTTCAGTTTTTATTGCTTTGATTTTATTAATTATTATCTCATCCTTTTACCCCTCCCACAGCTATATGATTATGATTTTAAGATGGATGCAACTCCTTTCACCTTTTCCAACATGAAGAGCATGGAATTATCGACAGACTTTTACTACAAACAGAACATTTTATTAGTGTTTTTTTCTTACTAAGGAGCTCTCCAAACCTTGAAAGACTTAAAATAGAGGTAATGTTGAAAGTTGTCTTTCGGATATGCATCATTACAGCTTTTGAAAGTCATTTTGCTAACAGTACCAACTGATTCTCTATTTACTTTTATTGGTTAGCTTCAATGTCCGAAAAACGGTTGCCAATTCGAAGTTCCTAAATGCACAGTGGACTGATGGCATGTGTGCCAATCTCCAAGTTGTAGAAATAGCTAGTGCTGAGGGGGTGGCTCCCATTGTCTTTTATGAAGCTTATTCTCTCCAAAGCGAGCCTTCTTTGCACATTGTCCATGGATAAATGCCCAGTTTCTCATAATGACCCACTCAATAAGTTACTAAACTGCAGAAGAATGGCATGTGTGCCAATCTCCAAGTTGTAGAAATAGCTAGTGCTGAGGGGTGGCTCCCATTGTCTTTTATGAAGCTTATTCTCTCCAAAGCGAGCCTTCTTTGCACATTGTCCATGGATAAATGCCCAGTTTCTCATAATGACCCACTCAATAAGTTACTAAACTGCAGAAGAGCTTCACCTCAAGCTCAGATTCAGTTTAAGGTAAAAAACTTCATGTTGGTTTGTAAACTTCTATCTTACCATCTTTTACTGCCTTCTGTTTCCATCCTGTTCATATTCTTGTTCATTTCATATGTTTTAGCATTCTCTGGCATAGGGGAAAAAAAAACTTAATCTAGGGTCAGTTGAACCTAACTTTTTTGCATGGACTCCAGTCAACTCTTTTAGTCGATGTTCTGTAATGGCAGCTTTGTCTATGTTATCTGCACTACTATATATGATATTCCGAAAACTTATTTCAATAAGGCACCTAATGGCTCTGCAATGTTTGCCTAGTTCACACTACCAGTAATTTTTCATTTTTGGCATAAACCTATTATGTGTTTCTGTTAGAAGGATGATCAGCACAATTGCAGTTTGGTCTCTGCACTGCATATATTGCTTGTTTCCTTTGTGTCTACTGTGATGAGCTATACAAATTTACATTATGCGTTTTTCTTATGCAGGATCGAATAGAGAAGATTAATTTTGATCGCATGAAGTTTGCGAAAAAAGACAAAACTAAGGAAGAGGCTTAATTTTTGTGTTTTGCTTTCTATATTGAGAAATATAAAAGAAGTGTTGAGTTGATTACTGATCCATGAACTGTTGATTCTCGCTCTCTCTTCACACCGTTGCTAGTGAAAACTGTTCTGCCCATTCATAATGTTTCTGCTAGGGCCTGCTTATTCTGTTATTTAACCTGCAAAATTTTGTCGATGCAAGCAGATTATTCACTAGGTTAAGTATGCCATTGATCACTTGCATGTTTGTCTTTGGATTGGGTCGTTGTTAAACTTAACACTCAGTTTTTCCAGTTTCTTTCAAGAGTTGATTTGGTTGATATTAGTTAGGCCTCGTTTAACAGGGTTATGAATCCTCTCTTTTGCATGTTCATAATTTAAAACAGTGTACATGAGAGGGCGAGCAGGGTTTATGGTGAGAAACATCATTTTGGATGATTTCTGCAAATGCATGCCCCATCTTTTAGGCTATCCTCGTGCTAATCTGGGCACCACTGGTTTCCTGTAAAAAAACAAATCTGAATATAAAACATGTTGTGTTTGTGATGTGGCCATCTGTGGCAGTCATCTTCTTTTCCCTAGTACAAATACAGATGAGATGCTAATGATCAGTCGTTTTGCTACTGTGCATGCTTGTGATTTGGACTACTAATAACCATCTTTCTTGAAAAAAAAAAAAGAAATACTCTAGTTTGGCTAATACTAATAATGAATTCTTTTTAGCATCAATACTAATAATGAATTAATTACACCGACTGCACTGCACATGTGATCCACCTCCATCCAGCCTCCAAGCACAAAACCAGAGAGATTCCCAAATTTAGTCAAACCCATGCAAAGATCACCCACCCCTCTCCTCCTCCCCCAGATCCTAGCTATCAATCAAATCACCTTCACCGACACCAACCCTAATAATCCTACTGGAAAACATATCCATTGCACTAATACAAAATTTATCACTACTATTATGCACTAATATTATAGTGTTTGCAACTAACCTCCCCGGGTTACGCTTAGCTTATCAACACGCCGGCACTTACGGCCAAGGTCATTTCGCAGAAAGGTCCAGAGATATTTTTCGAGTTCACCGTGAGGTCCCTGCTGCCTGTGCAAACTGCGAAGCCGCGATATAATACGCCTTCACGTGGCGCTCCGCGGTCGCTAATTCCAATCCCAATGGCGGCCGCGGCCGGCGCCGGCGAGCACGCTCCGCGCGCGGAGGCGGCCGGATTCGGCTTCGGCTCTGGCGCCAACCACATGCGGCCTCGTCGAGGACCGGCATCCTCGTCCCCGTCCCCCGCGGTCGGGAAGCCGCTCCCGTCGGGCGCGGTGCCGCGCCACGCGTTCGTGTTCGACGGCGAGGGCGGCTTCTCCGAGGCGCCCTGGGGCCTTGCGGCAGCGGCGTCCGGGTCATCGTCGGCGCTTCGGCCCGGGAGTTCACGTGGCACCACGTGGAGCTCCCGCGGTCCGCGGCCAAGCCGCTCCACCACGCGCAGGCGCTCATCGAGCTCCTCTGCCCGCCGCTCACGCTGCAGGAGATCCTCGCGTTCGTCGCAACGGGCCCGCACTGCGCCTCCTCCGGGGACGGCGCACTTCTGCTCCGCGTCAGCTCGCCGGGACCCGTCGGCAGCGCGTACGCGCTCCGCCTCGCGGCGCGCGTCACCGAGACCTCCGTCATCACGGTCTCCGTCGGCGGTGTCCCGCGCCTCGCGTTCGGGACCAGGCAGGCGTCGCTCCTCTCCGAGGTCCCGCTCGGCGTCGTCTCGTCCGACGAGGGGCACGGCGGGGGCCGCGCCGTCGACGGCGGCGTCGTCATCGAGGAGCGCCTGCTCGAGTCGCTGCTGGCCATGAACCACGCCGACGGCGCGCACACCGACAACCCGGTGCCAAGGACGGTGTCCAACCTCCTCGTGCACGTCCTCGGCACGCACGTCGACCACGTCCACGACATTGTCACGCGCCTCGAGATGGACCTGGACGCCATCGAGCTGCAGCTCGACAAAGGTAAGCGGTCAGCTGAAAAGTCGATTTTCTTGGTGGACAATCATCGCGTAAAGCTCCCATTCATTCATTCCTCATCTGGATAAAACTAGTATTTCGATTGCGGACAACCTACGCCTCTTTGGTTGGTTGGTGAAGGCCAAAGTGCTGACCTGACCTCTTGCTGCATGATCAACTCAGATAATCAATGTGTTAGAATTAGATTTGACTGATGATTGCATATACGAGCTTTTCTCATCTCATAAAAAGAAAGTTGCATTTCGACTCATGATTTGGATCAGAATGACAATCCAGACATTTTTAAATGGTCGAATGCGCAGGTGCTGAATGTAACTTCAAGGATGACTCTGTTACCTGTGTTCCTGCAATACCTGTATTCCTGCAAAGCCATGAATCATGATCCTAATGACAGTAGAGTTTCAAGAGTAGTCCATTTTCACATTATCATAAGTTCAACCATATGAAATTTGTAACAATGCTACCTATGCCAAGTTTAATGGTGTGTGCTTCAGCAAAGGTTTATTAGCATTGTGCAAATATATAGGGGTTCCATATGGCAAACGTACTCTCCTTGCATTTCTTTCTTTTTTTGGTGAACATTGGATTCAGTATTCGACAAATACAGTTTTGCATTTTGCCTTTTTTTTTCCTCCAAAAATTGACTTTCCCTTTTTATTTATGAACTGTGGATTGTGCTTTTTTCAGGTGGTCATTTTCTGAGGAAGCTTTTGCTGGATGGAAGGAGATTCCCCCAAAATGCATCTCGATCTACAGAGGTTGCTTCAGGTATGAGTTCTCTCTCAAGTTTCTGGGAAATGTATTGGGAACCTGGAACGCTATTTGACTATTTTATAAGTTGCACTGCTTTAGTCAAAATTGCAATGTGCACGAAGTGAGTGCTGTTATGACATTGAGGTTATCATGCTGTGTTGAGTATAATTTGGCTTTCAGGTTCTAAAAGTGCAGTTACTTGATTTCAATTAATCTGTGGAACAGAAGTCACAGGCTGCTGCAAATGTGTTTGTAGGTTGTTTCTCACGGTGAACAAGTATTCCCCCGTGTGAAGGAAAAATGTGCGAGCAAGAGTTGGTTCGCAACCGGAGATATAGCAGCCCTTGAAGATCTGATAGGTCGCCTCAGAAGGCTCAAAGAAAACCTAGGATTCATTACAAATAGAGTTACCACACTTCAGGCTAGCCTGGACAGTTGGCAATCAGAGCAGATAAACAAAAGCTTGTACTACCTTTCATTTCTCTCCATAATATTCCTTCCTCTTTCCATTGTCACTGGCGGTAAGTTCATTGTCCTGGTGCTCACTTGTGTACTTTCCCGGATAAATTTCATTTCTTTTCAGGGCTCTTATTTACCTTATTTATGTTGCAAAATTTGTCAGTTTTCGGGATGAATGTTGGTGGTGTGCCATGGACAGAGCAGAACAAGAACCCTAAAAACCGGGATGGCTTCATGAATGTCATGCTAATATGTGTTGTGATCTTGTTACTTCTGCTGCTATGTTTCTTATTTCCTTCATTATATTCTCATGTGACGGCATGGAGAACACGCCGTGAACTGACCCGGAGCAATTCTCAGAACAAGAGACATCTGAAACTCTTCAAAGGTCACAAAGAAGGTTACATGCGCTTATGACAATACAAACTGCAGTCCTTCCCAGTTGTAAGGTTACTGTCAGTGATGTTGTAAGATTAGCAGAAAGATCCTAGATAGTCAACACATGTACAGGTTTGAAGCAAAACCTCCATTTGAGGTTCATACCTTTGTTCGTTTCGTAGTTTGTTTTGGTGTAATCTTGGTGTCCTGGTGTAACTTGTAGATTCATGGCCGTCACTGTACCTTTATTTATTCTGAAAATGTGACATTTCTTCTTCTGAAAATGAAAATGTGGCATTTCTTCAATAAAGACTTAACCACCCACGACAATTGGTCATTGTTATTCCAGGTGGACGTGTTTCAGTGTTGTACGCGGCGTTCCTGTCCGTTTTCAGCACATTGAAACAGTCGGAAGAACAGCTATGGCTTTTATTCTGAAATATGTAGTTGTTTCTATTGCATTGCTGCATGCCAGCTTTTTTCTTCTGAAATACGTTTGTTTCTATTGCTGTGTTCCATGCCAGCTTTTCTGCACATACCTGGCAATTCACATTGCCGGTGATCGGCAGGACATGACTGAGTCTCCTGCACGACCAATGAAAGTTGCAAAGTTGTTTATGCAAGTGTGCTGATTGGATCCATCGAATAAACAGATTGACTATCCAGTACAAAAGACTTTGGTGACAAACCTGGCCAGAAGGCACCTTCAAACGATTCATATCCATGGCAATCTACCAACATTTCTGATAAAATATAACAGTACAAATTCCAGATGTTGCCATCTTCAACAAGCAAGTATATATCAAAACCACTCAACAGTGTCAATATGATAATATGATTTGTGAATATAATTTCAGATTTGAATACAAGGCTGAAAGCACGCTTCATTGTCTGCAGCAAAAAGAACATGGGAAAGAGATTGACTATCCAGTAGAAAAGACTCTTCCCACTCCAATATGCGACAAAAAGGATTGGAATATTTTGATGATACATCTCTCGGAAAAATCGATATTATGAAGTCTCACTTCTATGCACAGCCCCGTGTGATTGCTTGATGATAACTCTACCAAAACAGAAAGCGGTAAGCAGTCGATGGGACATCACCAAAATTCTTCTAGAACCTGTAATTAAGAGTAACTGTGTAAGGATGCAACTAAGGAATAAGGACTAGATAAATAAAGTAGCAAATTAAACTTTGGGGGTGCGGGTGGGGGTGGGGGGGGGGGGGGGCAATAGATTTATTTATTGTGTTGTTTATTGTTTAACTATTTCATACCATAACAACAAAGCAAAAGCAGGAAAAGCTCACCACTCCAGCTATACAGAATTGCATCTATTGTTCAGAAATTTACTAAGACTTGATCTTCATGATATTGAAAGCCATAATTGTACTTAACGTTGCTTGTTCAGATTTATCATGACTACCCCAAAGACAAACAATGAGAAGTGGTAAAAAAAGAGAACTAAGTGGTGCACCTTGATCCAAATTCATTACCAGCTTTCTGTACAGGAGATGAATGATCTGTAAACACAAAGCGCAATGTATCCATAATGATTCGCTCTGCTGATCCACAGACAAAGAGTAATACAAAAAAACATTATAATGATAGACAGAACCACTTGACGTACCAGTAGAAATAATTCTATCAATGTTATCTATGCGTCGCTGTATGGACTTGAGTAGCATGTTCATTGCTGAAATCCTCTTGCGGATACTGGAAATCCTTGCTGAATGTTGCATTATTACCATTGAGGGTGCATTCTCTAATAGCTTGTCTAGCTCTGCAAAAACTTACTCTTAGTTTCATACAGTTACTGGATATAGGTACTTTCCATCGAAATAATGTGTATGCAGACAATAGCACAATAGGTCAGACAAATTAGATAAAAAAGCATGGAGCCCTGGAGCAAAGGAAAATGTAAGAGACTTCTCCAAGTGGTATTTGGTCTCCAAAATTTTTATCGGATTTGAAACCTGGTCAGGCATGTTGGACACTGACACATGCCCATGTCAGAATCATGAATTCCTCAGATTAATAATTTTAATCATTGTATACTATTTAACTATTAAATTCTAGTTCACCATTTATTTGTTAACTCACTTGAGATAAAAGCAGATTCAGGTGTAACTAAGAACAACTATGTTTATAGGTGGAGTTGGAACATTTACATTGAGCCTCTCAGATAGTATATATAGAGAGAGTTTACATGACTTGGGGCCAAGCCAGTACACGAGGATCTTAATCCCAAGTAACTCTATCCTAGTCTGTGAATATACTCCAACAACGAAAGTGAAACTAAGAACAGCAGAAATAGATTGAATCATGTTCCTGGGCCACAATATTGAAAACATAGTTTACAGTTTAATAAATACAGTTCAAGTCAGGTTCATATGCACCCCAATACTCGCAAGAAACAGAACATGAAATCTTGCACAAGAAATTCGATGCCGCATTATTTAAATTAAATTGCAGATGTAAGTTCCAACAATCTATAATTTTGGCTTCACCCTGTCACGGTTATACAATCCCAAAGAGGCAAAGTACATTCTTGGTCCCTGAATTTCATTGCCATGGTGGGGAAATTTCCAAAAGAGTGCGAGTAGTTTAAGAAAAGAGACAAAATAGATAAAATAAATATAGAGCTCACAACTCATTTGCTCGTATGGCATATAAACCTCACTAGTCTTCGGTTAGAATCCCAAAGAGGCAAAGTATATTTTTGGGATGTCCCTGAAATTCATGCCTTGAACCATGGTGCCGACGAAATTACGAAGGAGTACTGACTAGTTCAAGAAACGAGATAATTGCTATTATATGAAAACAAGGCAAAGTATAGATAGATAAAATACAGAGCTCACAACTCAGTTGCCAGTATGTCATCTAAAATCTAAATTCTAAATCCCACTATTCGGTTTGAATTAACGCCACAATACGCATAGGCTAGTGTCCAGACAGAATGGTACACATCAGAACTGGAGAACCCTAAGCCACAACTGGCGCACCGCTTGACAGCAGCAGCAGAGAAAGTGGAAGCCCGGGACAGAGAGAAGCTCCTACCTCCGTTGAGACGGTCTACGGCAGCAGCGACCTCGTCCTGGCTCCGGGCAGTGGCGACCGCCCGCTCCTCGTGCTCCCGCAGCGCGCCGGCCAGCACCCCGGCGATAGCCGAGGCCAGCGCCTCGCACCGCTCCGGAGGGGACGCGGCGGCACCTTGCTCGTCCTCCACGCCGGAGTCGCCCGCTCTCTCCGGAGGCGGCCGGTCGCCGTCGGCACCGGCGGCGGCGGAGGAATTGGAGGGGAGATCCGCGCCGTCCATTCGAGTGGTGGTCCCATCGAATCGAAACAGAACGAGTAGTGGGTTTCGTGGAGGAGAGAGAGACATTGAGGAGCGAGACGGCGTTGGGCCTTTGGTTGGGCCAAATTGGGCTTTCTATTGGGCTAGGGAGCCTTTGGTTGGGCCTAACTGAAAGGCCCTGCAGTGGGCTTCACTGGCCCATGATTGCAGCTTCGAAATGGATTGTAGATTGTGCATTTCCTTTCTTTTTATTTTTCATGGAAGGCAATAAAGACTTCCATTGTAGATGGAAGATTTTATATATCTAAACCTTCTATATGGGAAACCCCCACTAGGGGAGTTCTCTGAACATGCAGGGCGTCCACGTAGGCATCCCTCCTTCCGCAGCCCCACCTCTATTCTCTTACCTGCCCCTTGGTTGTTACGTTATAATGCATGTGCATGCAGAATTGTGACTGTTGGCGTACATCTTCTCCACTAACCATCCGTCCATCGCATGTGCATCCTCTTTTGAAACGCCAGAAGCCTTTATGCATGCATGAATTGAATCGCCTACGGCATTACCTCCGATCTTGAGACACCGATGGACTTCTGGACTCCCTCCACCGAGCAATTGAGCGTGAGCGGTCTACTTATAGCCATGACTGCGGACTACCCACACCACCGCGCTGCCTCGCTCCTCCTCACCTCCCTACGCTCCGGCCAGACCGTGGTGCTCGCCGCGTCGCTACCGAGGCCATGGTCGTGCCGAAGCCCGACGTCGAGCCACAAGCCGTGCGCACGCCCCAAGTCCATCTCACCAAAGCCCATGCTGGCCGCCGCGCAAGTTCGCGGCTCTGCTCTGCTCGCCTCGCTCCACGACGATTCGACGAGGACCAGCAAGGCGTCCGCCGAGCCACGCTGGCCCGAACGATGATGCCACGCCGCGCTGCCGAAGCCGTGCTCGCCCGGAGCGCCGCTAGGACGCCACGCCCTGTGGCTGCGGCGGCGCAGTCCCCGAAATAGCAGTAGAGTCTGCTTTCAGGAAGCCGGGCAGGTTTGACTCCGCCGCCGCGCGGCGCACAACGCCGCGGTGCTGTCCCCGACGACGAGGCCTCGACCATGTTCTCCGACGGCGGCCACAGCAGATCCTTGAGAGCCTCCTCCCGGTGGGACTTCGAGCTGGTAAGCCTCTCCCGCTCCTCGATCAGGACTCCTGATGTTCATCTTCTCCGGCACCGTTGGTTGCAGCAGCCGGACCCCAGGACAGACCGGCGGCGACACGGCGGGTTCCGACCAGCAACCCAGCCCCGTGTCCGTGCTCGGCGCGGCTGCCTTCCTCGTGGATGAGGACTCGCCGCCATCATTGTCTGGGTCGAAACGCGCCATCGACTTCCGCTGCAGCAGCACCGTCGGGCGCCCAAAGCCGGCCACCACTGTATCCGACGCAGAGGGCTCGTCATTGTCCATGGACCCGGAGGTCAGCACTGACCCGGACTACTCTCCCATTGCCAGTGCTCTCTAAGCATGGTATCTCAGTTTTTTTCTGCAGGGCTCTCAACTAGGTGCCCATGTTTCTGCAGGGCTCTCAATTGAGCAACTTGATATCAATACCAAACAAACGCAAGTCAAGGAGCTCACCCAAGGAGAGGTCTCAAACTCAGTCACCACTGCTGCCTGGGCTTCCTGATGAACTGGCTATTTCCTGCCTCATGCGGGCTACTCGAGTCGAGCACCCAAATATACGGTTAGTCTGTAAACGATGGAACCGTCTTTTTGTCTGGAAATTATTATTACTCCTTGCGTAAGAAATTTGGCATGGCAGAAGAATGGATTTATGTCTTCAAAAGGGACCGTGATTAGAAGCTATCTTGGTATGCCTTTGATCCTGTAAACCAGCTCCGGAAGTCATTGCCTCCAGTTCCACCAGACCAGAGTATTCTGAAGCTGTTGGATTTGGTAGTGCTGTTCTCAACGGATGCTATATGTACTTATTTGGTGGCAGGTCTATGAGGCGTGTTGTATTTTACAATGCTCAGATAAACAAATGGCTTCGAGCTCCAGATATGCTACAAAAAAACATCACTTCTTTGGTTCTTTGAACTAACCATTACCATTACCTATTATTGGGTAATTTAGGAATTCACTTTCCTATTCCTTTGAACTAACCATTACCTAATTAAAGGTCGCTTATTATAGTTCAGTTGATTTTGTAATTCAAAGTTTCTGACTAGATCCCAAATGAGGCATCTCTTCTGAAATTGAATTACTGGCTAACATGTCTAAATCTTGGTTATTAATTTCACCACATTATTTCAAGTTAACCACACAGGATATAACGTCATTTACGTTTTGTAGCAGCTCACAGGCGAAAAGAAGGCTTGATCTAAACCAGATGGATACATTTGATCCTCAAGAAAAACATCAAAAGTCGAGAGTGACAGGTGATTCAAAAAATAGTATATAAAAAAAACGGCTCAAATACAATGTCTAACTTTCTATTCAAATCACTGTTAATGCAGGTACCATTACAAATAATTTACAGCATCAACCATGGAATATTGAGTTCATGCGATTGAAACAGCTACCAAGGACTCAATCAAATACATAGTTATATCTTCTTTATTTTATTTTATTAGAAATAAAAAGATCACTACTACTGTTTCTATAAGTTGTTACCTAATAGATTGTTGGGTATTAATCTTATGACGTACCGTACTCATAACATTATTGGTTTGGTTTGGGAAATCTAGGTTTCACCATTGATGCCTTTATGAATCAAATTCTATGACTTGCATGTTCACGATCGAGAATTTTCTTTCAAGCTCGGGCTGTATAATATGCAACTTTTTCATTCAAGAACATACACATGACAATTTGTGCCAAATTTACTTCTTTATAGTTGGATGCTCTGTTCGGTGATAACCAAATTCAATTCGATTTCATTCAAAATTCTGATAAAAGCTCATATAAAAAGATGCACACTATGTACATACGAGGAAACATCGAAGTAGCTGAATTGCATTTTGATCAATAAAACAACCCATCAAGCGAGACCTCTGAAAACATAATTCGATTCTTTCTCATTACCCGTCATTGCCCAAAAAATCCTCAATGCTATGAAAGAAATATTGTAATCAAGAAATAATTGTAATTACAATCCTTCGATTACAAAGAATAAATTCAACTAAAACTAATTTCTTCCCCGCAAAGAAAGCATAGAGTGTGTCGAAAGAACGCGCGGAGAGTCCTCCTAGTATATATAATTACACAGTACAACAACGCAGATAACACTTACGCTTGATAGTTGCTGAGGACTAAGTATCGCCACAACTCCTTGATGGATGGAAGATACTAATTATTATGCAAGTAGTCGTGGCCAATTATCATAATCCACGGGGTGGCAGCGACGACACAGATCGATACGTTTCTAAGTTTTCTTAAGTCATCAAGAGCTTTCAAGAACTCGGCGAAACTCCTTGGAGCTTGTTCCATGAGCTGATCAAAACGTTTGAACTTATTCTGTGCATCTCTAAAATGCTGGTTGCTGAGACTTCTTATCGATTCCTGCTCCGCAACTGTCTTGGCACCGTTCTTCATAAATTGAGGAGCCGCCGCCGTCGATATGCCGGAGAAGTGCACAGGCACCATACGGGGGCCGACGACGGCGAAAGGAGTCGGAGCACGGAACGCAACGCCATCTGGCTACGGCCGCTGGTTGAGTTGCGAGTTGCACGGGCTGGCAATTGAGAATTTGGGCTATTCCTAACAACAGAATCTATCCTTGAAGCCGCTGATTTGTTTGGTCTGGCAGCCCTCGTCTGTATTTATTGGCCAGCTCCTCCCGTATCCAAGCAGGATTCATTTCGGAGTTCGCACCAAACTGCGTTCGATCGGAGAGGAGTCGAATTCATATAGAACAGAATAGCAGAAATAAAATCCATGTATAGGATCATGAATTCGACTCTCCTTAGATATGGAGACGAGAACGTCAAAATATCAATGGAAGCAAACCAATTCTGCAATGAGAATATGTGTCACAGTACAAATCTTGGGTCCATGGAGGCCGCACGCGTGAGCCCAAGAGGGGCCTGCACGCGCACTAGAAGGGCTGCCGCTAAGGGTGAAAACGGATCGGATCAGAACGGATAATGACTCTCATATCCTAATCCTCCTTTCTAAACGAATTCGGAGCGGATCGGATATTATATGGATTCAGAGATGCGGATATGAATTTTTTAGGATGTCGAAAATGATACGGGTTCGGACCGGTGTCGAGCGAAAACAGACTTTTTAAAGTCGGATAATATATGTTTACATATTATTTTTTATGATGAGAACAAATTCATTAACCAAAGTACTTGCATCTCCATCTGTACACGCCATTTTTATCTACACATAAATGCATGCAAAGATCAACATGGGAAGTGTTGGATCATTCGTTCATTCAATCATATTAACCAATAAAATACTTCTTCAACCATACAGGACGGCAGCGTGTCTACGTATTAGGCAAATAGGAAAATAGGCAATCACAAGTCATCTATCCCGGTTGCCTACAAATTAGGCAAATAGACAATCATAGGATTATCATTTTATATATAGCAAAAATATATTTAACATATTTTTACCATTTGGGCTGAATATTCAGATTACCCTTATGCACGGCGAGCGGGACGGCTATAACAACAAAAGCACCATGACGTTTTCGGGTGCTTCGGATCTGCCGCAGGGCATGACTTCTTTAAACAACTTCTTAAGTTTGTTGTCAAAATCACAATCTTTCTGGTTAGTGTTAACAACACGATAGACCTTGCTGGTTAGCTCTAAAGAAATAGTCATGATGATGTTGGTTATATATCGTATAGAAAAACACTTATATGATATCATGATCTTTTTGTTTACATCATTTTTATGGATTAATTAAAGTTGAATTTTCCTAAACTTCTAACAGACAAGGTGCACTGAAGCATACCAATCGATGTACTCTTCAATTCAACACATATGGACGACGCTGTTTCTCTGGTAATTTACATAAACAGGCCATAAACCAGCGCCAGCAAGCAAAATATTTAATCAGAACGGGCATCAGAGGTTGGAATGGACCCAAAATAGGACTCGACAATGGTATTGAAGTTTTTTAAAAAAAAATTATACATTTCAACGTAGACGTCCACAACACGCACGCACGCACTCATATTATTATGCTTGATAGTTGCTGAAGACTAAGTACCACTACGACTGCATGATGGATGGTAGATACTAATTATTACACAAAATCCTTCGTGGCTAGTATGATAATCGGCGGAATGGCAGCGATGACACAGATCGATACGTTATTAACTTTTCTTAAGTAACCAACAGCTTCCCTGAACTCGGCTAGATTCCTATCAGATTTTTTATATGCATCTATAAATTCCTGCTCCGCAACTGTCTGGGCTTCAACCTGAGAAACTGCTGCTGTCTTGAAAAATCGAGAGGCCGCCACCACCGGAGAAGTACCGGTCTTGATAAATTGAGGGGACGCCGCCGCCGCCGCCGCCGCCGAAATACCGGAGAAGTGCACGGGCGGAAGGAGTCCGAGCACGGAACGCAACGCCATCTTGCGGCCGCTGATTGAGTTCCGAGTTGCACGGGCTGATTGAGTATTGGGTTATTATTCCCAAGAACAGAATCTATCGTTGAAGCCGCTGATGTTGAAGCCGCTGATTTGTTTGGTCTGGCAGCCTGCCTGGTGGTCTCGTCTGTATTTATTGGCCAAACCGTTCCACGCACGGCCGCAGCTCCTCCCGTATCCAAGCAGGAATCATTTCGGAGTTCGAACCAAACTGCTTTCTATCGGAGTCGAATTCATATATAGAACATAGAAATACAAGAGTAGAAACAAAAATAGGACCATGAATTCGACTCTGCTCAGATATGGAGACGAGAACGTCAAAATACCAATGGAGGCAAACCGATTCTACAATAAGAATCAATGGAAGCAAAATATCTAAAAATAAAACCAATGTTGAGCACAACAGAAAAAGAAGCTTGTGCTACATCACCCAGCTTTAGATGCAGACAAAGGTGCACTGAAGCATACCAATCGGTGTACCCTTCTCAATTCAACACATCTGGACGACGCTGTTTCTGTGATAATTTGAAGAAACAGGCCATAATCCAGCGCCAGCAAGCAGGTACCACAATAACACAATGAAACAACAGCCAAGAACAGCACAAAGCCACAAACAAACACAGGAATTACTTAATATAGGTAGTAGATAGATATTAGCAGCAAATAAAGAGCTCCATCATAATAGGTTAACAAAACAGACTGACTGATTTGTCTTAGTGCAAAACTCTGGATATAACTAGAACCACGATAGCTGCCTACTGACATGCAGGTTTCCAAGACAAGCCATTCGACTGATGGCGAACCATGACACCACGCCATGTTGACATCTCTCCATTTGTAAACACATCCGAAGAAATGTATGTACAGCATGCCATCACGCGTCCACCATCTGTCTCCATCAGCTTACTTGGATCTCTGCCTCATCTTTCGGCGCTTCCTCTTCAGCCTCCTCATGCGCTTCTTCTTCCACTGAAGATTGACAGATGAGATGGCATCAGTTGAGTGAGAAAGATATAAGGAAACTTAATACCACAACATAGACAAGAATGCAAACAACTAAAATACTGAGAGACAGCACTATTGTTATACATAAGAGAATAACCGGAACTCAACTGATGACAATCAACACAGATGGCAATTCAAGACAGTTTTGTCTCATCACAAACATACAGAGAGCATCAGGCACTAATAGTAAGAAAAAAATAATAGCAAACCATAGACAGGAATACATCTAGCTAATATGCAAAAGAACAGTACGATTCTTAAACAAGAATGGTCATTTAACAGAATAAAACAAAATATAAGGCAATTCAATAGAACCTGTCCTGTCACAGAATTTTCACTTAACTACAAAAGCCTAGCAACATGCTAACAAGCCTAGCAACAAGCTGACGTTTTGTGCTTCAGGCTACGTACAGGAAGGCAACAATTACACTGCTTAAACAGGACTAAAACCCCAATTTAAGGAAAGCGCTGAGTGACTAACTGACTAACATCATTACCGACTAGCACTACTAACCATAAACATACTGAAGACAACTGCATATCCTCGGCAACAGGTACACTCCAGTGCAAACAAATCATCAGGTGATAATAAAGTACCTAAATCTCTAAATCAATAAAGCATTGGCAAGATCAACAGTCACCATCACTCACTGCTAGTACAAGCAATTCCATCCCATAGCTAAATTTCACCAACAGAGGATTAAGTCCATCGTCCACGGGGCTCATATCAAGTGTATGCGATAACCTTCACCGTGGCAGGGTTAGATCCCCAACAGGCGGCGGCGCCACAAGCGCCGCGCGACACCTCCCAGACCGCAGCAGCTGGACCATGCGGAACCTGGCAAAGGACACGAGATACCAAGCCCACGCGACACGATCTGTCACAGCTCATCTCTGCTCTGCTCATGTGCATCCAAACAAAGCCCTAAACATCAGCATCGCACCGGGCGGCACCTCGCGTCCCACGCAAACGATCCAGAACCAGCCGACGCGACAAGGGGGCGCCACGGGCGCGCGGCGAGATCCGCCGTCCCGGAAGGGACTCCATCCCAGAATTGCGCCACTCGAGCCTCTCTCTTTGTAATCACAGCCCCGGGACATGGACGACGACGAACCGAGTAGGGAGCTAGCTACTTCGTGGCAAGGAGTTGCTACCACACGGATCTGAGCTACGAGATAGAGGAGAGGAGATGGAGGATACCTTGGCCCTCATGGTCGCCTCCTTGGGTGCTCTCCTTGGCGCGTCTCCTCCTGACCGGCGGCGGCGGGTTCGCGATGGGGAGAGGGGAATGGAAGGATGGCGGCGGCTGAAGGTATATATAGGTGGGGAGGGATGCGGAACCCTAGTAGGAGTGATCAGATGGAGTCGAGAGCGTCGTGGGCTTGGGCCTTACGTGGGCCACTGGTCTTCGCGTGCACCAGTCTACCACTATATTGTTTTGCTTTTTTCTGAGAAGAACTAGTATATGTTTCTCAAAACTAGTGTATTGTTTTATGGACCGGATCTTTTATTTTAACTAGCAAAAAATGCGCGTGCGTTGCAACGGAAGCACAGGAGACATGGTTTATTTCATGGTCTCAAATTTAGAGATAAATTAATTTATATTGGGCAATATTACTTATTTATAAGTGCTTAAACAAAACTTTAAAATAGAATGGCAAATTGTATGCATTGCAAATAAATTTACCAAAGAGTTAATTGATTGTTTATTTTGTCCCAAGAAGTCTTGGAAACGAAGAGGTCCTTTATGGCCTTTCGAGCTGCTGAACGACCGTAGGGGCTTAAGCACGGCTACCTACACCTAGGCTTGAGTTGTCCATCCGCATTGAGCTCCGACGGCTGCTTAGTCTTGGCTCAATCTGAGACATCTAATGTCTTTCGACGGCTGGGGACACGTTTGTGCATAACAAAACCGCCGGCTCCCCCAAACCTTAGCTCATTTATTTCCCGCCGCCCTGCCTGTTTCACACACCAACCGCCGAGAGAGAGGGGCATTGCAAGGGTAGTCGCCCGGTGTCGGGGGTAGTCGGACTTAGTGGCGCCCAGTGGGATCGAGTAGCTCATTTATTTCCTTCGCACTCCCTATTTCTGCCACCGACCACAGAGAGAGAAGCATTGAGCGGGTCATCGCCGCCGGCGTTGGGATGCACGTAGCCGGCCGGGGGGGCGCCGCCGTGTGGGAGAGTGCACGGTGGGCTGAGCAGCGCCGCCGCCGGGGGAGCTTGCATGTCGTAGAATATAGTTATTATTTATTGTATCTATCTATATTTATAAAAAAGAAGAGGAAAAAACACAAAAATACATGGAAGTAAGGAAAAGGGAAAGAAAAAAAAAAAAAAAAAGAGAACTGGGAAAGGACTAATACACAATATTTATTATTTGATTATATTGTAGAAACGTGGAAGAAAAGATGAAACCAAAAAGTTACCGAACTAACAGGAAAAATGAGAAATAGAAAACAGAAAAATAAAAAAGAAATTGGGAGGAGCGTACAAAAATAAAAAGGAATCTTTTTTGGAGCATAAAAAAATTAAACAGAGGAATTGGGAGGGGCCCGGGGCAGGCTCATGGGCACAAAGTTTTAAATGGAAGGAAAGGAAGTTTCCATCAGATTGAAATACGGAGCAGGTGGGGTGCTGGCAGACAGAATTGAGTACGTATTCTATACGAAGTGTGTGAGCGACCAGGCGAACTACCTAACGATCAGTGTATGCATCCAATAGGGACTGCAGAAGCGACCAGGAGAAGGCGATACGGACTGCTGGAGCGAGGCAAACGGAAAGGGAGAAGAAGAAAAAAGTGAAGAAATTTTGGCACTTTATGCCCGTGCCGGGTTGTTTTAAAGTACCTCTAGCTTAAGGTCCATACGAGGGCAGACGGAAAAAAGAGGTGGACAATGAGGTGAAGTTGACTGTACTAGCACCAAATATTCAGAAAGTACAGAGGCAGAAGAGATGGATTAAACCGACGGAAGATATGATCAAACTCAATGTTGATGGATCTATCAAGCCAATCGAGAGAGCAGGAAGTTGGGGGTTCATTATAAGGGATAAAGATGGAGATTTGATCAGTTCGGGCAGAGGCAAGGTGGACTGTTTGTTGGGGGCATTCCAGGCTGAATTGATTGCCTGCCTACAAGGTATTCAAGTTGCCTCGGATTTGGGCATCAGTAAGATGATTTTAGAGACGGATACACAGGAGGTGGTGTGTGCTATCAACTCTACAGAGTATAACAAATCAACACTGGGCCACCTGATTGAAGAGATCAAATTCCAAGCTAGTTTAAACTTTAATAAGTTTGAGTGTGTTCATGTTAGTAGAGTTTGTAATTCAGCAGCTCATGAGTTGGCTGTGTTGGGGTTTCTATGTGTGGTGGAGGGGAGGGAATCATAGCTGATACTGTCCCCTCCAACATAGCTGTAATTATTGCTAACGAATCTGTTAGCTAGTGAGTAATGAAATCCTGTTTTCAAAAAAAAAAAGAGGTGGACAAGAAATTTTCTATCTTTATTAGTAGGTATAGAAGAGTTAGGTGCCTTTTGGTTTCAGGATTTTTTTACTGTCTAAAGACTAAAAAACGTTCTTAAAATACCTAGGAAACTAAACAGAGAGACTATTTTGAAAACTTTTTTTCCTAGACTAGAAGTACCTCCTGGAGGGACTTTATATATAAAAGTCTTGAGACTTTTGGAAACAAATATGGACTTACGGACTTAGGCCATATTTGGTTCCTACTGAACTAGGGACTAGGAACCCTAGGAATTAAATTTTAGTATCATTTAGTCTCTAAATTAGTTTCATTTAGACTCTAGTCCAATAGACTCTTAGGAGAGGCTAGGGACTAATTTTTAGTCTTTATTAGTCTCTAATCTCTAGTCCTTTAACCAAACAGGCCCTTAGTTATTTGACCTGGAATTTATAAATTTGAGGTGAGAGATATGCTATGTTTTCGAATATGCAACTTATACCACTCATTTGTATTGCTCCGTTATGCACAAAAAATGTAGCATACTCCCTCCATCCAAAAAAAACATGCAAACTATGAGAATCGTGTCGGTCGATTTGACCAAAAGTTTAACCAAGTTTATAGTACTTAATATTAATATTTATGTCTCAAATAAAATTTATTATAAAAATATATTCCGTCATGAATATGTGGATACTAATTTTGTATTGTATGCATTTGTAAAATTTTATATAAATCTAGTCGAAGTTGGCATCTTTTTACTTAGGGAAGCGGGAATTGTATGTTTTTTGGGCGAAGGGAGTATAATCTAAGTATGTGCCGCATATGGACAATAGTAGTATATTATTATACAAGTATATTCCGCATCCGGTCATATTAACTTAGATATTTTGTTCCTAAATTATGATTATTTATGTGAAATTCAATTCCAATAATACAAACAAGGCCTAAAGATTTTCAGAAACTTTTAATCATGCCATCAAGTGTGTGCTCGAAGAAAGGCTCTATGTGAAGATATATTCCAAAAGTCGTTACCAACATTTAGCTTAAGTACACAATGTCTTGATAACGTAAAATCTGGATTAATCAAGGACAGTGAAATGACGTAGTTACAAGGAACAACACCAAACTGTGTCCAAATATAGATAGCTCTTTCTGAATACATTTTTGAAGTTTAAATATGTTGATGGTGCAATAGCGTGATCCCGAGACAATAGAACTATTGGTAATGCGTAGCTAAAATGCACGGAATTATGAGGGCACTAAGCATGCAGACTCTACAAAGAGTCTAAGTGTATTTATTACCTTAAAAGGTATTATACTTTGTAGACTTGAAGTCTTAGTTTTTCTCTCTCTGCAATAAATATAATCTTGGGATCAGCGCCACATCAGTAAAATACTATATATGTAAAAATAATAAATAGATTTAGACTCTACCGTGTAAAGTCTCGTATTGTGAGTGCCCACGATCTTACAAGTGTGTTATGGTTATTAGTGACCTTGTTGGTCCTTGCTCCCTAGGAAACTCTAGCCTATAATGAAACAACTTCTTTGGCTATTGACCGTAACGAAGCGAGAAATAATTTTTAGGGGGCTAAAACAATAGAGATGATGATTTGCATAAAAGATTTAATGGTGATTTTTTGTGTTTACTACAATAATTAACCTTGATTACCGGTTCGTTGGTGGGGCTAGAGCCCTACTGCTGGCTCCGTCACTGGCTCTTGATATGGGTGTGCACAAGTGCGTACTAGCCTCTTCGATTCCTTGGAAATGATTATAGATCTTCATAATAAGGGAAATTTGTGTGCTTTATCCCTTTACCCAAAGGCGAAGCTACACTTCATTATTGGTGTCAGCAGACCCGGTAAATTTGTGCAAACTCAATGATAATTACTCTATTTTACACTGTTCGATCTATAAAGACAAAAACTCCATCATAAATTATATCTGACCCGGCGCTAATTTGAACCGGCTTCGCCACTGCCTTTACCTTAAAGGAAATTAAAAGGCTAGATGCTCTTTGTCTCATGTGAGGTCGTTTTTGATCGAGCACGATGTATGCACAACTTTACCAAATGAGTTTAGAGACAATGCAGCTGACGACTCACACTCGTTGGGGTCCGGCCAACAACGAGATCGATGGACATGCGTGGAACTCGTCGGCACCATCGACGGCCGCATGATGGTGGGCCCCGAGATGCATGCGCGTGTGTGTTTTGGACCCCGGTGGTTGAGGCGGTTGATCGTTGGTGTGTCTGCCGTGCACGCGTCGACAATTTCCTTCCTCCCATTGATGTTGCTTTCGCATGCATTTGGTGTCGCTCTCCCACGCCTTATTATGGAATATATATGCGATGCGATCGAGGCGCCCCAAAAGGGGCAAGTGTGCATGATATTCATGGCATGTTGCATGACCAATGTAAGGATTATTATATTTATATATTACATATATAGCATATGACTGTTGCAAGGCACGTCTTAGTGGAGTGTTTCACCTCCTGGTTTTCGGTTTTCAAGGCGATGCAAAACTTTGACGTGTAACCGGTCACACTAGTTCTCTTCAGTCACCTCTTTCCCTCTTTCTTACGGCGCCCACTAGGGGAGCCTGTTGGTGTCACCGAGCTCGTATCTGCGCCCTAGGGATTCCGCGCCCGGTGCGGAGCTTCGTGCCCACGGCGGGGGGAGCCGGTACGCGGCGGTTGACCTCGTGCAAAGGTGGCGGAGCTTCGCCCTGCGGCGGGGAGCCCGCGCGTGGCGGCGGCAGAGGCGCAGAGCTTCGCGCCGCAGCCCGGGGACCCCGCACACAATGGGGGAGCCTACGCGCGACGGTGAACCTGGTTTGACCGCAGAGATCGCGTCCGCGGCGGCGAAAGCATGGCGCTAACGAAAGGCATGAGATCCATATGAAACCCATTGAGACTGGCCTAATGCAATTTTTATTATCTTACAAACAATGTTTACTTTAACTCATCAAATCAAATTTATATACTGACCTAATTAAACAAGTAAGAAATAGAGATCCGTGTAGTGCTGCGCCATCTCTTGACGTGTGCAAGTATAATAATTGATGTAAGTAATAGATCCGTGTGCGTCAATCTCTTTACACGCCGTGCAGGTAATACATTGCTTGGTGAACATTACATGTTCTTGTTTATTTCACAGTCCAAGACGTTACAGTAAACACAACACGAACATACAGTAGAATACACACACTGACACACACACTAGTGGGAGCTAATAATAGAAAGATTCATCAGGGAACAATCTTGTAGGCCTTCATCTTGTCGATCCAAGAATTGAAGGACTTGGCCGTGTTCCTGAATCCGAGAAACCCATGCTCCTTGCTCTTGTTCATGCTGTCGATGAACTCCCAGTTGGCATAAAACAATCCATCGACGAACAACCAGTTGGGCGCCACCTCGTGGAGCTTGGTCGGCACGAGCTGGTTCTCCTCGACGATCTCGTCCCACACGGCGGCCTTCCGTGGCATGGCGAGCGCGAGCTTGACGCGCTTCTTCCCCCCCTTGTAACCCACCCACTCCAGCCCGAACCTGTCGGCGAGGATCGGCCACAGCTGCTCCCACTTGAACACGTCGCCGTTGCTGCAGTTGAACGCCTGGTTCTTTGCCTTGCCGGTCGTGTCGACGGCCGCCCAGATCTGCTGCTCGGCGACGAGGTCCGCGTCGGAGGCCGTGCTGAACCCTTCCCACGCGCCTTGAGACCCCGGCCACCGCAGTGGGACGCCCTCTTTCCGGCAGATGGCGGCGTACACGCACAGGCTGTACACGATGTTCATCGCGCTCCGTGCCGAAGCCCAGGATCAGGTTGGGACGGTGCACCGACCAGCTGATCCCGGCGCCGCCGCCGCCGCGCTGGGACGAAGACTGGGAGATGGCGTCCAAGAGGACATCCTCCTGGTCGTAGTAGAAGTTGCGCCAGCCGAGCCGCGGCATGTCCTCGGTGTAGGGCGGCTTCAGGGCTTGTGCCACTGCCGCCGCGCTGCCACCGCCGCCGCCGCCGACGATGCCGCGGATGATGCTGCCGACGAGGCGGCTGGCGATCACCTCCGGCGGGCCGGTGTAGTGCTTGGTCCCGGTCTGGAGGCAGACGTGGGCGAGCGCGGGGCAGTTTGGGACGACGACCGAGAGCACGTTGCGGAGCATGGCCGGGTTGGCCTTCCGGTTCCGCGCCTCGATCATGTGCGGGGACAGCGCGGCGTAGAAGACGTGGGTGATGTCGGTGAGCGGCGCCAGGACCTCGGCCACGGCGGAGGAGTCGGCGAGGTCGACCTGTAAGTACGTGACGGCAGAGGACACCGGCTGGTCGGCGGCGGAGGTGGCCCAGGGCGGGGGCGGGCGGCGGGAGAGCGCGTAGACTTTCCATGGCCCGCCGGGCGTGTCCGGGAGCGGGAGGATGTTGACGAGGGAGCTCCCCACTATGCCGGTGGCACCCACGACGAGCGCCACGCTCCGGAAGTGCCCGTCGTCGGGCGAGGCGGCTTGCTCGTCCTGCGGCTGCGCCGCCGCGCCGATCGCCCGCCTCCACCACCAGTTCATCGTGCTCGTACGCGCGTCGCGGCTGGCCTTGAAATTGAACACAACTTTACTCCACTCTCTCCGGTGTCTCTGGTCGTATGCTGCTGATGGAGAGAGATACATACATATATATGTACGTATATGTATACTATATATACGCACATCATGTATTTTAATTAGTTGTGCAATTTTATTAGATATTATAGCTAAACACGTGCTACCGCGTGTGTTAAATTTGATATAAACATTGTGGTCATATGGCACGTTTGCGTAGCTAGTAATATTGGCTTGAATCAAATAAACAAATTCTTGTAGATGTCTTTAAAATCAATGGTTTGCTGCTTATTATGAAACAAAGTGCCACATGAGGTTGAAATAAATAATTGTGGAATTATAAAAGTAGGGCAGATGCAAAACAAAGATATAATGGATCTAAATCTGCACTTTTTAAAGGTGAGACGAACCTAAATGGCAGAAAACAAAAAGATAATGGACCTATGGTGCATTTTGCTCAGAAAATATTGTGCACCAAAAATAACAAAAGTGTTTGTAGTCTAATGGGAGGGCAGCGAGCTCCTTTCGTGATCATTAAAAATATCGTTAACTGGTCATAATATAGTATATACATATAAATAATGTGGGGCAAAGATCTCCTGTCCTCGTGGTCTCGAGTTCAAGGCTCTAATGAGGCATCATTACTTTTTGAAAAATGAATTCCCACCTTGAGAAAGCTGGCCGAGCTCCACGGGGCAGCTTGAGCCGCTCTGCACACGAAGCATGCGGAGAGCTGGAGTGTCTCTGGTCGTATGCTGCTGATGGAGGGAGATACATACATACATATATACGTATATTATATATGTAATTATGTATGTATGAATAGATATATAAACGTAGCCGCAACTGCAAGACTACGCCGTCATGAAATGGAGAGGGCGAGCAAAGGCTAATACTCCCAGGTGGTGTTTTACATGTGTTTCATTTGTATTTAATATTGTGACACATTAATAAATTTGATGACTTGGTATGCTAATTAGAAAGAGAGTGATAAAGACAGTTTCATTAGGATGAAACTCGTGGCACAAAAATTCAAAAAAAAAACTCGTGGCACAAAACAACACAAAAAAGTTGATGTGGCAGTCTTGATAACTATATGCTACGAAACTTTTCACTGAGACTACTCCTTTACTATACTTGCGCTTGTGGGTCAATATATAATTGGTTATACGCTGGGTAGTTATTGAAATGCTATATAACTATTCATGCTATATACTAGATCTCATTGCATTGTCCACCATTCACGAGCTCACGGTGATTGTGCCTGCGGTAGATTTTCTAGCGCCATCGATGAGGCACCAGAGTCGTCAGGGCTATATGCTATGCTATCCTGACCACCCTTATCTCAGGATCGTTGATTCAGCATGGGCACCATCATCATATCGGCGATGGATACTGAGACTCCAAGAAAACAATGCATCCCTACTTGTCCTAAAATTCAGAACCTATCACTCCCTAGTTTTGCTTGAATATTAATTACAGTTGTGTTTTGGTGAAATTTTTTTTTAGGCTGAGCTATTGACCAAATGTTGGAAGGGGTCTTCGGAGACTAATTAAAAAACTAACTTCATAACTCGCGTATAGACGGCAGGACAAATCTTTTGACTATAATTAATTTGTCATTAGCACATGTGGGTTACTATAGCACTTATAACTAATTATGGAGTTATTAGGATCAAAAGATTCGTCTCGTCGTGTATGCGCCTAAACGGTGCAATTAGTTTTTAATTTTATTTAATTGCTCCATGTGCCGGAATCATTCGATGTGATAAGTGATATGATAGATGAAAATTTTTAGGAAGAAAATTTTTAGGAACTAAACATGGCCGCATCTTTCCTTGTGTTTGACTTCAGTGGACATGCAGTTGTATAAGATGGGGTTGATGGTTTTATTACAACAAACAAAAGTGGAGCAACTGCTGGTAAAAGAATGCTAAGGTTGTGAGATATTTTTACGTTGTCTTGGCAGCCGGCTCAGTGAAGAAAGAAATCAGAAATCGTTTAAAGCAACAAGAAGATTTCGGTATGGCCCATTAGATGTTTGTATGCTGGCAAGATTTTAATATGGCCCATTTGATGTTTGTAGGCCTTTGTAGGTGTACAAACACTGCCCCCAAAGGATTCCCCCAAATATAAATCCATTTGTTCTGCTCAAAAAAAAAAAAATATATATAAATCGATTTGTCGTTTAATGATCATTGTGTTCTCATTCTAAAAAAAAGTGTTCTTCTTTTTACTCGACAGATCTAGCATTATTGTGCAAAAGTGGATGCATCTTTTTTTTTTTTTTTTAATTTGATATTTTCTACGACCAAAATTAAACTAAAAAATATTTTCAAGAAGGCCACAGCTCGGGAAATTCAACGCTATTCAGCCGGCTTCACTCGGGTTCTTGTTGCTTGTCTCATATTCTTCTCACACACGATACTATTGAAACAGCCAAAATCAACAGCCTTATCGATCAAGGCACAACACACCTACTCATCTTCAATCCAAAGGCTGTGTTTAGTTGGTGGGAAAAGGTGGGAAAAACACTGTTCGAATCAAAAAGTAATCAGAAGACGTTTCGTTTGTTTGTGGTAAACATTATCCTACCATGGCGTAACCCAGCTCGAAAAGAATCGATGCTCGTCGTGTACATCAAAACTATGTAATTAGTTTTTTTATTTACCTACATTTAGTTGTCGATACATGTGCGGCATTTTGATATGATAGGGTGAATAGTGAGTTTGTATTTTCAGTTTCGGCATCTAAACACAGCCTTTTTGATGTTGCTGTTTCTGTTTTTCATCTGCTATTCCTGCCCAGTTGCAATCCTGGACAGAGATTGCCCAGCCTGCAGCGACAGCATTCCAGAAACCTAGCTACATGCATTGTATCATGTTTTCTTGCAGTCCTAATCCGCCATTTTCAAGCTAAGCAGCAAATTGTATGAGCTTCTCCAGATTCATATATGACGATCCTCCATGCTTCAAAGCAGACTTGGCTTTGGCCTTGAGCTCCTTAGCTTTCGTCCTCCTCGTCTCCCCATCCACTCCTCCATCCATCAGCATATCCAACGCTCGCTTCACCTGTTCCATTCCCACGTCCACCTTCGCCGCCTTGCCGCCGCCGGCGCCGGGCAGCACGCCGTCCGTGGGCTTCGTCACGCCGACAGACACGCCGATGCCGAGCACGTCAACGATCACCTTCTCGTTCAGGAACTGCTCGGCGGAGAACGGCCAGGTGGCCATGGGCACGCCGGCGGCGACGCTCTCCAGCGTCGAGCCCCACCCGCAGTGCGTCAGAAACCCGCCGACGGCTGGGTGCTCCAGAATGGCGACCTGCGGCGCCCACCCGCGGACCACGAGACACTGGCTCTCCGGGAGGCCGTCGCCGCCGTGACCGTCGTCGGTGTTGCGTTGTAGCCACTCGTTGACGTCGTCGGGAAACTTGTCCGTGCCCTTGATGACCCAGAGGACAGGACAGGAGCACGACACGAGCGCCAGCCCGAGCTGCATCACCTGTTCCGGCGGCATGCGGCCGGCGCTGCCGAAGCTGACGTAGAGCACGGACGCCGACGACGGCGACTCGGCTTTCTTGGCGTCCAGCCACGCCATGCACCGTCTAGCGTCGTCGTCATCCGATCTGGTAGGAGGTGCGCGTGCGCCGCCGCCGCCGCCGCACAGCGAGACGGGGCCGACGGCGACCACGGTCTTGCCCGTGGCGTCCGCGAGTCGCGCGGCCGAGTCGTGTTCCAGCTCCTCGAAGCTGTTCACGACGATGCCGTCCACGGCGGTCTCGAACTCCCGGAGCTCTCGAAGACGGATCTCCGGAATGGAGCAAGACGGCAGGAACTGCAGCGGCAGCTGCCTCCTAGCGAACGTGAACTCGAACGGCGGCGGCAGGACCGGGACGTCGACGAGCTCGTCCAACGACTTGCCCTCGTGCGGTTTACGCGTGTTGAGATACTCGCAGCACAGCAGAGCGAACGCGCCGAAGCCGTGGAAGATGAAGCATGGCGCGTCGAGCTCACGCGCCACGCCGTGCGCCCACGTGTTGCACATCCCGGCGACGATGCAGGTCGGCTGCTGCCGCCGGTGCGTTGAGGAGGAGGCGGCGGTGAGGAGGAGGAGGAGGCGGCGGCAGTGCTCCGCCACGGCGTCGCCGAACTGCGCGTTGGCGTCGAAGAAGTTTTTTTTTTTTTTTTTGCGAAACAGGCGTCGAAGAAGTTGGGCACGAGGTCGACCGAGGGGACGTGGTCCAGCCTCTCGCAGCCCTCCGGCAGGCCGGCGGCGGCGCCCGGGAACGGGAGCGCGGTCACCGTGATGATGCCCGCGGAGTCGCCGCCGCCGCGGTCCACGCGGCTCTGGACGAGCTGCGAGCTGGCGGGCGTGGTGATGATGGTCACCGTGGCGCCGTGCGCGGCGAGGAGGCAGCCGACGTCCACCATGGGAATCATGTGGCTGGTGACTGGCCATGGGATGACCACGAAATGAGGCTTCTTTGGGCACAGGGTGACCTCCATTTCCTCTATTCCTTATCGAGACTGCAAGAAGTTTGCACTGCTATACTGCTTGTAAGGATTCCTAATGGCCAATGCTATATATCAGAGATTGTAGAATTGTATTTGTATTGTCACTGATAAAAAGAGTGACAAGGAGTGGCTGGATTTGTCCAAGACTCCAAACTCCACCGTCGATCTCATTTGCACGAGTACGTCAAAAATCTTGTCTGTGTTCTACCCTACTGTTGCAGTGGTCCACGTACCGAGGTGGCAGCCAACGTCCACCATGGCAATCATGTGGCCATTTCCTTGCATCGTCAAGACTGCAACAACTTTGCTACTGTGTGCTTGTGAGGATTACCAATCCATGTTTGCCTCTGCTAGCAGGCCTTGTATAGATAAGTCTTGTAAGGATTCCCAATAATGCTACTTATTGTTGCGCAGAATTGCAGTGGACAAAGCTAAGCAAAATTCAAGATTGGTGGCGACAAATGCATTGTCGTTTTGCATAGCCTGATTGAACTGGGCCTTGTTTAGTTGGGCAAAAAACTTGCCAATAGCACTGTTACAACCCCGTAGTATTCATGTAGCATTTTCGTTTGTATTTTGGTAAACATTGTCAATTATGGAATTAACCAGGCTCAAAAGATTCGATGCCGTGATGTATATAACCTGTGTAATTAGTTATTTTTTTTACCTACATTTACTCTTCGAACATATATGTTTTTTGGTGTATTTAATGTGATGTGATGGAGAAAGATTCTAAAAACTTGGAATTTGGCTGCCAAAAACTTGCCAACTAAACGAGGCCGGTTGGATTTGTCTGATGAGGACCGGTTGGATTTGTCCAAACTCCATAATGTATGGAGTAGAAGACATAAGAACTGCATGGATCTTATTTGCACGAATTACAGTTGAATTTTTGTCTGTGTTGTTCATAGTAGTAGTCAAAGATTCTAGTGCATGCGCGTCCAGTGGCCAGGCTCAAGGAACCAGAGTGGCGCCAGCATTGAGCCATAGTAAATTCTTTCAACAGCTGTGATAATGGTTAGTAAATATTAACTTAATTAGGTGCTAAGGCCGGTCTCAATGGGAGTTTCATGAATGTTTCATGCACATTAAATCTGTGCCACATCGCAAAATTTCACTTTTGCATGAAACGCCTAGGAGAGAAAAGAAAAAGTTTCACCATGGTGAAACCTTTGGGTCATTTTACATGCGTTGAAAGCGTGTAAAACCCCCATTGAGAGACACAAATAGCGTTTCACCATGGAACTATGTAATTAAACCATGCAATGAGAGAGAGGTTGTGGGACCCTTGGAGCCTATGAAAGCTGGGAATGAAAGCGTGCATTGAGAGAGATCTTTTATTTCATGTCAAAGTTTCACATCTTTGAAACCAGGGAGGTGAAACTCTCCATTGAGATCGGCCTAATAGGTCTAGCTAATTGTTTCCAACAAATAATTACTAAATCTGTTTCAAATTATAAGACCATTTGACTTTTCTAAATATATTGTTTTTACCATGTATCTAGGCGTAGTGTATATCTATGTGCGGGGTAAATACATTGCTTTTACTATGTGTATCTCATTATTATCATATAAAAATTATTATTCAGCTAATTATTAGTAGATAGTAGCTAATGGATCCAAACAAAGTCGAATGCCTCATTTTCAAAATTCAGTGGCATAAATCTGATAGTCAGTGGTGGACCCAGGGCCCAGTGACCCTGGGCGCCTGCGATCGCAGAACGATTAGTCATGTTTACTAAACGTCATAAACTCCTCCAGGAAAGTTAGGGGAAGTTTGATCCCCTGATCTTTGTATCTTCAATTGCAACAGTTCTATTTTTTAAAGTTCAACACACAATGCATTTCAATTGTTCTAGGACACAAGTTAGTTGTTTGGTTTGAGAAATCATCTAAGTTTCCATTTACACCTGATATTTACATTTGATCCCTTGAACCAAGTAATTGAATTTTATTATGATAAGATGTTCTGTCCCGTTCGTTAGTTGGAGCATCCAGGCCAACATTTGTTTCTTTCAAGGCAAAATGCATTCAGAGGAATTAACCATCACCACCAAAATGCAGTTACAATCAATCAGGGAGGGTAAATCAAGATATCAAAGATGCAATGAAATATCATAATTCCATCCCGGCTTGAATTAAGAAATAAATGTGATGACAGTCATGATGGAACAAAGGGAAAGATGGCGCACGAAACCCAGTTGGTGCCCCACACTTTGTGCTGCAGCTTTGTTTTTTGTTTTTTTTTTTCACTATGGCGGTGGTGATTCTTCTTCCAGGAGGGAGGTAAGGAAAGTGGGATTTACAGATGCCAGTCAACTATCCATAGGGATACATTGCCCTGGCAAATCATTTGGTGCTGTTCCCGTTGCACTGGTGAAGCCAAAACCATTGCCATGAGCATTGCCATTCGAGTGGAAACCGTTACTGTTGCAGTTGCTGCTCCCAACATCCTTGCGCTTAAGACTGGCCTTCTTTGCGCCCCATATACGAAACTGTGTGATCGCCGCTAGCTGATGCGAGCATGTGGGGATTCGTAGGGTTCCAACTTACACAGTTGACCCGTGCCGAAAGTGACCAGCAAGAGTCTCAATGAGTTCACCAGTGCGTCTATGCCATATGTAGACCTGGAAACATGACAATGGTTGCACACTATTACCTTGCAGGGTACAAAAGAAAATATGCAATGAACCGTGTGGCTGGACCAACCAACCACAGCCTTCTAGACATTGCAAAGGCTAAATCTGATGTTCCCCAATGCAACTTTAAAATGTACTCCGTCCATTTCAAATGGTGAGTTCGTTTTTGACTTTCCTAGGTAGCTATGTCTAGACACGTAGTAAAAACACTGTATCTAGAAATGCAAAAACAATTTACAATTTCAAAGGCGGGAGTAACATTTTTTCCTTTTTTATTACTGATGAAATGCAAGGTATCATACTTTCTACTGGCTACAAGACATATGGATGCCATCACTACATGCTGCCATTACACCCCTTGGAAGTACTATGGTTCATTAGAAAAGGCAATCAGCTGAAAAACACGGACAATTTCAACATATTTATAACATTCATATTGGCTTCTAGCCTAAATATAAATCAGCAGCATGATTTGGTCAAAAGTCATATGGTAGAAAGTGACAACAAATATGCTGCATGCCGAATGTATGAAACTACAGAAGGAAAGTGGTGGAAACTAGGATGTGCAGACAGATATAGGCAATTAAGCATGCATATTAAACTACAATAAATCTGAGACCCGCATAGACATTGGTGCCAGTTGCAAGAGCGTCTGATGTTTGAATGTTTTATCACATACAAAAGAATAATGCAATGAGGATGGTTCAAATGACAAACATATTAGCTGCATTCTCCAATAGATTGACTCATCTGACAATAAATATAATTGTCTAGAACAGCATCGGTCTGGGAGCAGTGCATATTTAATAAAAAAACAGCAAACATAGACAACAAAAGTAAGTTCTAAAAGCCATTAGGTGGGCCCACAAGGCAATCATCATACCTGTGAATCTTCACTCCCACTAGCAATGAATGCCTGCTCAGATCCGCCAAAACAAGACCTTATCACAAACCGGTTGCGCTTATGGCCATTGTACCGGGTGACTAGGGCAGGATCATTTCTTATGTTCCACAAATGAATCTCTTAAACTTATAAGATTTACAAGAAGGAAATCACCATCTTCTGAAAGAGAAAATGAAGTAATTGTACTACCCTCTTCAATTAACCTCTCTTGTTTTGTCTCCCTATCAAATAGAAGAACTGTGTTGTCCCTACTCATGCTTATTATAAGATTTCCATCTTTTGCTACAGCAAAATCAGATGTTTTTGTTGACCTCTGCCCTTTCCAGCAATCTACTTCTTTACCATCTAAATCCCAAATGCAAAGGTTTTCATCAGCTAGACCAGACAATATTTGTTTTCCATCTGGAAACCAAGCACATGATATCAAACCAGCAGGCTTTTCATAAACATGAAGACATTTGCCAGACTCAACATCCCAGCGTCGGATGGTTTCTTCCTGCCCACATGTGAGAAGCTGGCAATCATCCGGGCTCCATGCAACCATCATCACGGACTTTTGATGACCACTCAATGTATGCCTCAGTAATAGCTTTCCATCTTCATCAACCTAAGAAGTGAAAAGATTAATTCATGTAGAGACAATGAAAAAGGGGGAAAGTAAAACCGCATAGCATGGTCAATAACAACAGAACAGAAGTAACAACAGAACAGAAGTAAATACAGACAGTTCCATGTTCAACAGGAACATAGAGAAGTGCCAGGATTCAAGCTGGAGCGAACTTAGCAAACATCTAAATTGAACTTACTTTGTACCAGAAGCTAACAAGATGTACTTCCATTTCAAATTATAAAATGTTTTGACTTTTCTAGATACTTCCTCCGGTCCAGTTTATAAGACATTTGCATAGGTAAGAGTCAAACAACTATATAATCTTTGACTAATAATTTGACTGAATTTTTAACCATTGTAAAACAAACTTCATACTATTAGATTTTTTAATCAAATGTACCATCCGATAATCATAAGTTGATCTTTTGATACTATAACACTATGTCTGGATCCATAATAAAAGCAATACATCTAGGAAAGCCAAAACCTCTTATAATTTGGAACCGAGGGAGTAATAAGCAGTAGGCTTTCAGCATAAAGAACAGGTCATGAAAGCATTAGTAAGATTGGACAAGTTCAGTTGTTATGAGATTTAAAATAGAACAGGCCACCTTAGTTTGTACACAGACCATAAGAAAATAAGACTTTAGAAGCATAGGTTCACAAGTTTACCTCCCATATAATTGCAGATTTATCATTTGACGCTGAGGCTAAATACTTCCCATTGTTTGAAAACTGGATAAACCACACTTCATCATGATGTGCATGCAAAACCTGCAACATATTTTTACTTGTGAATTTCAAAGCATTGAACTTAGATATGCACCTACTAGAAAAAATTGTCTTGATAACCAAATTAACTAACTTTTCACACCCAGATAAAAGTGAAAACAAAGTACGACACAAGGCAAAGTTGCAAGTTTTTCTATTTATTTTCCTGAGAGAAAGAATGGTTTCTTAACGAAGAAAACATAACCTCATCTAATAGGATATTCTTGTGAAGTGCAAAGATGAGTGGCATTCAGCTCATATCTAGCCTTTTTTCATCAGGGGAAAAAAATCTCTGGAGTAAACTGAATTATACAATTAGTACAAGGACTCAAGGAGGGAGATGGAACAAGGGGGAAGCTAGAAGGACGCTTAAGAGGTCTACATGCTATAAAGCTGGATCATGACTTCAGATTTGCAAATTACATCATCAACAATGTGACTTCCATTGTTTTCAAATTGCTGTATATCATAATCTAAATATAGATAATGGAAGTGAAATACAAAATTTAAAAAGTACTGAGGTGTTTTAAATAACATACAAAAGACAAATCAAGACGGTACATAAGTGGTTGCCTGACACAGCACTAGCACTTATGTGAGGCCTTAGCGCTCGAAGCAAACACCGAAGCAGTTACCAGAGTCTTTTTTTTTTTTACCTGTAGCGTGCGAGATGGTATCTGGTCTTTCCCACAGTGATGATCAATGTAGAGTGACAACCCATCAACTGAATTATGGAAATAGCAGGCATCTCTTTGTACGGTAAGTGCTTGCTCAAGTAAATTTTCTAACCTCCTCTCTGGCACCATAACAGTAGGAGGGAGCACCTTTTGCAATTCCTCTAGAAGCTTCAACCGTGAACTAGAAGAATCAATGCCAAGCTTTGAAAAACTAAGGAACAACTGATGTGGAGAAATCATACAAGTCGACAGTTCATGCACTCTTTTTTCTATTAACACCAAGGGGTGTCATCTCACATTGTAAAAAGTCTTCATAGCGCCCATGACATTGTCATTTCTTAGAAGTTCAAAGAATTTCTGCTCCAATATCAAAAATGCCGCAGATTTCACGATGCTTTCATCTTGAAGGCCAATCTTATTCAAGGTAACCACCGCATTATCCCATTTGCCATTAATCACCTGCTCTCTGAAAAGATTCACCATTGGTTTATGTAAAGTAACCCCTGATTCCTCCTCCAGAGCCTTTCCACTTTTTCCATATCCCATACTATACAGAGCTTCAGTCATTATCCTAACTAATTCCTCCTTCTTAATCAAACCCTTGGAACCAACCATAACTTCTTTCCCTTGGGAAGGCAAAGGTCTAGCCATTGTACTTCCCAAAGGATTGGCAGATTTCGAAAATGAGAAACAGTCTGGTAAACTTGCAGATTCTACTGAGGATGCTCTTGCGCGTTTTGAGGGTGGTTCATCATCATCAAAACCTCCCATGAAATGCCAAGATCAGCCCATATATTTTTCACTTCAGGGAAGGTGATGGTATGCAATCTCCACGTAAAATGTTCCAAACAGTTACCAAAACAGATGGAGGATTCTGCAGAGAAGGAATTAAAAAGTAAGTGCCATGAACTATCAAGCAAGGTCACACTTCTATTCGTCTCAACCTGCTACAGTATGTAGTGCAAACCCAAGGGAAATTATCATGATCTAAAAATTAATCACAACCATTGCATGGAACACATTGCATTGAGAACAAAGTAACAAGCAATGCTACTGGTCAGTGGTCACAATATATACCACATATGACAAGGGCCATCTGCCATCCAACAACAAAAAGAGGCTGCGGACATCAAAGCAAAGCCATGACAACACTATCTTGTGCCAGGCATCACATAACTAAAAGAACATTGCTACAATGTAGCCAGCAACGTAGTTGGAGAAACAACCAACGGCTAGCCATGATTACTGCTACTACTTGTTGAACCGAGAAGTGACAAGATGATTAGATTTCATCTAGCAATATAGGATACCAAAAGAAATGTTGTACATCCAAAAAGTATCTAGCAATATAAGATACTAAAAGAAATGCTGTACAAGATGATCGGCTTTCATCTAGTTGGACAATTGATATGCCAATCAAACAATCAGTATCAGGCAGACTTCAAAGCAACCAAAAGGTTGTACAGCTATTCTAATAGCGACACCTACAAACGATAAAGCTATCACTGCAAGCACATTCGACAAAGGGATGCATAAGTTGCAGTTAGGCTGTAATTTTAGTACAAACAAGAAGTATGCTACTAGAGTGACATGGTTGGGGGTAAACCAAAGTCTCCAGCAATCCACTGAATCCTATTTTTGTCCATATCAGTACAGGATAAGGCACGCAACATCTACTGCCCAGCACCATCAGCAACCCTCTTCTGTCCTCTGTAATGCTACTTTCCACAGACACCATTCCATTCCATTCCTTGCACACCGAAGATTCGACGCACAGTGGGCACGCATCCCATCCCGACCAAAGCATAATAACTAACGAATGGATCAGCACAGAGTCGTCATTAAACGGCAACAGGTAAATCTACTCGTGCAATTAACTAGCAACTTGCTTAATTAACCACCAGGAACCCCACGCGCAACTCGTACCCCTCTCCGCACATCGGACAAGGAGACGCAGCAGACGGCGCCCCGATCACGGAATCGGTCTCGGCCTCCGCCTCTCCCGCACCCAACCCAAGCACCCACCCACCAGTTGTAGAAGCAAAAGTTCACTCATCTGTTCATCGCACCTATGCAGGTAGGAACAAGCGGGCAAACCCTCGGCCGACGCTGCGGGCACGGAGCAGCGAGGGTTAGCGATCGGGGGGAGGGGGAGAGGGTGCTGACCTGACCTCCTCCAGCCGGGAGTCCCGATCCCCGCCGATTCGCCGAGGAACCCCGGGAGGAGGCCTTCGAATCCGCGCCGAATCGCGCGGAATCTCCGGGGAATCAACCGCCCCGGCGGCCCAGCGGGAGGATTGGGTGGGGGGAAAGCGGCGCGTGCGTGGGCGAGGAGGAGGAGGAGGAGGAGGAGGCGTATGGAGAAGGGAAGGAAGGGAAGGAGGGCAAGGAGGGGTGGTGGTGTTTGGCTTGGGGGAGAGGGGAACCGACTGAATGAATAGAAAAGGGTTGGCAGAGGGACGGACACACACACAGACACAGCAGGCAGGCGCAGCACCACGAGAGAGAGAGAGAGAGAGTAGGCGAGGCGACACGCGAGTAGCTTCCTTGTGGATCTCTCTTTTCCTTCTCACAGGTTCTTTTTTTTCTAATAATAATCTCTTGTCTTGGTCTCTTCCTCTGGTGATGCTAGAGGAGTTGAGTCTGGTTCTTGCTTGGGATCCTGGCCTTGTTGGGTTGCAGCTTGGAAGAAGAGGTCTATGGAAACATCAAAGTTTCGACTATTTATAAGTTTTAAGGGATAGAGTATGCAACGTAGTATGCATTGACTATCGAGTGTAAGGGATACTCCCTCTCTGTCCCATGGAGTTCGACGTTTTTGATTTTTGAATTTCATCTTTTGACCATCCGTCCTTATTCAAAATATTTATGCAAATTATAAAATAAAATAATCAATATTCAAGTATCTTCATTGATAAAATAAGTCGTAAAAAATAAATTATATTTGTGCAAAAAATTTGAATAAGGACGAAGATCGAATAAGACAAGACGGAAACGGGGGGGTAACAAACTCGGTGGGACGGAGGAGGAGTAGGCGCAACGTGTAACATCGACGCAGTATAAGGGATAAAGTGTGAAATGGTGCTTTTAGACTATTGAGTGTAAGGGATGATGGAGTGAAAAATAATGTGTTTACAACAGTGTTAGGAGCTAGTGATAGTGGCTACAGGACGTTGCTTTGGCTAGGGAGAAAATATGTTAGGTTGTGGGCCACGGCCCATGGTACATGCTCACGATATGATTTCTAGTTTGATCTGCATCTAAGAGCACCTCATCCAACATCACGTCAACCGTGCAATCGAACAAAAACTAAAGTTCGCTTCGTCTTTGGTATGTGTATCGACTTCTACAGCCGAATGGAATTAAAACAAATATCACTTTTATCCGAGCGGCATTGGGGAGAGCAAGAGAATGATGAGAGAAGACGCGTCCAGCATGTTTTTTTTCTTTTCAATTAGGCTCATCTACAAACTAAGATTTTGATTTTTAGTCTAATTCCAATGATCGTTTGCTCCAATATGTTCCCGGATTTTTTTTTTTCTTCCCAAGGTTCGCTTATGGCCGACACAAGAGCTACTCTAACTATGAAATATAACCGCAGGACTTTATCTTAAGCATAGGATTGGTTGATAGGCTCGTCGATGTAAGTCACATACCACTTTCTATTTTGAGCATGATTTGTACTACTATGGTAGCTTGTCACATAGCTTAAATTCCATGACTACTTTATTTTTAAGTATGGGATTGGTTGATAAGCTTGTTTGATGGTAGTCACATAACCACTTTCTATTTTGAGCATATTTTTCTATAAGTCACAACCATCCTAGTTATGTACTGAAAGAAACATATGTATGCAATACATGTCTTCCAAGCAAAACATATAAAACTAACTATATCATTTTGAGTCTTGATCGATGCTTTTTGCCTACTTATTGTTGTTACTTTCTTTTCATGCTCATGGGTAGGCTAGTTAATATTTTGGCTATAAAAACCTAGCTATTACTCTGCCAAATACTAGGGCCTTGTTTAGTTGGCAAATATTTCTAAGCCAAATGTTAGAAAGTTAGAATTTGACATCGTATCACGTTTCGTTTGTTTGTGACAAATATTATCCAATCATGGATTAACTAGGCTCGAAAGATTCGTCTCTAATTTAGAACCATACTGTGTAATTAGTTATTTTTTTATCTACATTTAATGCTCCATTTATGTGTCCAAAACTTGATGTGATGTTGATGTGATGGAGAGAGATTCAAAAAATTTGCCAACTAAACAAGGCCTTGGCACTAAATGATGTTTGCTTTCTGACATGTTAAGACAGGCAGGCATTATTGTTGCCCCCAATTATATCATTTCAGTGGTAAGTTGTATAGATGTCGTCAAAATTCACATAAATTGGTATCTTATACTTTATAAAAGTTTAAAGCAAATATAGTGAATTTTTTTTTTATCATGATAGCAGAATTACCACACGTGGCACGTGAGAAGTTTGTTCAGACTGAGATGCCTATTTGGGCCAATAGACAAAAGATGAGATATTTGATTATGTGAGGTCATCAGATTTTGTTCCCTAGAGGACGTTCCCAACAATCCACGAGAATATCATACCCAACTATGAACCGTACGAGCACATCCTCTGTCACCCCCACCGCGCTTACGGCTCTATACCCCAACCCAACTTGCTCTGGCCCTGGGTCCTCCCGCATCTCTTCCTCGGTAAGCGGACCGTGGAAGCTGGGGGGTATCCGCTTGGGACTGATAGGAAACAGCATATCTTTTTTTTCCCTCCTGACCCCTAAAAAAAATATATAGTTGCAGTCCGGTCGCGTCGGAGACATCCTTATCAGATTTTGAGGCTTCGTCGTCCGGCTCCTCAAAAATTATGTTAGGATCGGCTGGCTCATCCTTATCATCCGAAAATAAAACAAAGACAAAACAGATTTGTTTCAATGACATATCTAATCAGACTGAAATTGATGTCGAAGACACGATCATTCACATCAATTTCTGCAGGCAGGAAGGGCGCGGAAGCTACCGTTTAACGAATGCAAGCAAGGTAGCTTGCTTACTCTCCATCTAGCGTGCGTTGGCGGCAAGGAAAGAGGCATTGGAAAGACTAGACCATACACATTAATTAGTACAAGAAAGAGGCATTCGGGAAGCGACTAGTCGCTTCTGGCGAAGCTTAACAAAGGCCGACTACTACATAGAGACAACTACCAGTCATGAGCGATAGTGAAGCTGTCGCTTGACGGACGAAGCCGAACCGATACGATAGGCGGGCGAAGTGAGCGAGACCAAGACGGGCCAGACGTGGAGTGGCGAAGGTACTATACGTATACGTGATTAGTAAGCGGTTCAAGACATCGAACGAAAAAGAAAAAAAGAACTATTGAACATTTCCTCAAATGACAAGTACCAAGGAGCAAGAAAACGTATGCGCAGGCGCAAGGGATGAGCGCTCAATCCGTTGCTTGTTCTTTCGGTAGCCTTCTTTCATTTCCGAATTTGCTTGCGAGCAGTCCTTGCATTAGTATGAGTTCGTTGACCGCGTAATGGCGATCCATCTTGATGACGAATTCCACGATAACGAGAAATAGAAATTAATCGTTCGATGTCTGCTCGTTCTCCCTCTTCAATTCCCAATGAACAACATGATCTTGAGCTATCATTTGTTCAATTTGGTCGATCTGATACTTAGTTAACTCATGAATCTTGATGTTCCCACTGATACCTAATCGATAACGAAGCTGAATGGCTTTTTTCGGTCCAATTCCATCCATTTTTGTTGAGGCAATTCTTACTTGTTCATCGGGAAGTGATCTAGCTCCTGAGATATATGACATTCTTTATCCTTCTCTTTTCCTGGTCTTCTCGGCTGGAATCTACTATGGTTGTCTCCCGAACAAAAGAACCATCTCTATCTCTTTCAATTCACTCTTCCCTTAATCATCATGATAGGAGGAGAGGAAAGGATCCTATCCTCTTCCTCTTCCTTTCCCTTTCCGAATCTGCCTTTCGCCTTTGACCCACGAACTCGAGTCGGACTCATTCACTGCTTACTTTTTGAGTTTTGAGGATCGTTCTTCACTCTCTTGCTATTACCCGCAGGGGAGCGCAGCAGTCTTCCCAGTCAAGCGCAGCTTCCGTTAGGTTTCGTTCAGGCTCGCTCTCGTTCTGAGGTAGATTCGAACCACTCTGTTAGGATTTGGAGTCCAACGCGCTAAGCAAAAAGAGGATTTTCAGTCCTCTGCTCTAACCAGCCAGAACCAAAAAGGAGGAGATTGGGTGACTGAACACCCACACAATCTTTATTTGTAAAGTCTCATGATCGTATCAAGATCTATTTAAATTCGGCTCAATTAGAAGAATAAAGAAGAATTACTTCATTTCGTAACTTATTTTTTATCTTTCTATTTTGCTTCTTTTTTATTTTATTTAGACCTTCTTTATATCTAGTTTTATCTACTTAATCTATGGTATCCACCGGCTTGGCTTGAACTCAAATTTGATCGCCTTCCATACTTCACAAGCTGCGGCTAGTTCAGGACTCCATTTGCAAGCTGCTTTGATAATTTCATTACCTTCACGAGCAAGATCGCGCCCTTCGTTACGAGCTTGTACACAGGCTTCTAAAGCCACACGATTAGCTGCTGCACCAGGTGCATTTCCCCAAGGATGTCCTAAAGTTCCTCCACCAAATTGTAATATGGAATCGTCTCCAAAGATTTCGGTCAGAGCTGGCATATGCCAAACATGAATACCCCTGAAGCCACCGGTATAACACCTGGCATGGATACCCAGTCCTGAGTGAAAAAAAGATACCGCGAGAACGATCTTTTCAATAAAATCATCGCGCAATAAATCAACAAAACCTAAAGTTATTTCGCGTTCCCCTTCTAACTTACCTACTACTGTACCGGAGTGGATATGATCTTCCTCCCTTTTTTTATTAGTATTTCCTCCACGCATATCAGATAGATTTCTTCTCGTGGACTAGCTTCCTTTTCTACGTTGTGATTCTTAGGGATCTTTTTCTCCGAACCAACCAGGGCACCCAAGCGTTCAAACGTTACCCCCTCTTTCGACTTTCTTCTTTTTTGAACCCTCAAAACACGAAGAATGTAAAGCCTACATCACCGCAGATGAGGATCGGGAACCCGGCTTCTAGGTGGTCAAGCTAGCGTATCAGTCAATGTTGTAGATGTTCAGTAATAGCCAAGCCTAGCGATGCGTCTTCCCAGCCTGCGATCTGAGACACCTTTGTCTGAACCAAAATCTAGCTCTTGAGACTTGACTGGCATATTTTGGACTCAATGTCATCATAAAAGAGTTTCCATTGGCATGATGATAACTCGCATATTCTTAGAAATACAATGCCAGGTTTCACAGCCTTTCCGCCGCCTTCCACTTTCCTGGTAGCAAGAAGAGATTCCTCCCAGTGATCCAAGGGGCAATACCACCTTACCTTGAATTCCAGACTTCGAAGAAAGAATCACAGTACTCACTCAACCTATAAAACAAGTCTTTCGCTTGTTTGGTCAAACTTTGCAACCCATATTATTTCTGCTTCATCATTCAAAATTTCGATTTCACAGACCTACTCACTCAGCCTATAAAAAAGAAGCAAATGAGACTAAGAAATAATGTAGAGACTGACAATAGAGGATTTCCATTCTTCTGACTATCTGCTACAGAAGTATGATCTCTGTCACTGAGAAGTTCTCCCTAGCCTCTTCTTTCCATCAACAGGTGATTGGGAGCCTAGTTGATAAGGCGCAGCGAAGACGGATGGAAAACACAAATTGACTAAGCCTTGGCTATGCTATTAGTCTCAGTTGCATCAAGTAGCAGTACCATTCTATGGTCTCTTAGCTGGAGTTCCCTCCTTTCTGGAGTTCACGACTTCTTTTAGATGTCCGAATGTTGAGCCGATATAGCTTCTTTACAGCCGGTGGGAAGTATGGAAAAAATCATAGGCCTTTCTTAATACATAGAAACTACATCTGAGGAAGATGCGGATCTAAAGATACGTAAGAGGAGCTCAACCCGGCGGTAGGGGTGTATAGGAGGTGTTCCGGCAATCAACCTGTCTTAATATGTTGTTTGCATTATATAGATTAGAACAAAAGAGGATTTAATACCTTGGGGCCAGTTGCTTATACAGCACATATTGAGTTGTTGAAGTTAGGGCTAGAGCTACTAGAGCGGAGTTTGAATAGAGGACTTTGATTGAAAGAAGAGGGGAGAGAAGAAAAGAGTAAAACGAAGTAAAAAGAGTACGAGGTCTGACCAGTAGTATATTATCTTGAATGCGGAACATCGTTTTCTGTTGAAAAAATAGTAGAATGATCGATCGGAGGTTCGAATTGGCTTCATTTGCTTTCAAGCATCCCTTTTTCTGCGCTCGCTTACTTTTCTTCTGCATAGTTAGTGGCTTGACTTCCTCTCAGGAAGAGCCCCGTGATTCTGTGGAAACTACTCTGTCCTCGTCGTCTCTCGCCTCTGTAAGAAAGTCTGCTCTCGTTCGCTCTAAAGTCAATTTTCTATGGTATTTCCTATAGAGCAGAGCCCTAAAAGTTAAGCGAAGCCAAGCGAAGCTAACACTTTCTCTTCTTTTTTTTGAGACACTAGGCTAGAGCTCAAGCAAGCGGTTTAGGTAGAATGTATGTCATAGGACTCTAGTTCAATCACTCTCAAATAGAATTCAAAGTTATGCCCCTGCCCCACTTTATCCCTAGACATTTTCCTTCACTAGTCATCTTTTGTCCATTAGCAACTGTGATGATCATGGGCAAGGTTCTGGTGATGAGGAGCTTGTTCAATTTAGCCACTTGAATGTCTAGAAAACTCATGTTGCTACCTAAGGATTGTAATTTATTTTTTCTTGAACTTCCCCTTCAGTTTGAGAGTTTCTGATCCGGTCCCCTTCCAATGCATTTAATGAGATCCTGGGCTCTTCTACAGGTTACTCTCCTAAGTGGTGGATTGACTATCCTGCTTGTTCTGGATCTTGATGGTACGACGGGTAAGACCGAAGAGGCGGGTGAAAAGTACCCATTATATAGGTGAGGCAAGATATGCTTGTCCCGAGGCTTTCATCATTCCCATTTCATTCATCCGTTCAAGTCGGAGCCAACGATGTAAACCCAGAAGCATTCACTACGGTCATTCTCAGGGGGGGCTCGTTTCTGATTTCACAATCACTTGAAAAAGCTTTCCTATCGGGTTGACTACTACTCTGAAACGTTTGCCAGTGGATTTACGGAGCCAAGTCATGCTCAAATAATGGGCGGCCAAGGCTTTGATCTTTCTTTATAGAAAACAATATCCAAAATTGTAAGTAGACGTAGGAATCGATCTATTGAAGTCTGAAGTAGTAGATTGATGAGAATCCTATCAGTATAGAACTATGAGCCAAGGTGAGTAGCCTACTGTAGAGCATAGCATGGAATTTCTGCCCTGACGGGACATTCGGTATACGACCTCTGCGTTCCACTGAATCATTGGAACTGCTGTGAGCCAACTCTTTCTCAACAGTCTAAAATGACTCAGTTGATGGATATAGCTAGCTAAAGCCTCAAAGGCAAGTAAAGAATCAGCCAACAAGGTTTGCCATAACGTTTTTGAGTAGTTTGACAAACGAACGCTTGACTTCCAGACCATAAAAACCTAATAGGTCTGAGTGAAAGATTGATTTTCGTACATAATGAATAGAAAGAATTGAATTTCCGATCGTACTCTTTTTTATGCCGGGGAGTTGCCGCTGGGGACCATGATCGAGAAGGCATTTTATTTGCCGTAAAAAGATGAAATTTATCACTTCCTGCCGGGTACTCGTTTTATGCTTATTAAATAATAAATTCTCACTTGGTTGAGGGCAAAGAGAGCGGCTCCATTGATTGTGAAAGCTAGTCTGTTATTCCAGGAGTGGAATTTTCATTCAAAAGTTAGTAATTTGAAATAATAGGAAAGCTTGGTATTTTTGGTATAGAATGCAAACTTCCAGCTTCCTTGGATTTTGCAATATGACTGGTGGCCTAGTCTCAAGGAGCCGGTGCAATTTGGTACTTCATGTACTTTTGATTCCCAGCAGAGCAACTGGGTCACTAAAAAGTCCTTTCTTTTCATCATGGTGCATAAAGAACTCTCTCACAATTGCATCTAAATTGAAGTTTGAAAAAAACCATTTCACTTACGGCGGGATGAGAAATCCAGATAAAATGTTCCATGTCAAATCCTGATGCGACAACTGCGGCTATGTGAAAGTTCAGTGACATTGCAACTGACATCATCCCGTAAAGGGTGTGTGGTATAAGAATGGTTCAAAACATGACGAAGCAAAACCAAAGAAACTTGGCAAAGAAAACCTAGAACTAGGAAAGCTAGCTGTCGAGAAGAAGTAAGTAGCATTCATCTGCTCTCGGAAGATCAGTGGGGGCAAGCTCACTTCCGTCACTAGGAAAGATACGCGAACAAGCAGATATTTGTCCAATCCAAAGTAAACCTATTGCCCAAAAGCCATCCCAAAGCCCAAGACAACTCGTTAATCGAAGATTTCACTATATAAAAGAGTTTATGAGAACCATCCGACTCCCTAAGGAAATGAGTATACGTTTCCAACCCTCCAACCCTTTTTGAACCTTCTATAGGAGTGGGAGGATGATGAGCTTATTGGAGAAGAAAGCACTGGTGATGTACAAACAAGCTGAAGCAAAGTGGGGTAACAGATTCAGTCCACTGGAAAGGGAGAGAGGTGCTGAGACAGGGATGAGTACTCAGGCAACCCCGTATGAGTATACTGGTAAGAGGGGGGATCTACTAGTCCTAGATCTTGCGTTTCACTATCCTTCGGGGCCAATGCTATCAGATTCCACTAAATTGACTAGTGAAAAAACCCGTACTAGACTCCAACTACTAGTACCTGATCAGTAGGTGTTGGTTTCGGACTAAAGTCCCGAATAAAACAGAAAATGACACTCTCACCTTCTTATCTCGACAAATGCTCGAAACTCGCGACTGCATGCCCTAAGATGTGGACACCCTCAAGATGCTACCACTCTCAACCAGCCATGAATCTCGACAAGGGAGACAAAGGATCGACTCGCACCCGTATCAATCAGTGTGTAAGTAGGACACCAAAATATTATATTAGAAGCGTACCCGCTATCAGATAAGGCAGGATCCTCATGGTCGGCTACGTGCTGCACTTCAACTCCTGGTCTGCTATATCCTCCATAACCTTCACAGCCTTTACTCTAGCCCTCTGCTGAGTCAGCTTGGTATCCTTCTTTCGTGCTTTCTTTCCTACCAGTACAACCTATTTATTGATTTGATTTTTGTTCTACACATGACTCAACGTAATGAGTAGGAACAATAGGGCCTTGGCCCGAACTATCATAATTTAGTAGTTACAGGAATCCTTTATTTATGGTCTGAGCAGAAAAACGAGGTTGATTTTTCACGGAGTTTCGGCCACCAATCCTGTATTGGTTTAGAGAGCAATAGTAAAGTATTAACAAGCAAAGAAGAAGAGAGACAGCATTCTTTACAATTTGATTATCTCATCATTGATAGAACCTATGAGGAAACGTATTATGCTCAATTCATATAATTTGAAAGGATACAGTCATTACATGAAGCAATCTACTCTACTATACGATATTTGAATAGTGATACGATATTTGAATAGTGATGCTTTAGCAGAAGAAAATGATCTGATAGGACGATACAGTGAAGGGTAATACATAATCCGGGTATACTATTTGATAGGAAACGCACTTATATTAATAAAGTAGTCTGAACAGGCTTCCATTGGCAATGAATCCACTAACGAACAAGTACAATCAAATTGAGACTCGTAGCGACAGTTGGTCGTATATTAACGGATCAGGAAGAGTGTCAGAATCCACAATATTATATCCGATTCGCTTTATTATGCTAGCGATTCTACAGAATAGACAGGTTTATTCCTAGATGCATTAGAGTTGGGGGATTCTAGAGTTAGGACACTTATAGTCATATTTGCACTTTGGAATAGTAATGATCTGGGACTTCAACACACCTGAATAGAAACCTTATGACAATCATAACATAAATTACACCTCATTCCTCCACTATAGATTGAATCTATGGAGCCTCAGTTATGAACTCCATAAGAATGAGACTAGTGATCAAGGCCCTGCTGTTAAGAGATAGATACAAGAATTAGGTAATACTGAACGAACACTAGACCTCTCATATTCTTTAGGGTAGGGAGGGGTATTTAGACAGTAGAGACGAGATATAGTGTGCTATTGAAACATTAGAGACGAATAATCCTGAATTAGCAGACTCACTTGACACAGTACTATTAGGTGGAATATGACAGTTCACCCATTCTCACAACACCGACTTAGATAACTAATACAGAGACTACACACGATTAGTAAAACACATTCAACTCAACACTTACAACAGGCAAAGCGCAAGCTTGGAAAACACTTGAACAACAAACACTACTCGAACTGACACTATGACACATTATTAGGATGGAAAGACACTGAAAACACATCACACTTACACTTGACCAATAATAGCAAACTGAGGGGAAACAGTTTCGACGGATAGCTCCCCTTCTTTCTATAGGGATAGGGATTGAATCTTGCGACCGGCGTACCAGATCTGATAACTACGCTCATATACGTCAATTCAAGGAGTATTGGTGGAAAGGAAGCCGTTGTTTTGCCGTAACCGTTGTAGGAATCAGTTCCGAGTGGATAGAGGAGGCCTCTGACCAACAACCAATAGCTGGGCCACCGCCTGGATACATTACTAAAGCTATTCTCTGGTTTTGCTTTTCCTTATTCCCTATTCCCATAATGGAATTTTTTATGAACGATTCAAGCTTTCTTCGCATTATTAAATAAAAAATCAATCCGCATCATAAAAGTAAAGGGCGCATTGCAGATATGGGATTCTTAGATGAAGGGTTTGGTCCACGGACGTTGAGTATGCATTTGTGTGTGAGTAGTAGTTTACAAGTAGTAGTTGGTAGCTTGACAAGGGATAGGCATCAGATATTTCAGGTTGGGTTTATACACCGGTATATGTTTAATAGCCAAGATAAGCAGCTAGGTAAAGGTAAGTCAGCGGCAGGGGTTTTTTTTTCAAAAGCTAGATATAGAATTGTAAAGTAGAGCTAGACTGCATGATTGGATTGTATAGAAGGATAAGAAGGATTTCTAAAATCCTTCTTTTTCTTAAAACTAAAGAAGAAAGAGAGTAGGCTGTGATACCACCCACCCATATAGTGAAGTGAGAAGGGGCAACGAAGCATAGAACAGACTTGACTTCAACTGAAAGTAGGAACATCCAATTCCATAAGAAGGGGCGTAACCTAAGTATCTGACGAGGGCACCAGTCTTCTTTCTTGAAAGGCTAAGGGAAGATACCTTTCACCATTGGATAATAGGTTTTCTAGTCCAGGTTGAGGAGCACATCCCCGGTAGAAAAGGAAGAAGGAAATGTAGCGCGGGGTAAAAGTTAGGAACCTGACACTCAAAGGGCTAGTAGCAGCGACTGGGAAGCAGGCATGGGAGTAGCATGAGCATGGCGATATCTTGTATCAAAATCTCGTTTCTCATTGTTTCTACTTTCGAAGATAGAATCCCGCTTAAAATTCTTATGCTTCCGCTTTAAATATTACTTGACTAGCTTATGGATCCCTAGTTGACTAGTGTTCGGCGAAAGCCCTGCCTGCAGGGGAGAAGGAATTGTTTGCGATTTGGATAAGCTTTCATATCATCGTATTGAAAGAAGAAGTTCAGAGAGTCAAACTTTCTCTGTTGGCACGATCGACTTCAAAATACCAATGGGCAAGGCCGCGGGAAGGAATTGGTATATCACTATGGATTTTCTATATAAGTTTTCTGCTTCAAACAGTGAATACGATCTTATCTCGTCTAGCCGAATTATAACACTTCGGTTTCAGCAGGTTGGGAAGCGAAAAAGGTTTTCATATAATATAAAGAGAAGCCAAATCCTAGTCGTCCTCATCGCTACAATATGCCCAAAATCCTAGCAATTCTTTTCCACCAATGACTTACTTCTAAAAATATGGGCCAAGGAAGCAAAGAAACAGTAGCGGTACGAAGAAGGACTCACGCTACCCAAAGGGGAAAAGATACGCCATTTTTGGCTTTGGGTGTGGTACGCACCGCACAAGTGGTAAATCAAGGGTGGATTGAAGCCCTGACCTCTATCTGTCCCAATCGCACACATCTCAATGTGTGACCAGGAAGAGCCACTATGTGTGGGAGGTGCTTCTTGCTCAGATGGTCCCTTCATCTCACTAGGATGAGAATTTGACAAACGGATTGATTGAAAGTTGAGGGAAATGGGGAGTAGTCTCTCCCCTTCTGAACCGGGAAAAAGGTATTTAAGAACCTCTCCCTATATAGTCGTATTTTCCACTGCACCGAGTGCATGAGTGAGGTTGTCGCCAGCCTTGCATACTCGACCCATGGAATTGGTCACCGGTTGGTCCTGGCCCCTACCCTTCATTCATGCATGGGTTGGTCAAGAAGTGAAAGAAGGGCGAGCTCGGATCCAGAGATAGAAGCAGTTATGAAATGAAAACAAGGACATTCAGACAAGAAAAAGAATAAGATAGGCTCAATCGGTTAGAAACCAGGTTAGGAAGATAACTCGTTGGAGGAAGAGAAGGAGCTGTACCGGAAGTTGGCTATTTGCCGTAACCAGATTGCATTAATCCTATTTCCCTTAGGAAGCAGAGTAGGATAGTAATACCTAATCCAATAAGCAAGCACACGTACCTAATCCAATAAGCAAGCACCGGTCAAGTAGAAAGCTAGTAAGCAAGTAAGGTAGTAGGTGAACCCGTTCGCTATCCTAGTTTCTACTGCATTCTTTCTCATCGTAGAACAGAATGTGATACAGATTAGCTTCCAAAGGAATATGGCGAGGACACCCTGAGACCTATGGGATGAGATGATAAGGAGGAAGGAGAAGGCAAGAGGGATAGAGAAGGATTCTCTTCGGTCAGGGCTTATCTCTTCGGTCAGGGCTTATATAGTATAGGCTCCTCAAGACGAATGGTATCGATGCACTGCTCTCAGGCGAGATTGAATATAGGGAGGAATGAATCGTGGATAAAGTCAACTATGGCATCAAGGAAAGTAACACTAGAAGATGGAAGGGAGGATGGAGAAAATAAGCCAGCTGGAAGCACTCATTGGGACAGGTGCCGTGTGTTCGGACAAGAGCGAAGGTCTGCCTTACCAACAAGTCATCTGATCTAACCTTAGGAAGGCGGTTGTGTTATCCGGTTGAGGAAAGGTTGAAACCATTGTTTCACTCCTGATATGGAATAGACTTTGATCCTTTGCTTGAAAGGCGAAGCCCGACTCTTGTTGCCGAAGCGTAGGGTTGGTACCGCCGCCTACTTTTATTCCTTTTCCAGGGGAGTTGCTTAAAGGCGGAGAGGTTGGTTTAGTATTCGACCTAGGAATTCTCAAGTCAACTTTCTCAACAACAGGACTGGCTTGCTATCTTGAGTCAGTAGTTTAACCGGATCTTTACTAAGTAACCACACCGGTAAGAGAGCAAATAGCTTAGACGAGGAGCGGTTAGCCAGTTGAATTCAATAGTGACTTTTCTTCCTTAAGGTACTTGGCTTGCTTAGACGAGGAGCTAGAAGGCAAGGCAGTTTACTTACCAACTTTTAAGCCACTCTACTTCCTACCAAGCAGGAGCAATCCAGATAGAAGTGTACCGGGCCTAGGACTGAAATAGGAGGTATATTGTTAAGGGATGGGGCTCTGATGAACATGTGGCGGCAGATCTTATCAGGCGAAGAAATGCAATTCTTTCTCCGGGCCGGAGTAAATAGATCTGGTTTCAAGTAAAGCTGTAGGTAGATAGAGTTCAAGAACTTCCAAATAAAAGTTATGTATTATTCAGCAAATCATAATTACAATGTTATCCTGAGAGTGCTTGATATAAATACTAGATAAATTTACTTTTTCAATCACTAACTCAATGAATTGTATCTCAAAAGGCAAACTTAGAACAACGACATTCAGTTCATAAGTTCAGTTTTTCTTTTTCCTCTCCATTACTTCTGTCTCCGGACGCATAGCTTTATTTACTCTCCAGCCTTCTTGCTATAGAGCAGAAACCTGTCCTCATCTGCGTATCACATCTGCCTTTTGTCCTATTTGATTCTCATAGGGCTAGCCAATGAATGGTCCAAGAAAAGAAAGAAGGAAACTTCTTATATAGAGAGAACGGGTCAATAAATAGGTGCATGGCCCGCCCATCAAGAAGAACTTCCTCAACATTCTCTTTGTCTGATAGCGGCGGCAAGAATTTACATAGAAAAGCCAGCCGAGGACGGCGAGTTCATTTTTCTATTATAGCTCTTTCTCACCTCTCTGGTACTGATGCACTTTTTCCAACATATTCCTGATTCGCTTTTAACACGGCTTAGTTAATTCTTGACTTTACCGTTGCTAAACCATATTCTATAGGCCTCACTCAGTTCTGTATAGATTAAGTGCAATTCAATTCGTTAATGACCTCGCTTTGCTTTCTGTCTATCCACTCCTGCCCTACCTAGTCCGTTTCCTATGACCCCGGTGCTACATCCTAAAATGCAAACAAGCAACGACGCATACTAATTATGGCCTCTCGCTTTTTGGGCTCGCTTTTCGAGTGAACTTACATTCGGAACATTTTGTTCTACTTGAGCTCAAGTTCAACGCCGCTTAGCTTAACGTATTGACTTTGTTCTTGCGCACGCACCCTTCGGCTTCATAGGTGAACCTCTCCTTAACACTAAACGTTGCCTTGGAAGGCTTTGCCACTGTCTTGCCTCGCAGGAAAGGGACTCCACTGGTTGAAAGGGAAAACATGGGTACGTGCGAAGAAGACTGCATTCGCAACAAGAGCTCCCATCCCAATCCATTTGAGAGAAGCAATCCTAGTCTACCTACTCCACTACTACACTCTGACTAAGACATCCCTAGCAAAATAGCTATCGTAATATGATTTCTCTTTTTTTAAAAGAATAAAAAATACCCTACTTTATGAAGTGGCTCATCTATCTCATCTTTTGGGAAAGCACCAGACACTTAGAAGCACTTGTGTTACCATTCTCCTTGACTAACATTCTCATTCTCCTCCGAAAGTCAAATGAGCAGACTAGACCAGTAACCATATCTTATAGGTCATCCTATTGTTGATGAATCAAAGCGAGATCAGATTGCTCTTGATGACGAGGGCCGATGTTTGAAATAGAGATTTGAGGGTCCTTCGTGTGAGTACGTGCTGAAGAGCAAGGACTGAAAGTGCGTTTATTTTTTCTTTCTGCTAGTAGTTTCCTGCTAATAGTGATTAGTGAGTGCCCCATACATAGCCAATGCCCGCCCATGTTCACAGTTGCAATCGAAGTTTGATCGCAATTTTCATTAGCACAATGGCATTCATTGGATTTTGCCTATGTTGGTGTGATGACTTCCTGCCTCTGAAAGCTCCGGTTCCTCAAAACAAAGGAAAAGTCTCATCTCGTGCTTGGACTTGGGCACGAAAGGATAGCTGGGAAATTGAGCATAGACTGAACTTCTATTGATTATGAAAGTGAAATCAAACTTCGTAGAGAGAGATCATTTAGTGATTTGATCGTCTAAGATGAAATCACATAGTATACGGCCTATAATCTTGCTTCTTTTGCATTCAACAAGAAAGAGAATTGGTAGTCCACCATCATAGTACCAGAGTTTGATTGAATAGCTCTATTTGTAGTCTTCTTGTTTTTTGAGAAAGTGCTCTAGACATCGGTTCATCCCGAGCACCACATAGTTTCCAGATGCAAGCAGGCGGGGAAGAGTTTTTGGTTCTGAGAGGACATTCTTTTGTTATTGTATTTAGGATTGGGAAATTGATGTATGTCAGTGAAGAATGCAAGTTGACCAATAGCAGCTATGAAGAACAGCACCTGTGCAGTATGTTATTTATAACGGATTGACGTTGAATAAGCCATTGAAATGCTATCAAAAGATAGCTCTGTTGATAAGTCATTTGAGTTCTAGATGTCTACAACTTACCACACTCGTTTTCCCTTTGTATCACCCGCAGAGCAGACTTCTTTTGTCTAAAGCTGAAACCTCTTTCTTCAGTGAGAAAAAAGGTTGTTCTTTGGAGGGACATCCCTGGCTAAACAAGTTCTTCGGGTTTTTGCTCTGATGAATGTGAGGGCGACACCCTGAGCCTTATATTTAATCACATTTGTTACTAAACACGGTAAGGTCATGTGTGCTTTATGACCAATAAATAAGAAGCATTCAATTGTGGTGGAAAAGAGTTCACTCTCAGAGAAAAGATCGCCGTCGTGGAAGTGAAGAATTCCAGAACGATAGATTCGACCTGGAGCGCTATCTGGTTATAACTGTTATATGCTTTGAAAAGCCAAAGGAGGAGTTTTCATGAAGAAGAAGCTTATCATACCATGAACGAATCAACAACCATCTGTTAGTCACACACAGTGTTAGCTTTTAGTTTGAATCATAGATAAGCCTTCATGACTGCAATTTCCAGCCGGGAAAGAAGATCAAGGCCACTACTTTCACGGTTTGACGGCAGCGATTCGCGAATTACGATTCCTACGAGGCCCAGCGCTACCCAATGGAGACAAGGCACGGCCCGAACTATCTTTTGTTTTGTTATTCAATAGGCAAGGGCAAGAGTAGTATGATTGACGCAGTTGCCAAGTGCCATGAACTCCTCGGTTCCTTCCTTTCCTACCCTTAAGATAAGAGCGGCATCCCACCTCTAAAGGGGTGAGCAGCAGCTAGCTATTCCCTAAGGTGAGATAGAGTTTCCTCTCGGGGTGGGAACTCTATCGGAGTAAAGTAGGCAGTAGCAGGGGTTAAGTTCAGCAAGACAGATATTGTTTCCTGGGAGGGAAGAATATCGGAATAAAGGAAAAGCAAGCTAGGAAAGATAGCAGTTAAGGAATAGAAGATCGGGGAACAGTGACGAAACAGTAGGTTAACCCTCATTTCTGTGGAATGTATTCTTCTCCAGCCAAACTAAGTACGAAATCGGAGAAGAGTTCTATCCGTTCGTGGATAAGAGAAGACTAGCGATCGAAAAGGAATATGCTATGCCTCGGTTAGCTTAGCAAGGAGAAACCCAGATTAGGAATATGTCGAGAACACTGGATGAAGCGAATGAAAGAAGTAAGAAAGTAAGAAGCTAGCAAGTCAAACCAGCTAAGGATGTAGCTGTCATCAACCAGAAGCAAGTAAAGAGGGGAAGAATATGGAGCCAAAGAACAACTAACAAGTAGAGACCAAGCAAGGAGAGGAACAAGTAGAGACCAAGCAAGGAGAGGAAAGCTTGCTCGAAAGCAAGGAGCCTTAGACTAATAGGAAGAAAGGATCTCTCCGTGAAAACAGGTCATAATACACCCTACGTCTTGACAACAGGGGTAGAGTGAGAAAAGAGCTGTTGCTCTTGCGGTTACTGTGCCAGTGGCAGGGATGCATTCTGTATGTAGCAATTAGTAGTGGAAACAGAACAAGGAAAGTCAGTATTTCGATAGCTAATACGACTGGGGGATGAGCCTCAAGAGGTTCAAGCAAAACTCCCTCAATAAGCTCGTTCAAAGGTGGTAGAACCATCTCAATCGAAAATGAATGGAAGATGACTCCAATAAGAAATACATACGCCATAGCCCCTATTTACCAGTGAAATGAAATGATTGACTTCACCGATAACAAGAAGACACTGAGTGATGCCCTTAATGGGTATCACGAAGGGAGAATAGAGGGTAGCGGGATATCGTACTAGATCCGTAACTTATAGAAACAAGAAAGGACTGGTACATAACTTGTATGTAGGTTGGCGAGGCTACCTAGACAAAAGGATTCACTCTGTTCTTCGCTTGTACCGCATGCAGGGAAGTCCTTTAGAGAACGAGGAAAGCAATAACCCGAACGAAGACAAATAGAAGGAAGAAATGAGAATAAAACAAATTCTGTGTGATTCTTGAATGATGATGATTGAATCTCACAAAAGAATGGATTGGGATACCCTAAACATAGAAAGAAAGGAATGTAAAACAAGGGGCTAGCGAGCTTTCCTCATAGATTCTGACTAAAGCACTGCTTTTGTTGAATGTCATACCCCGGCCAAAGCATAGTGATCCACCGCTTACTCGAGTTAGTACAGGAAGAAGAGCCAGATAAAATGGAGAATTTTCGTAAACATGGTTTTCTATTTAGTCGGTTCGAGCACGCTCATGAAACTATAGAGTGAATTTCCCTATTTCGTCATTCAATCACCAAAACGAAAGTAGTACTTTTGGAAGAAACAGTTTTGAAAGACACTTTCTTCTTTTCAACGATAAGCTCGCCTTACTGCTCTGAAATCCCTACTAGCCAAAGCAACCGATACATCGCAGACTTTGAGGTCAGGAGAACCTTATGAATTGATATATTATGGCATGCATCTCTGAGGAGAGTGGCACGGCCAAACATCATCCTTCCACGTATAGCTGGGCTTTAATAAAGAACGCATCGGGCATCGGGGTGAGATCTGCACGAAGACGGGTCTCGGTGTTCTCGGCAATCAACAGCAGCAGAGGTGCGGTGGCTGATTCTTCCTAAATCTCAGGGTTGCTGATTCCGTGACCTTTTTGTGCTCAACATGTTCTTGGTTTGCCATGGAAGGCGACGGGTATAAGTAAATCGTTTTTGCAATATTTTAGTCATCGCAAAATTCAGGTGAAGTATGATCTGTAAAAGTAGATCTTTGAATAACAGATTGGTCTGAACTTCAAATCATTTTAACAAAGCATGACAGTTTTTCATGACTGCCTTGCTTTTATATGGGAGCTGAAATCAGCACAGCATCCGATCGACCCTTGCTGCGTACATGGGTCAGTAGATATCACAGTACTAACATCGCAAACAGGATTCAGGTTTAACGGAAGCGGCCACAAAGATAGATGACGATGAAGAGGAATCGTAAATTTGTTCACAATCACAAGTTCATTCCTTTCAGGGAACTCACAAGGCCCATCGTGCTATGTGTTCAACACAAAACCCAGTCTTTATCCGTCAGTTTTACCAATTTTACATGTACTCTTGTTACACTGCCTAGACAGACACTTTACCACTAGAGTTCTTCCTCGAGAGTCAGGTTTCTGCACTGAAACATGTGAGCTCTATGAGCAATTGCTATCGGAATCGGAATCTCAGTTGCTTGGGACCTCCACAATGTTGGATAAGAGGCTCCTTAGCTCCACCATCACAACATCCTGCTCACCTTTCACCTACACATATATATAGGGGACAAGAACAGATTTTAACAGTCAGAAAACTCTCGTTGGCAAGGTTGTGCTAATTAGGAATAGGAAAGATAGCAGTTTAGCAATAACCCTCACTTCCGTCAATCGGCTACTGGTTCTCGGCTGCTACCATGCTACCTTTTTACAATCAATGAAATGGCGCTCACGAATAGATAGGAGTCCGTCCTTCGAAAAGAAGATGCTCGAGCGTAAGTTATCGTTCGTAACATGCCTACGTTAGTCACCAAAAGCAGGTACGGTATGGTTACCGGAAGAAACCCTGAACTCGGAAAGATATGCTAACTGCCCTAACTGGGTGATTCAAGAGGTAAGCGGTGGGTTATAGTGGACGAAGACTACGAATCTCTGTGCTTTCCGGGTAGGGCTATTTAGTAATTTGCAATAGAGGGGCATCCGTACTATTAAGTATCTAAACTGTGAATCAATAGACTTCCCTGTTGGTTTCATTACTTTGCTTGTGATTCCGTCTCAGTGAGTGATGCCCTTAATGGGTATCAGGAACGGATAGAACTCTTATTCCCAGCTGATGATTCTTATTTTCCTATTCACTTAGTAGGAGAGGAGCATGGCCAACCAATCACATCTGTAGCTCGAGAAACATCTCTTGCTTTCGCTCGCAGTTGTCCGATACTTGCTTGACTAGTAAAATAAGCAAACCTAATACCTTCATGTGGCTGATTACCAAACCATGCTTCAAACGGTGTTCGGTTCAGAACTGCCTTTGTCGGACTTCTGTTCAGAATAGAAACAGCTGTATTAACTGCTTCTGCCTAAAAAGTATCAGGCATACCTTTCTCCTTAAGCATTGACTTCGCCCCCGGAAGCCATCGGCATAACACCCGGCATCGATACCCAGTCCTGAGTGAAAAAGATACCGCGACTACGATCTTTTTGAATATAATCATCACGAATAAAATCAACAAAACCTCAATTTAGTGTTCCCCTTCCTCGCTTCCCCACGCTATCCCTCTTTCATTCTCCTACACCGTCATTGGAAAAGTGAAACAACTATTACACATCCGCAGCAAGGTTCGCTATCGCTCTCTTCTTGGATTATGGGCATCAGTCACTAACTAGTCTTCATGAGCTTGTAAGGATTCCTTTCCTTGAGCATTGCAAAGACCGGTTTAGGTATTAACCCTAGGTTCAGAAAGTTCAATGCTGGATGCGGTCAAGCCTTACTTATTCATAATCTACCAGGATCTACCTCGTAACTCTCCTTCCTCTGACGGCTCCTTCCAATCGTACTTCTCTATCTACGGCATTTCACGGAGAATGGAAGCATCGAAAGCGAAGTCTTCCACCCGATCTTCTCCTTCACTGATCAGGGATGTGGTGTGTAAATCCATCCATTCCACCAAAGGCGCGAAGCGATGAAAGCATTCATTCATCGATTAGTGCAGTTGGCCTGTCTTTCTCTGTCTTTGCTTATGTTAGCACTAGGGAGAGACTAAGCTGAAGAGATGTGCGTGCTACTTATGGATCAGCTATGGCTGCCTCTATGCTACGTGTGGGTTCACGGCTTGATCGCGATCCGCAACTGACGACTGAATCTGGTTTCCATTGGCTAAAGCTCGCAAAGAACAAAGGCTCAACCATCAGATCCAACACAAAGCCCTCAAGATATTTAGAGGCTTGGACTACTCTCTCTAGTAAAAGAAAGGAAGCACAATGGGTGTTGCTCTATTTCTTATTAGTGAGGTATTCTTCTTCATTTCAGTATTATGGGCATTCTTCCATTCTAGTCTGGCACCAACAGTCAAACTAGGAGCTCAACGGCCACGGTGTAGGTTCCAACTCGATTGATCGGCTTCCTTTAGCTTTGTTACGGCATGTGTAGAACCATTCGTAGTAGCGTACGTTCCCTACGTTAATTGATAGCGCTAGGTGATCATCGACAGCTTGGGCGTTGCTGGATAATAGGATAGGGGATTCAAGGGAATGACCCAATAGACTTAATTAGTCCTTCTACCTGTCCGAAGCGCCTCTATCATTTGGCCGAGAAAGAGAAGAGTTGTGTCTTAAAGTAAAGACGAGGATGCCAATAGGCATTCCACACACACTTGTCTTTCAGGCCCAGCCCACCAGGGATTTCCAAATCGTTAGGTTAGCGGCGGGTCTTTCTTCTTCTGGGTGAGCTGCGGAGCTACTTTTTCTTTCTTTCATTCCATCTGTCTCTGTATGCTTGGGTGAATGCCATAAGCGGATTTATATGCCCCGGTTCCCAGGGTTAGGGTATTCCCTATGTTGAGCCTACTCAGATCAGAACAAAACTTTTTGATTCTCTTTCGCCTATCGGCCGGCTTTAAGCAACCTTCACATTTCCTGCTGAGATCCCAAGTCTCCAAGTGGGCCCTCTTGGCCACCCACGACCTTGGCTTTTTAGAGAATCCCGCTCCTGTGTCGTAGGACTTGTAGCTCGGCAGTCCACCGGGTAGGTTTGTTTATCCATCCTTTTTCGAGTGTCTTCTTGGATAGTTATAGCGGCCCATAGGCGCAAGAACCCTTGTGGAGGGCGGCGGTCCCCTGGACATAGCATAGTCCTTTCAGGCAGTGGCCGTTTAGTCCATGGTCCGTTGGATGGTCGGTGCAAGGCCAGAAATTGGAACACATTGATTCCGCTCGTTCCTGTCCTTCGCTTCAGGGCCTGTCCCTCGGTGTGGTCAGTACTCCATACTGTCGGGCAGCAAAGCTTACACTTGTTCACTTATTATGACGGTTCACCAGGGCCTCTTTCCTCCTCCCTTTTCTGCTCACTCGTAGGGGTCCAGACCCTCACAAAGGGGGAGGGAGTCGACTGAACATCTCAGCCATTGGCGGGAATTTCGCCCGCATCCGATCCCCAATTCTTGTTCACCCCGGATGATCGTGTTGGGTAAATTGTGACCTCGTACGATCGTATCGGGTGAGCAACAGCCGCTTCGTCACAGTACTTACTTATGGGCTAACAGGTCACACTTTGGCCAAGTATCCTACAAAGAGACTCCCGAGAGCCAAAAGTATTAAAGGAATGGCCATAGGAATGGGCGCATCATGACATCGTAATCTGTCTCGCCCGAATGAATTAGTTGGTACTAGAAATGTTAGAAATAGTAAACGAAAGGAGTAATAAGAAGTGAAAAGGACAGAGACACTTCCCAACCAGAAAGCAAAGTTCCCACTGATGGTATACTTTGTGTAAGCGAGCTCTAAGATCACATCTTTGGAATAAAATCCAGTTAGAAAAGGAAATCCAATAAGAGATAAGCTGCCCATGAGCATCATGGCATAGGTCAAAGGAAAGGAGGAGGCAAGCCCCCCCATCTTCCGCATATCTTGCTCATCCGACATGGCATGAATCACCGAACCCGCACTCAGGAAGAGTAATGCTTTGAAAAACGCGTGATTCATTAAGTGAAAGACGCTAACCGAATAGTTAGAGATGCCGCAAGCAAAGATCATATAGCCTAATTGACTGCAAGTTGAATAAGCTATGACCCTCTTTAGATCGTTCTGTAATATTCCGTGGTTGCCGCAAGGAATGACGTCATAGCTCCTGCAAAAGTAATAACAATCAAAGCCGTAGGTGAGTATTCAAATAAAGGGGAGCACCTTGCTATCATGAAAACGCCAGCAGTGACCATAGTAGCTGCATGAATCAAAGCAGATACTGGAGTGGGACCCTCCATTGCATCGGGTAACCAAGTATGCAATCCTATCTGTGCAGATTTCCCAACTGCACCAATAAAAAGTAAAATACAAATCAGAGTTATGGCATTAAATCTCATATTGCAAAAATCCATTCATTTCTGGGAGCACTAGCACAAGCAAAAATGGTTGAAAAGTCTACTGTTTGAAAGAGAGTAAAACAACCAAAAATCCCAAGAGCTAATCCAAAATCACCTACTCGATTGACAAGCATAGCTTTTATAGCTGCTTTATCCGCCTGAAGTCGTGTAAACCAGAAATGAATTAACAAATATGAAGCAAGACCTACTCCCTCCCATCCCAGGAATAATTGAAGAAAGTTATCTCCAGTCACCAACATTAGCATAAAAAAAGTAAAAATGGATAAATAACACATAAATCGAGGGCTATGCGGATCCTCAGACATATATGAAATGGAATAAAGATGGACCAAGCTACTTATGAATGTAACCACAATTAACATCACTACGGTCAGGCTATCGAACACGGAGTCAAAAGTGAATTACGAGTCAGACCAATCTGCGAATCGAGCGAGCTCCCCTTGCAATGATGTGGTGGTGAACCTCTCATTCGTCTTCAGTGCTCTCCGAACCGTGCGGGAAGGTTTCCCATCACACGGCTCACCAACTTGATCTTCTGCGGGAACCTTATGCTTATGTAAGAACAGGCCTGGCAAAAGAAGTACGGTCTCGCTTTCCTTTGCCACTCAAGTGTACGGCATCTGCCGTGCTTAGGCCCCTTCTTCCCTTCCCTAACCCAAAAATGAGTCCACCGCCTGCCTGGCACTGTATGGGTATAGGTATGGCGCGCAGGCCAGACCCCCTTGGATTTTAGGTGATTAACTACCGAAGCGAAGAAAAGGCTGGATCAAGAAAAGGGGGGTACTACGAGCCCTCTGCCCCACGCATCTAACCAGCTCGCGTGGTTCACCGGTTCCACCGACGTCACCCTTAGATAGAGTTATTCAGTCGATACAGAAATGCGCTTAAAGTGGGGGGTGTGCTGTCCCTATTGGGCTGGGCCCTTCCCCATAAGGCCCCACCGTCGGGGCATAAGCGCCCTCTTGCTACCCATATGCAAGGCGCCGTCTTAGCCTTGCCTTCCCAGGATCGCTCCCACACCTGTCACGTTCGTGATCGGCCTCCTCAACTGTGTATCGATCGAAAGGCAGGGCGGCAGAGCCCCCAACCGACGGGAGTTGTTACGTCCAGTATGTCCCCCCTCGATTCCCGACATGCTATGATACCCCAGGGTGGGTAGGAGCGGGTCGAGTCCGTATCACCGCGGAACAACTGCAGCGTCCGGATCAGATCTATCTACTCGGCAATTCATCCGGTGACTTCACGGTCGCCAAAGAAGCCCCAAGAAGCATCAAACATTTCCGATGAGATCCATGGAGCTATTCTGAGATAGCAAGCACTAGCTCCCAGTGCGACTTCATAAAAAGCAATCAAAGATAAGATCGAAGAAAATGAAACGCACGTGGTGGTCATTATAGCGGTTCCTTCAGATCCTAGAAAACGTCCGAAAAAACCGGCTACGGAACTACCGAGCAAAGGCAAAAAGACAATAAGTAGATACATAAGATCGAGTCTCTTCAAAAAAAAATCAGACAATGTTCGAGCGTGAAAAATCGCAGAGTTAATCATGGGATAACCCCTTCCTTCTTCCTTCTGATAGAATCAAAACTATCAGAAGTCGTCAAAAAGAAGAAGTGAATCCCCAGGATCAGGGGATTCCCCAGGTACTAAGGGGTCACCCCATCATCATCCTCCGATTCCCCCGGCACTTGCTGCTTTTTTTCTCTTTTTGACTCGGGCGAGCCTCCCGAGGTTCCTGCTTCCCCTGCCTCTTTGTGATCCTCGACAAGAGGGGCATCGGGATCGGGGGTATCGGGCTCACCGCGATCCGCATGCTCATGTTTGCGCTGCAGATTGTCCGCAGCGCGCCAGAGCTCGCTATCGAGACCGTTAGCCCTAAAATCTTCCCAGATCGCGACAAGCGTATCGAGATCATCTCCGTGCCACAGCACCTGGTCCAGAAATTCTCTGATAGGCATGTCGTTCCCTATTGACCTTCCCTCATCCGCAAATAACTCTTCCAAATTATCCGCTAAATCCTGGAGAATTACTTCAGGATTAGGATTCTGGGGTTCGTTGTTGATTAGACCCTCATCCTCAGGGGGGTGCCCCGCAGCCTCAGATAGGAGGGATGAGGGAGGAAATGAAGGGATGTCGCTACCATCTGGCGTACGCGCTACGAGTCTAACGTTGAGCCCTACATTCTCATTCTCAAGATTCAAGGCTATTCCTTTCACACCGCTGGCAAATTCCACCATTTCTCCTGCTTATGCAAAACAATTTAGATTCTGAGCTCTACACAATAAGCTTGCCAATCACTTTTCATTCAATTCATCATCGATGTAGTATACGAGTAGGAGAAGACTCGTCATACGGGTCATCATGATAGTCCTATTCCTAATATAGGGTACACAATTATGGTAACCCACTGGTTAGCATAAATGTACTCATGGTCGAGCATGTAGTCTATTTCCACCGCCACCACTACCAAACCAAAATATACAAGTCGTCACTCAATGGTCACCTATCAATAAAGGTCACTTGTCAATAGAAAAACAAGATGGAAAAAGAAAGCATGGGTTGCTTCCATTGCATATAAATATGTGTCTGTGGTTGGTGGCCGATTCTTTCAATCCCTACATGACCAATAGCATAACCAAACCTGATCCAACTTAGTTACTTCATTCCAAATCGTAAGTCGTAAGAATGTTGGAGGGTTAAAACATCTTAAGTTTGATTAAAATTATAGAGCAAACTATAAATATTTATGATATCAAATATATTATGAAAATATAATTAATGAAAAATCCAAAATACCTAGTTTGTATCATAAATGTTATCATTTCATCATATAAACTTGATCAAACTCGAGAACACTAAAATCGGAAGGAGAAACGGCCACAAGCTTTGCCTACACAGGAGGACGGTTGGGCCAGGAGCGGAAAGAAGGATGAGGTGGGCCGGTTTGCGGGGAAGGAGAGACTTGGCCCGCTGAGCAGGTTGGGCTGCGCGGTTGGAGGAGGAAGGAAGCCAGGATGGAAGGTGGGCCGGTAAACCCGTTTGGCTGGGTTCGAAGGAGATTTTCCTTTCCTTTTCGCGCAAGGGAATTTGGAAGGGGTTTTTAAGGTAGCGATTATAAAAACCAAACAAAGTAAAAAAAAATTAAAGTCCAAACGAAAACAGGATTTGAAATACAAATGCATTTCATCAAATCAAACATGGGATGAACAAGTTAAAACAAATCTTACGATGTTCAGTCCACATCAGGAAAAATAAACTAGGGTCCAATAACACTTAACACTCTAGATATGATAGAGGGAAAGAGGAGAGAAAGCAAAAATAGATACTTCCTCTAACACTTTTTAATTGTTCTCGCTCCTGAGAAGGCGTACTCAACTTTGAACAAATATATAAAATATAAAAATATGAGAAAAAAATTTATTTAGAGATATTGATAATATTTTTGCATAAACCTAGTTAAATCTAAAAAATAGCCAACATAAATATTAACTTGTAATAATAATTACTACCAGAAGGTGACAGCAGAGTAATTTTGTTTTACGCAATGTGGTTGCTGTGACCATGATAGGTGGACATGGACACAGGAGCGAAAAAAATCAGGCAAAATGCCGAAGCCGACCACCGGACACAGTGGACCCCACATGTCAGTGAGCTAGCTCCACGGCTCTCTGCCACTGCTGCGTGCGCGACAGCGTGCTGGAGCTACGCTATGCTACGGCTACTACTCGCCTTTTTTTCTTCCCCATCTCTGATTTCAAAATTCAAAAGCAAGCCTCCTCCCCTTCCTCCACCTCGCCTTCTCTCTCTTCTTCGACCTCGAGGCGGTGGCGTGGCGTCTCGGAATCCGGGAGGAATCCACTGAAAAATCCGCGCGTGGGGGGGACGACGGACGGATTCGGATTCTCTCCTCGTCTCGGGGGCGAGGCGAGCCGAGCCGGCGAGCGAGGCAAGCATCCGAAGCACCATCCCTTGTTTGTTTCCTCCATCCTTCTCCGCATCCCTTTTTATTTATTAGCTTAGCTACAGAGCCACCGCCGCTACTCCTCTAGTGCCAGTTACTCGCCGGCCGCCTCAGTATTCTGAACGCCGGCGGTTGTGGCTGCTGCGGTCGGTCTTTGCAGTAGCTAGCTAGGTTGAGCTGATTCGGGTCGGGGCACTCTTTGTGTGGGGGGCATAGTCAGGTTTAGCAGCTGATTCGAGGTTCGTTGTGCTGGAGTGGAGTGGAATGTCGCGGATTTGATTTGCTGCTTAGGGTTGGGTTGGAGTTGGGGATTTCAGTATCATTTTTTTAGCTGGGAATTTTGGCCGGCCTTCCTTTATTGCCGCCGCCACCGCCGACGACGACGATTGGGCGAGCGGCCGGCGACGCCGCTTGAACTAGGGCTTTCACCGGTGACGACCACCATTCTGGTATGCCGCCCCTTCCCTTCCCTTCCATCTGTGCGGAACGGGGGCACCCCGAACCTCAGTGCAAGCTATTATTATCCGGATCTGAAAAATCGCAGTGTCCATGTCCGTTTTTTTCTTCTAGTAGTAGAAAGCACCGGTTTAACTCAACATATTTATTTATTTATTTATTTGTTCTGCTGCCAGAAAAAATTTGGGATCCAGTGATTCACGATGAGATGATGATTTATTTCAAAAGTGATAAACTTCTGCCCAGGCCTGCGCAATCACCTTTTGTTTCACATAAGTGCCGTGTGCAGGGATAGGATAGGCATAGTCAATTTAGTGCAACTCTCACCAGGCTAGAAAAACAGAGCTTCATGGGAGCGACTAGAGAATGGAAGGCTTTTGGGGTTAAAACTCGAATGGTCTGTTCCAGTATTAACTGTTCCGTGCATAGAGTTGCTGATAAGAGCCCCTTCAGCCGAATACTGAGAGTTTGATGGATGTTGTATTACATTGGGTGGGGCTATATATTGCAGAGTTTGAAAATGGACACATAATCCTCTAGTTCTTTCACAAATCGGTTGACCTTATTTATTTCTATTTTTCTTGTGGTGATATTTTTTAAGGGAACTTTCTTGTATGGTGACATTGGCTCCTACATATATCAGTAACAGTTTTGCTCATTTATGTGCAGTGTTGAATGGTGCTTGGAGTGTGGTAAACTGGTAATCCTGGGAAAAGATGAAAGAGGAAATCATGTTTGACAACCAAACAAAGCCGTGCCGATCGAGGGTTGACTCCAAAAGCAATTCAAGTTCTCTGAAACCTAAGTTTGGATCCTCATGGGGTTCCCAAATTGTCAAAGGCTTTACAGCAGACAAGAAAACCAAGAAGACAGCAGCAATTGCCAGCAAAAAACCGCCTCTTCCGAGCGTCGAAAATGTCAATCAGACCAGCCAACAGATTCCATACCATTCTAGGGTTAAAAGATCCCTCATCGGGACTTCCCTTGTACACCTGCTGGTGCTCAAGTCCACCCCCATGTCTTTGATTGCCACAGTACTTCGGTCCCCAGCATCCCATGATCTTTTTTTCTTGAGTTGGATCATCTCAGGGAGCAACTACGTGAGTCGAAAGAAAGGGAATTAGCACTACAGTCAGAGTTGCGGCAAAGCAGAGAAAACCCAAAAAGTTTCAGAACTTGAGAAGGAGCTTGATTCTATGAGGGATGAGGTTGACAGGCTTGCACGAATGAAGACTTCATTAGAAGCTGAGAAAACAAGCATATCTGAACAATTATCAGCTCTATCTATGGTAGAACATCATGAAGAAAATGTAAGATTAGATGGCCATGGCAACCGGATACCTAGTGTAAATGGGGACAGCACACCTTCAGAAAATTTGGAGTTTGAAGTTGTTGAACTACGCCGGTTAAACAAAGAGCTACAGTTTCAAAAACGAAATCTTGCAATTAAGCTCTCTTTAGCTGAATCCAAATTAGCTGGCCTTGAGAAGAGTGCAGAGGTATCATTGCTTGAACTTTATTCTTTCAGTTTGTACTTTGTATGGAGAATATTTCAACTAATTTTTCTTTCGTGTCGTTTAAATACTGTCACCAGAGTGATATAGTTGCCAAGGTTCAAGCTGAGGCATCATTGCTGAGGCACACAAATGCAAACCTCAGCAAGCAAGTTGAGGGACTGCAAATGAGTCGGCTAACAGAGGTTGAGGAGCTTGCTTATCTTGATCGGTGGATCAATTCATGTCACGCCATGAGCTCTGCAACTCAGATCAAGTAGCTGGAGCAATGACGGATATAGATGGTGTCATGGCTTTTAATGAGGATGATGGTGCTGAAGGTGATGCAAAAAATGCGGAGGACGGTTCTGATGTAAAATTCAGCATTGCAGAACGCATCAAACAGTGGTCCCAGAATGATAAGAGTTGTCAAGCATCTAAAAGGAAGCCCTTCTTGATAGGGCGTGGATTGAAGCTGCAGAAGCACGAAGCCCGACACGTAGGCACTCACTTGGTGGACCAAAGGGATATGCACAAGACTTCAACATCATTAAAAGAAGGCAATCTGATACCTTTATCAACCTTCCGAATGCAACAGATGAGTCATTTGCCTGTAATAAGGATCCTACAATCAGGGAGAAGCGTGACCTTCTTGTGGACAAGTATGATTTTGGTCGATCTGAAAGTTCAAGATTTGTTCTCAGCAAGCCAGAAGTATGCAAGTCACAGTGTCTGGACGCTGAAAAGCGCACGTTGCGCATCCCTAATCCTCCACCAAGACCTTCTATTTCTGTGTCAAATTCTGGTCCATCAAATGGATCGACTGTAAATCCACCCGACCGCCGCCGCCGCCACCTCCTCCAAAGTTTTCCTCAAAAAGTACTGGGGTCATGAAGAGGGCACCTCAGGTCGCAGAGAGCTCTACCATTCACTTATGAGAAGGGACTCAAAAAAGGATACTTCCAGTGGTGGAATCTGTGAAGCAGCTAACTCTGCGAATGTGAGGAGTAGCATGATTGGTGAAATCGAGAACCGCCGTCCCATTTGCAAGCTGTAAGTAGTGAACTCATTATAGCTTAATGGTAATCTGGTGATCATACAAATAGCTCTAATGGTCTGGTTCTGTCACCAACAGTGTGCTTTAATTTTTTATTTAATTTGCAGATCAAGGCGGATGTCGAGACTCAAGGTGAATTTGTGAAATCATTGATTAAGGAGGTGACTAGTGCAGCCTACAAAGATATCGAAGATGTGGTTGCATTTGTGAAGTGGCTAGATGATGAACTTGGCTTCCTAGTATGTTTATTACAATCCCACTGATTTCTGAGTAATCATTTTCAATTGGAGCTGCCACTTAAATTATTCTTTTAACTTAATCTCCCTACGAACAGGTGGATGAGAGAGCAGTGTTGAAGCATTTTGATTGGCCTGAGAGGAAGGCAGACACACACACGAGAGGCAGCTTTTGGCTACCAGGACCTGAAGAAGCTGGAATCGGAAGTTTCAAACTATAAAGATGATCCACGTCTGCCCTGTGAAATTGCTCTGAAGAAAATGGTCACACTATCTGAAAAGTATGTCCCAGTTTACTGAAATATAATGAACATGCATCCATCTAATAATTATTACCCATAAAGTTGCACAAAGTACTGAAAATTTTGTTGGCATTCTTAATTCAGGACTGAGAGAGGTGTCTACAACCTTCTAAGGACAAGAGAGGCTATGATGAGGCAGTGCAAGGAGTTTAATATTCCTACTGAATGGATGCTTGATAACAATCTTATTGGCAAGGTAAATATTATGTGCCGGACTGCCTTTTTATGGATTAAATAAATTGTGAGTGTGCACTTCCATTAGGCATGGAAACTGCAGATGGCCTTGCAGAATTACACTACTTTACTGGAATAAGCAAAGCCTGTTGTCTAGTGCTACTTTAATTATTGATTAGTTTCTCACAGCTGCCATATATATCTTTCAGTAGTTAGAATGCTTAGTATGACGACCACTAAAAGTCCTACTCCTTGAGAATACTGAATACTTCCTCAGTCCCAAAATAAGTGATGTTTTAGATTTGTCCTAAAGGTCCTATTCCTTGAGAATACTGAATACTGGATGCTTGGTATCCTAAACATTAGTACTTTTGTATAAATTTGGTCCAAGTTGAAATAGTTTGACTTAGGACAAACCTAAAACATCACTTATTTTGGGGCAGAGGGAGTACATTTTTGTTGTGCATTGTTGCTTAATGAATGTTAGCAGCCTCTCAAGGAATCCATCTTTGTTTCCTTGTCAGCAGTTGCAGATACTGTTGCTGTCATGAAAATCTATATAGCAGCATTGTCTTGTAAAGACCTGCCTTAAATTGTTGGTTGGCTCCCTTACGTTTTTCTTCTTCTTGACTGCAGATAAAGTTTGCGTCTGTGAAATTAGCGAAGATGTACATGAAAAGGGTTGCAATGGAGCTTCAATACATGGGCCCTCTGAACAAGGATCCAGCTCTGGAGTACATGCTGCTTCAGGCTGTGAGATTTGCCTTCAGGATGCATCAGGTAACACATTATAGCAGTAACTTAAGACAAGGCAAACTCTCACACGTTGCGCATACCTTACTGCCAACAATCCACTATTTAAATCTGCAAAGTATTTTAAAATTAAAAAACTGGCTCATTTTTTGCAGTTTGCCGGAGGTTTCGACCCGGAGACCATGGATGCATTTGAAGAGCTGAGGAACCTTGTTCACGTCAGAAATAGCACCCAATAGGGATGCGGCACCGCAATGTAGTACTGAAGAAGAGGAATTAGTTTCAGGCTTACCATCTCAGTAAGCATATAACAGACCCGGTTTTTGGTTGTGTGATGTTTACATGCGTGGTGTGTTTGTGGTGTGTTATGTATGCTCTCTAACGCGTGTGGTGTGTATTCAGTAAGTAAGAAATAGCACCCGCCGGCGCTGGCTTGTGTAGGGGCCTTTTTAGTAACCTTGCTGTTGCACTGGGGCAGTAGGACATGCTTTTGTTTTGTGCCTGGTGAGCACTAAGTAGCGGTGGTTCTTTTAAATCGAGTACATGCACGATCATGATTCATGATCCACAATTACAAGTACCGTTAAAAGTAAAAAATAAACATGATTGCAATCATCTGGTGCCGTTGGCACCGCTATTGCCGTTAGTTGATTAAAGAGGGCCTGACAAATATGATAACACCTGTAGTTTTAATGATTTTAATTTTAATGATTTTACAAATGTAGTTAGTATTTATAAGAAAAAAATCACAATATGATAATACAAAATGGTGAATTGATGCCTTAAAATGTTGTAAATTGCAATATTTATAGGGATATTAAAAAATTCACTGTATTTTGGGCCATGGCCCTGCTGGCTAACGATGTCACTGGGTAAACTGATGGATTATCCATACCCATATGTATTAATTATCCATCTGCAATTACCCGGAGGATAAATATCCATTAGGCATAGATTATCTAATGGGTAAGAGACTAGCAAAAGCAAAGCAAAAGCAAAAAACAGAAAACTAGCAAAGTAAAGTAAAAGCAAAGAATTAGCGAGCCATTTGGAGGGAGCAGGCGTATCGGGATATACCCTCCTCATATCAAAACTTTACTTGATAATCCATATCCTCTTCAAACAACACGGGCATAGGTTTAGGTATGGGTATCGGATATCAGTGGCATGGTTACTGGTGGCCCCAGGTTTCACCACTGATCACTGTCAACGGTACCAAAGGAGTGGGTGCTAACATTCGAACATGTTTCTTTGTGTCAGAAAAAGGCAATGTATTGTTTGATACTCTAATATATCAAAAATCCAAAACGTGGGGATCCAAAAAATGTCTCTTTTATCTCCTTCAATTATTGCCATAGTCTGATTTTTTCCTTCAAGAGCCACTACTAGTCAACTAGAACACAGGGCGGTTTCATCATTTAAATTACCTCCACCCCGGTTAGAAATGGTTGTCAAGGCAGTTTCATCATTCTTTTAGTAAAACATTATGATAAATACCTGATCGGAGTCACCTTTGTTACAACAAAACCCAACTGATGAATAAATAGTCCTTTACACAACTCAAGAATACTTGTGATATTCAAAAAAAAAAAAAAAAGATTCAGATCTCAAGGAAACAACTCATGAATAAATACTTGACGTCATTACTGTGGCGGCGTGATGTGGACTCTGTTGTTTTGTAGTTTTAGAAGGGCTGCGACGGTGATGAGCTCACCGCCGTCACTGAGCTGCTTGGCATGAGAGTAGGCACTGCATTCGGAGGCCGCATGGAAGAGCATTTTCATCCACTCCTTGCTGATCATTTCCAGCTTGGTAGTGTCAGACCCTGGTTCGCTGATGAGGCTTGCGCCAAGCCTGCATCCGTTCTGCAACTCTTGGTTGTTCCGAGCGGATTCATTTAGGTACTGATCAGATGGCCTCCCTTGACGTAATGCATCCCCGTACCACCTCAGTTGCTTGGACAAGTTTGTAACTCCGCTGAGACCATTGGTCAGACAATAGCACATCCCGACGTACGCATCGCGTTTTGCCGAGGGAGGCAGCATGTAGGTACGTGCGGCAAGGAGATAAAGCATGTAGTTGGAGAGCCCTCAACCGCCTCGGCAAGGTCAAACAACTGCTGCCGTGCTCCTGCGTCGGCGGCCCCTTCTTCAACCCCTTCGGCAAGGTGAAACCAGTCCATGTAGAGGTCAGTGGCGATGTGCAAGACGAGGATGCTTTCCGCCAATTTCTCCTTGTAGTCCAAGAGAGTTAAGAGATCCGCTTGTAATCCGCTGCTGCTGCTTCCTTCGCTCCCCACCGATGATACCCTCTTGCTTTCCCCCGCAAGTCGTCTCTGCTTGTAGTTGTAGTATTCGTCTTGCGACCCGCCTACGCTGCTGTCCACCAATAGTTTCTTGGTGCGCTTCGACACCGTGGTGGACCACGAGTAAACCAGGACATTCCACGGGTCCTCGATTCCGATCCGTCTCGCCCTCCTGCTCCATCGGCTGGCCGTGCTGCCAGCGCACAGCGTAAGCAAGTTGTGCTGGCCCATGGAACCTGACCAGTACCTTCTTCTCCAATCAGCCGCATGAATGAACCGGCGCAAGGACGTGACTTCGGGGAGTACACAGATAACCACCAGGTTTAGTACTCGACCAACCACCATTTTTAGTTTTCCTATGTAGTTTTCTTCGTCCCTCGGGTTCGCCAGCGACTCGTCATGATGGAACTTCCAGTTTTTCATGGCAGCACAGGTCCAGCTGGAGAACATGGCCCTCAGCAGTGACATCAGCTCCAGGACAAAGGCCCCGACTAACAAGACATAAGTGACATGAATATCGGATCTCCTGTAATGGAGGTCCTTGTGATTACGTCCTAGTATTTGATTATGAAAGGACAATAGCGAGATGGCGGTGAACAGCATGGAAACTAAGCGGACGCAGAAGCCACACCAAGTGTGCAACACCTCAGCCTTGGTGTACAGGACGTCATGCATCAGGGAGAGTTGCATTTCGACTACCTTGAACAGGTCCTTTGTAAAGATATATGGAGCGCTGTAATGTGGATAATAAGGCAACGGCCCCTTTAACCGATCCTTAGCAACATCCAGCATAAGGTGAGCTATCGACAAAAGGGTTTCCGAGTCGCCAATGCGGTCTTTGGGAAAACGCCCACGTTGTTCACTAGGCTTAACGATGGACCGGTAATTGTTCCCCAATGGGTTACTACCGGCGCGCCTGAGTGCCCACACTCTCTCCCCGTACTTGATAACACCGACCACAAGCATTAGGACGGTGGCCCGACGGAGCTCGGGCCACCTGTGGATGGAGGACGACGCGTATATGACGTAAGCAGCTGCACCCACCTGCACCAGTAGCGTCTGAAGGTGGCGCAGCCATAGCTGATTATCCTCGATGGCATAAGCGCTGATGTTGTCCTGTCCACCAAGGTGGACCAGCAGGAATGGCGCCCAGAACGCCATCAGCTCATTATGCTCGGCCAACCCCAACCTGACGATCACGGACATGTGGCCGAGCACATAGATCGCCGTCGCATCGGCGAGCATGTAGGCCGACCAGACCAAGGCTCTTAGCAAGCCAGAGTCCATGCGCCGCCTGAGCTCTGCCAAGATGAGCAGTGCGACCTGGAGGATGAAGCTGAGGAGCACTAGCACATGGACAGCCCATTCGTTCCACGCGTACAGTACGCCTCCTCCTGCCAGTGCCATCACCTTAATTCTATTTCTTCGATCTGAAAAATATATATACAACACCATAAGTTGAAGAAATAATGGCCACAGCGCATGGAAGTTGTGCACAGTCTAGCTATCTACTTCTTTCTACTACCTTGGCTCAGCTCGTGAGAAAAAAAAAACAAAACAAATGCAATATTGCAATTACCTACAATAATCTTACTGTATGTATATAGCAACTTCTTCTTTCGGGAACTACTTACATTGGTTCAATTCGACCACTGATCGATGACATACAACAGCTGCAGCTATATATCACTACCGCAAGAGAAGCTTGATTTGAGACGGAAGCAACACAATAACGAGATTGATTGAGTGGACGATGAATTCTAAAGCGGACTATTTATAGGCAGTGACTATCTTATTACTTGTTTTAATCTATTACCAGTGTCATTTCTTATAATCTTGTACAAGGTACAGTGGTGCGCCTTGTTATTCAACTTGTTCTTATTATTATATAAGTAATACTTCATCAGCCTACACATACTACTACTGAGAATCTTACGGGACATAAGTACCAAAAGTTTAGAATAAATTTAATACTTACTACTTCAGGGTCGTTACACCGAAGACGGAGCAGGTCTACCTACGTATCAGATGTACCTACCTTTAACTACCAAAGAGATTCCAAGAGAGAACGCGGAAAGAAGGAACCAAGGTTGTTAGAAGGGAACATATATGGTGCAAAGCAACCTATCCGTATAACTTTGCAAACTTCTAATCTGGGCCACACAATGTTGATCCAAGGATGGTGAAGTGTAAAATTACCTAATCTCCGTGTCCCCTTAGATCAACGTCATGTGACCCAGATTAGAAGTTGCATGGTTGCACGGAGAGGTGGGCACTACAAGAATCCCGCTAATCCGTGATGGTTTCAAAAATCATGGTTTGCACGATACATTGCCTTGTTAGAATACTTCTTTTTTTTCTAAAAAAAGGTTGTCTGAATACTTATATAAAAAAATGTTACTATTCTACTTGTGCAGGTGAGGAGCGAATCCTAGAAAGTGATCCGGATCCGGAGAAGGGCCGGGGGTGGGGGCGTGCGCCACCTTGAGGGGCGCCGAGGCCGGCGCGGCGCCACACCAAGCATGGTGGCCAGCTGGCCTCCACTTCACCACCAACCGTGGCTCGACGGCGGTCTTGGCGCTCTCCTTGTAGGCCTTGAGGAAGACGACCGGACTCCTCCATGGTCGCCTTTAAGTTGACCTCGGGAGTGGATGGCCTTGCACCTGCGTTCCTCCACCGGATCGGTACGGAGAAGACGGAGACTTGATCGGTGGCGTGTCGAGTCGGGTGTTGATGTTGTCAAACTTCTTGGCGAGGGATTCCAATAGTTTCTTCGAATCGATGTCCATGGTGGTGGGTGAATCGAAGTGGCCTCCGGATACCCGGTATCATAGCCACCTTCAGGGGGGGCGGGCGACACCGTCCGGCACGCCTTTGACAGCGGCGTGGTGGTGGCCTTCGGGCTGGGCGGGCGGCGCGCGCGTGTGGAGGGAGTAGAGGCAGCGGCGGCTAGGGTAGAGGCAGGGAAAATACTTCTTTATTGCTTGCCCCTAAGAGATTACATCCTCCCCCTATTTATATGGCCCTCCTATGGGACTTGTATCTCAAGCAATCTCTAAAGGTTTTCTTATAGAGTTGGAATACCTTTTACAAGCAATCCTTATTTATTTTCTAATAGGAGATTTCCTTATAGAGTGGAATATCCCGTTCACACAAAAAGTCCTAATCTTTATCCTAATCCAACTCCCGATTTAATTGCCGAAGAAGTCACGGAGGAGGGCGGCGGCGGGGCGGCAGCAAGACGCGCGCCAGGGCCGGGCGCCCCATGCCGGCCACGGCCCCCCTTGGGCCGCTCATCCTGGGCCCCATCCTTGTGGGTGTGACAGTACCATAAATATTAATACTTTTAATTATACATTTAGTCAAATTTTAGACATGTTATCTTAGAAAATGCCCCTGGTTGCGATGTTTGGGGGTGTACTATGCTTTGTTTGAATTAGTCATTTATAGTGCTGATGAAAATCAACTGGAACGTCCTAAGAAAATGCTATACTAGGGAACGGGGGCTGCGATGTACACTCTCCCCTGCGTCCCCCCCACGCGGGCAACATGGGCGGGCCTCGTGAAACCCTAAGCGCCGCCACCCACCTCCCTCCTCATCAATAGCCGCGCCGCCCGGAGCTGGCCGCCCGACCGGCCGGGATGGTGGAGGCGGGGCCTCCTCTCCCTCGCTTTGGCAGCATGCGCCAAGCGGCGGTGGCATTCCTCCGCGTGAGCTGCGTGGAGCTCGGCGGGGAGGGTCGCTATGTCTATGGTGGCGCCGCTTGTGCCGTGCCGATGCGAGGGGGATGATGGCGGTGACCTCGTCTCCTTCGTTCTTGAAGGCTGTGTGGCGGCGACGGCGGGCTCGCCGGCCGGTGCCCGTTGACAAGTGTGGGCGTGCGGGGAATGTGATGGTGTAAGACTTTCGTGACGAACTTTCAATCTCAGCCCTTGGTTTTTATGTAGCTGTTTCGTGAGTACTTGATTTTGATGGTGGGATATTTCTGTGTGCAATTTATCGGGTGCACTAAGTTAAAACACCTCACGGGGGACATTTCTCTTGGTGATCTAAAATAATTGAAGAATCACGTTATATCAGAGATAAACACGTCTTATCTACGACTTCTCTTCTTTCCACTAAATTATCTCTGGTTAGAGTCTTGTATTTTGTTACTAGCCAAAGAAAAATCTGAACCCTTGGTGGAATCTTCAATTTCCACACAACTGAAACATCGAGTAGTCAAATCTTCGGGTGTCCTAAAAACCCGACTCTTTTGTAGTTTGCTGCAGAGGTTTCAACCCGGAGACCCCATGGATGCTTATGAAGAGCTGAGGAACCTTGTTCACGTCAGAAATAGCACCCAACAGCTAGGATGCGGCACCGCAATGTAGTACTCCATCCGTCCACTTACCGTGTGTTTGGTTGAGGGTTGAGTGGGATGAGTTGGATCCAACCCAGTTTTTTGGGTTGGGTTGAACCCATCTCAGTGTTTGGTTGCAACCGTAATTTTGAGGACGCAGTCAACCCATCCTGTGTTTGGTTGAAGGAACTCAGAAACTGGGTTGGATGGTAACATAATGACGGTAGTGATGCATTTTTTATTAGGACCCCTCAACTATTTAAAAATCTGCCAAGCCTATATTAGCAATTCTTTTCTCTCTCGTAATTTTACATCAGGAACCCTGTAAGAGAAACTAAATTGAATTTTCGTCCTTCTCGATTTCTCTTCCTTCGACGCATAAGAAGCGCCGCCCGCGCCCAGGCGTCTGGCGGCGGCGGAGGCCGGGAGCGGGATGGGAGACGGGAGGCAGGTACGCCCTTGAGCCGCCGCTGGCGACCTCACCTAACGGCTTGCAGCCGGCGAGCTTTTACGCGGGCGCTGGATGGGAGACGGGCGAGGAAGTCGCCGCCGGGGCGAAGCGAGCTCCGCCGCAGGCGCGAGACGCCGTCGCGGGCCCGCGAGCTCCGCCCGCGGGCGCGAGCTACCGCCGCGAGTGAGCCGGGATCTGGGACGGGCAGGGGCGGACGACCGCATGACGGAGAGGACGGCGTGAAGCCAACCCGCCCGGGGTCGGCTCGTCCCTCGAAATCGAGGGGCGGAGTGAACCCGCATCTTCGGGAATATGCTCCTCCGGGAGCCACTCCGCTCCCTCCGACCCTCAACCAAACAGCCCGAAACGGGTTCGCTCCAACCAACCGGGTTGGTTCTATGCCTCCAACCAAACAGACGGTTATAGTTGTCGTTGAAAAACTAGACCAGGAAACAATGCAACCCTATATAGCAATGATTAGTATGTTTGGATGCATGTCAGTGATGTTGCTTTATTGTGTGAGAAGACATGCGTGACCTATACACCACCGTTTTTTATATTAAAAAATGTCTTGGTCGACAGCTCAACACCACGCACAAACGACAGTTATAAAGGAACAGAGGGAGTACTGAAGAAGAGGAATTAGTTTCAGGCTTAACATCTCAGTAAGCATAACAGATACGGTTTTTGGTTGTGATGTTTGCATGTGTGGTGTATTTGTGATGTGTAAACACACGTATGCTACTGCTGTGAAATAGAAAATGCATAAAGACATTTGACTATGTCTTGAAGAGACCCTTCGCTAAATGCTACTTAATCCATTTCAAATTATAAAATGTTTGACTTTTTTATACAAGTTTGATCATTCGTCTCGTTCAGAAACTTGTTGCTAACTCTATTGCCGTTTTTTTTTCTGCGTAAAGAAATCTAGAAATTCGGAATGGACAACTCCTGAATTCACCCGGCCCTGATGCATGGCGATCGATTTCCAAATTTATCACAGTGGCCCTGTTTATTTGAAAAGTTATACTCTCTTCTTCTTTTCTGTAGTTCACCGATCCATTTCTTTTACTATGTATATTGTATAACTAGGTGCATAATCAATGTATTTAGAAAAGGCAGAGTGAAGCACAATTTAAAACAGAGGGAGTAACATTTTTTTTTTACCACTACTTAAAAAAAGACTCTCCAAGATTTATAGGGACCTCTAGAAAAAAAAAAGTCCAAAAAAAGTCCCTCACTGTGAAACCGAAAAGGTCTAGTATACTCACCCCGTTGCTTCGCGCCGGATGAGATTTCCTTTTGCGCTCCTGCATCCGCCCACCGCCGCCACGGCGCGTCGCTGTCGCCTCGATCGGCATCAGCGGCGGCTCACCCTCCGGCAGCCGCACTGCCTTGATCCTGCGCCCCGCTTTGGACGACCAAGTCCTCCGCGCGCTGCTGCCGCCGCCGCTGCCACGTGACCACGTGTCCACGTCATAGCAGGTACCTACCGACCTACGCCTTGCCTTCCTCGCAGATTACTTGTGTTCAACTTCAGTGCTCGCTTCGTAGCCAATGATCAACCATGGCCTAACAGTAATCGTTCTTCTTAGCTGAGCCTAGCCAATGATTAATCACTTCCCCATCCGAATTTGTCGTGGCATGAAGAATAATCTGGTCAAATGAAATTGGCAATGTTGGGTCTGTTTTGACATGCCATTAATCAGCTATATTTAGGGTCTGTTTTGAACTAGTGGATATTACAACCTTCCAGCAGGATGCTTCTGAAATTACCTTAATGTTATTATGTAATTCCTCAATTCCAAATTATAAGACATTTTTAACCTTTTGATTCATAGTTTTGCTATGCACTTAGATATCTATTATGTCTAGCTGTATGGTAAAATTAGTGTATCTAGAAAGTGAAGAAAAGCTAAAACGTCTTATAATTTGGAATGGAGTGGTAGCTTTTAACCTTTGGCTAAAATTTGAGCTCAAAGCCACAAACAAAAGGGTGTGCAAGACAGTTCCTAACCTTTACATAAACTTAGTTATTATTATGTACATTGTGACAAATCCGAATTCAGTAACAATATTGGGGAAATATACATAGTGTCTTCTTTTTCTTCTTATAATTCTAATTATTCGATCTGTTATACACAGGAAACTCATTAATTTGCAGGCATGGTCTTACTGTGCCCCTCTACTCCACTGAAGCTGACTCCTGTCCATGTTGCTGTCTGCCCTGACATAAGCGCACTGAAGCTGACTCCTGTCCATGTTGCCGTCTGCCCTGACATAAGCGCAGCACACGTTGCCATCCGCCCTGGCATAAGCGCAGCGAATGTTGCAAGGGTAGCAGGTGCGTCAAAACACATGAGCTTCTCATGTTAATGTTTTCCTGGTCCGATTCATCCAATCTGTATGGTGGTTAGTTCTTGTAGTGTATCGTCATGACAGACATTGTGCGTGAATGTCTTGGTGTTCTCTGGGTTTCAGAGATCTTCGTTTCCTGTCATGCATTTCTACACCTACTATGGGTAGATGAATTTCTAAACTTGAAAACTGTTCTGCAAAAAAAAAAAAGTTATATATGTTATCGTGCCAAATTGAATGTTATCAGAAGAAATAACTAGAATGTTTTATCTCTTATTACTACCTAATCATCTGTCATGAACAGGCTATGGAGCTGCACTTGCAGTTATGGCAGGAACATTGAGAGGTTGCAAAACCAATTGGAAGTGCCAGAGCACCAAGAGACCTTCCTCAATAGTTTCAATGCCTCAAAATCATGGAACAAAAGACACCAGCATTTGGTTGTCTACGAGCAGCGCATAGTCCTGCAATTACACCTATACTTGGTTCCAAATCAACGTTTCCCAGACAGCAAAATGGACAAAAGCATGCTCGTCTCATCACCAGGGCAACTCTCAACAGTTTCACCGGGGAAGTTAAGAACATTTTTGCGCTCGCACAAGAGGAAACACAGCGCTTAGCGCTCAAGGCTGGAATCAGCCAAGCCCTGTGGAGCAAAATTTTAGAAAGCTGTTGTATTTTTGCTCTTGAACCTCATACTCAATGAGGTAAACTATATTCAAATAAAGTCTCTGCCTCTAGCTAGAATGCAAATTCACACTCTTGATTGTATTTTTATGCTTAGTTGATTGATGGTCATCAACATATCTTTCATTATCTCAGGTTTACCAAATGATCAATGGTAGAGTTGGGAGTGGAAGCAGCGAGTCTCCTTTGAAAACTCGAAGCAATGATGCTTCTTTGGAAACCAGCAGCAGTAAAACTTCTGTTGAGACAAAAACAAGATGTCAACACCCACACTTGATGAGTATGGAACTGATTTAACAACATTAGCTAATGAGGTACTGTTCTGGACTTACTATAGCTCTACTAGAGTGCAATGCAATCCACAATATAATGTTCTGGGACAATAACAAGTAAAAACTGATTATTTTGTACTCTAGGGAAAGTTGGATCCTGTTGTTGGAAGACAAAAACAAATTGATCAAGTTGTACAAATTTTAAGTAGGAAGGGGAAGAACAACCCCTGCCTGATTGGAGAGCCAGGTGTTGGAAAAACAGCAGTAGTGGAAGGCCTTGCCCAGCTCATTGCCAGTGGGGATGTTCCAGAAACAATGCAAGGGAAAAAGGTCTTCCTCTTGGTTCTTTAGGGCAGCTTTTCTGATTTGTTTTGTCTTGGTTCTATTTGATTGTTATTTTGGTACAGATGAATTTATTGTAAACATGCAAACATTAACCATTCTACATGAAAGTTAAATATATGGGAAAATGAAGTGTCTATTTTGTCGGTTAGATTTATCAGTTGCTGCCTTGCTGTTTTCCCCTTGTTTTTGCTGTCCAAATCGGACATTTAGACCTTAATTTTTCAGTTTCAGTAGACTAATAGTAATCATTTGACTGTATGATCAGTCGAACACCATGTAATTTTGAACCACTATTCCTGGATGAATTTCATTGAAGACATAATCAACTTATTACACTAATTCATTGCTCTAAACAGTTGTCTAAAAATACAGTGAAATATGATACGTGGCCATGGCCAATATCGTCTATGGTAATTTTATTTTGGTTTATTTGAGCTTCCTTGTACACTACTATTAAGAGCAACACTTGTTAATCATAGGTTATCTCTGTTGATATGGGACGTCTTCTAGCTGGAACAAAATACCGTGGAGAGTTTGAAGAAAGATTAAAGAATCTTTTGGAAGAAATCAAGCAGTGCGGCAACATAATACTATTCCTCGATGAAGTTCACACCCTAGTAGGAGCTGGAGCAGCTGTAGAAGGTGCTATTGATGCTGCTAACATTTTGAAGCCAGCACTAGCAAGAGGTGAACTTCAGGTCAGTATGTCACGTTGGAATTCAAATATATGCTCCAATTAGTTTTGATCAATTTGTTTTGCTAAGGATCTTTATCTGACATTGATGTTGTCAGTGTATTGGAGCCACTACAACTGATGAATACATGAAACATATTGAGAAAGATCCGGCATTGGAAAGGCGTTTCCGACAGGTGAAGGTTCCAGAGCCAACAGTTGATGAAGCCACAGAGATTCTAAAAGGGCTTCGAGAGCGATATGAAACCCATCATAAAGTGCAATATGCAGATGAAGCACTAACTGCAGCTGCCGAGCTCTCGCATAAGTACATCAGGTCTGTGATTCAGGATTCAGGAAGGTGGACCTATGGTGTCTGCCATTGCTCCATATCCTATTGTTCCATATCTTCAAGTAATTTGTACACTAGATTCTGCTGACATTGAAATACAACCATAAATTGATCCCAAACTTCACATCTGTTTAGTTAAATATGAAGTAATCCTTACACAATATTTTTGTCATATTGATATCTGCTAGTTGCTAAGTTTACTATATAGACTATTAATGAAGTGGTGAAAAGGGCCTGTTGGGTAAAGATCTGTACTCAGATCCTCCTCCTCACAATTTAATTTATACCTGCAGGTTTCTCAGTTGTGTATATAGTTTTCATATAATTTGACTATTGCTTTTTTGCCTGCAGTGGTCGTTTTCTTCCAGACAAGGCCATTGACTTGATTGACGAAGCAGGTTCCCTTGTCAGACTACGACATGCCCAGGTACATACCCCTCACAAATATGTAAATTTTATCCCTAATTTTCACATGTATTTTTTACAAAATCTCATTTGAACTGATCCACAGCCAAAGGTACCAATACCAAAGGAACTTGAAGATCTTGAAACAGAGATCAAGAAAATCATGAAGGAGAAGTACGATGCTATCCGCATTGAGAACTTTAAATTGGTAAAATCGATACAGAATACAGATTCATTCCTTGATGGCATCATTTCCTTTGGCATCTCGTGCTGACATTGTATGGTGCAATTAACAAGCTAATCTGAATGCAACCAGGCGAAAGAGCTTCAAGATCGTGAACTGGAGCTGAAGTCCAAGATGGCAACCCTGATCGGCAACGACGAGGTGAGTGGTGGCATGTCGGGGCGGTGCCAGTGGTCACCAAAGAAGACATCCGGCACATCGTCTCGCTCTGGACCGGCGTTCCCGTCCACGAACTCTCCACCGACGAGACCGCCAAGCTGGTCGGAATGGAGGAGGCCCTGCACCGGCGCATCATCGGCCAAGACGAGGCCGTGACGGCGGTAAGCCGCGCCATCCGGCGCGCCCGCGTGGGTCTGAGCGACCCGCGCCGGCCGATCGCGAGCCTCGTGTTCGCCGGCCCGACGGGCGTCGGCAAGTCGGAGCTGGCCAAGGCGCTGGCGGCCTACTACTACGGGTCAGAGGACGCCATGGTGCGGGTCGACATGAGCGAGCTGATGGAGAAGCACGCCGTGGCGAAGCTGGTCGGCGCGCCCCCGGGGTACGTCGGGCACGGGGAAGGCAGCGGGGGCAGCTGACGGAGGCCGTGCGCCGGCGGCCGCACTCGCTTGTACTCCTCGACGAGGTCGAGAAGGCACACCCGGACGTGATGAACGTCTTGCTCCAGGTCCTCGACGACGGCCGGCTCACCGACGGGATGGGGAGGACGGTGGACTTCAGCAACACGCTCATTATCATGACGTCCAACATCGGCGGCGGCGGCGGCGGAGACGATGGCAGCAGCAGTGATAAGGAGTTGGTGGAGGACGAGATGAAGCGCTACTTCCGGCCCGAGTTCCTGAACCGGCTGGACGAGACGATCGTGTTCAGGCCGCTGACGAGGCTCGACGCCAAGGAAATCGCGCGCGTCATGGTGAAGGACGTCGCCGGTCGGGTCAGGGAGATGGGGATGGAGCTCAAGGTGACGGAGAGGTTCATGGACCTTTTGGTAGAGGAAGGTTTCGATCCGTGCTATGGCGCGAGGGCGCTGAGGAGGGCCGTCGTGAGGCTGCTGGAGGACACCATCACCGACAAGGTGCTCGACGGGGAGATCAAGCCTGGGGATGCTGTGATCGTCGACGTCGATGCGGCCGGGAACGTCGTCGTGCTCGGACGGGACAGTTATTGATCAATTTTGTAGTAGTAGTTACAAACTGTAGCATCGATTTTATAAGCAAGTTGCGTAATTATTGTTCGAGCCAGGCATGCAGTTCATCTTTTTGTAGCACGTACATGTACCATACCAAAGAGCTAGTACGTACACCTACACGCGTTGGCCAGGGAAGTTTAGAAGGAGTGGAATCGTCGGACCTTCTACGACATCACTTGCTCACCAATGTAGTTGGTTGACAAAATCCGAACGCACGCGGAGGAATGGTGCGCATCGCGGTACCGCCGCTGATCGCAGCCGTCCGCTAGATTTCCTACCCTATCCTGTCGCAAAACTAATTACTTAGTATAACCGAAAAGCTCTGCCTTTTGAGTCGGCGATTGATGTTAAGTGTTGCCTCTTCCGGAATTTGGCGCCTTGCCATTGACTGTTAGAGGATGTAATAGTGACATTTCTGATTTCGCTTTATGCAGCACGTGCACAATGTGCGCTTCTGAAAAAACAAGCGATGGCTACTCCAAGAGAAATTTTAGCTATTTTTACAGTAGCCACGACAGATAAAGCCCTATATATGAAAATCTAGTGAACGTGTGTGACCATCGATCGAGCGATCACCCGATCCAAGTCCCAAGATCCGGCCAGCCGATTGCTATGCTGTCAAGGTGTAGAGCGTGTGGAACTCCTTGACATGGATCCAACGCCGCGGCCCGGTGGGCGTTTGGTTATCCAACACCAGCACATGCTTCCCGTAGCGTCGAAAGCCGAAGCAGACGACGGCGTGCAACCCCACGCTAGTGTCCCTTTCCTCAAGCTTACACCGCCTCACAACATCGCTCCTGATGCGGCCACTGGTGTACACCCTCCTCCCATTGCGATCGGCGTCGAGGCGAAAGTACCACGGCGAAGCCCACAGTACCCCGATGCATGGCCCACTGTTGTGGAGCAGATCGGCCACATACTCCGGGGAAAGTAGTCCACCTCCCATGGTGGCGGAGTTGTCGTTGTCCTTGTCCCAGCTTTTGTGCTCCCGCCACGAGCGCAATGGCAGACGCTGTGCTGCCGGATTTGGCGTGGCGTCGGTGGTTGCCGCTGGTACGCCGCCCATCTCTTGTATCTTGTTCAGGACGTTGGCAATATCGGCTCCCTCATTTGGCTTCCAGATTTCGTCGGCACGGCACGCCTCGAGCAGATCATCAGGTGGTGCAGCCCTATAGGGGAACTTTGCCCTCTCACCGTGGACCTTCTTCTCGTATACAAACCGGTTGACTGCCTCCACAGCCACAGTGCAGGCGACGAGAGTACAGGTGTCTACATACATCAAAGAACAATTTTTAAGACCGACTTAAGAGAAAGAGCGAGGGATAGATAGTAATCAATGTGATCGTTAAAATTTGTAGGGATCTGTACACTCTGTTACCTTTCTCTTTCTGCATTATAGGCTGACCAATACAGCGTTGCACTAGCTCCATAGGCTTCACCACCGACTCCGACTCCGTGGATTTTTGTCCGGCACGCGAGCTCTTGTGCCCCCGGCGGTGAGTGTGATCTGCAGTACACATCGCTGAGAGCCCGGCCAAAGGTCTTCGAGGTCTCTCAAGACTTGAAACCGCACAACCCGGCCATCAGAGTTCACCCTTTTATTCCCACGTCAAAAATGCTCCCCTATGGTGAGAAAGTAGAGTCCGAACCAAGCCGATGTATAATTCCTACTCGCCATCGGCCAACTACAGTGAGCACCTTCCTATTCCTAACCAAATAAGGGCTGGCACCTTCCTATTCCGATGTACTTTATAGAATCCTTCGCGGACTCCAATCTTCTCTTCTTTATTTCTAGCAATACAAACAATGCCGGGAACGTCGTCGTGCTTACTGCTTGGACGGGACAGTTGTTGATCAATTTTGTAGTAGTAGTTACAAACTGTAGCATCGATTTTATAAGCAAGTTGCGTAATTATTGTTCGAGCCATGCATGCAGTTCATCTTTTTGTTGCACATATGTATCAAAGAGCTAGTACTTCTACACGCGTTGGCCACTCCAAGATAAATTTTAGCTATCTTAATTTACAGCTGACACGACAGATTGAAAATCCGGTGAACGTGTTGGTGACCATCGATAATCGAGCGATCACCCGATGCAAATCCGGCCGGGCAGGCCAAGGTGCGGTGCAAGTGCAACACTGCCAAGGTGTAGAGCTCGCGGAACTCCTTGACATGGATCCAACGCCGCGGCCCGGTCGGCGTGTGGTTATCCAGCACCAGCACATGCTCACCGCCGCGTCGGAAGCCGAAGCAAACGACGGCGTGCCTGCTTTCCTCCTCGAGCTGACACGGCCTCCAAGGATCCCTCGGGGCACGGCCGCTGGTGTACACCATCCTCCCGTCGCGATCGGCGTCGAGGCGAAAGTAACACGGAGAAACCCACAGTAGCCCGATGCATGGCCCCTTGTTGTGGAGCAGGTCGGCCACACGCTCCAAGGATCCCTTGACGGTGGCGGACATGGGACTCGTGTTGGTTTGTGCAATGGCCGGGGAGACCCCAAACAGAGTCGCGCACAGCGGCACAGGCGCTGTAAACCGCAGACACCTTAAACGCGAGGCTCAGAAACCAACAAGATTTTTCTTGTAATCTCTGGAAAGCACAGACATAGCACCGCCCCAAACCCATGTTTTAGTTAGCAGCGGCTCCATATACCTACACGTGTCCAAATAAACTTTTAACAAAATTGATAAAGCTAAATACCCCATGATATAAGTTTTCGGCCATCAATACACAGCAACTCCAGCCTTTTTTGTTGGTTTCCATTTAAAACAATACTGTTTTAAATATTATATATCACTCTAACAAAAGTAGGGTGTGACAAGTTTTTTCACGTAGCAAACATCCTTCAACTTGGCTGATCTTGTCACGCCGAGGGCCGAGGCATGTGACGCGACCGTATTATTTTGTTGCCGGTTTTGTAATAATAATAGTACAAACAAAAACAATACGGCAATATTTATAAAGTTTTTATAAAGCAAAACTCCACTAACCTTTATGATTGGCCTAATTAAGCTACATATTAGTTTTAGATGGTACTTTGGTCTTCACGGATATGAATAATGTTGAATATATAATATATATATATACAAAGTATATCTTTTCTTCACAAGGCATGGACGCCGTCCACCGGAACGAGATCCTCTGAATTCGGTGTGGACGACAGCTCTCGGCAGTCACTCCATTGTGGCCGTTTGATGACATCCAACGGAGCAGACACTCCAGCTCGTTCCCATGTGTTGAGGGAAGCCCAATAACACGGCCTACTAAGCCCATACTCCGTAGACAGGGAAGCCGGCGGCCAGGAATCACATCCTCTTTGTTCCAGCGGCGATGGAGGCGAGCGGCTTGGGGTCGTCGCCGGTGCTGAACGCGGAGGCGGCGTCCGCGGACGGTGGGGCCACGCCGGTGAAGGCGGGCTCAAGCTCGACGCCGGCGGAGGAGGGCTCAAGCCTGACGCCGGTCGTGCTCGAGCCGCTGTACACCCGCACCAGCACATCACGCCACGCCGCCCGTGCCCCCGTAACTCGTGCCCCCGCCGCCGGTGCATCCGCAGACGGCCAAGAAGAGCTGCCCCGGCTCCTTGCTCCCGCAAGTTTGCTACCCAGGAGCAAGCTTCACGCAACCCAAGGGCCTCATTTCCCTTTCTTCCCAAACCCGTCTCACCGCACCGAAAACGACGGCGGCGGTGATAGTCTGGGCGGGCGGGCGGGCGCGCCTGCGAGGAGGGGAGCGACCGCCTCTGGCGCCGGACACCAACCAAAGCGCCCATCTCATGTCTCCCTCCTCTTCTCTCTCATGCCGAGCAGCACCACAAGGCGAGCACCGACAGTTGCCATCCATGGCGAACCAGAGGAAGAAGAAGGTGGGGAGAGTGGCAGCTGTCAAATCTTGTGAACAGTGCCCCGGCCCCCACCACCTCTCTTTATACAACGCAGTGTGACAGGGGCTTCACCACACACCACACCCGACCTTTCAGCTAGGCATCGAACCGTCGAGCCCTTGCCCCCAGGCGCGGCGGACTAGCCACTTGGGCACACACAAGTTTTTTTTTTTTTTTTTTTTTTTATAAAGTATACCTGTATTAATTAGAGGAAAAACAACCCACAACATTTTTTAATAACGGCAAAGAAGGAAAAATACCCCTAATTAAACGTCAAAGAATTTACGCATGAATGGCCGACACAAGCCCGCATATTCAGGCTTAAATACAAAGTCGTTTCGTGCTATTCATGTGGGAAACAGTGCAGAAGATACCAAAACTGCAGGCACAATAACTGGTGCAGGTATAAACAAAGATAGGTAGCGTAGCTACAGATTGCATGGAATACGCATTATCCTTGGCGAGACTCGAAAATAAATAGTTCTAAGAGAATAAAAAAACAAGTTCAACCAGTTCAGTTCTTAGACTCCATTTTATGGGAGAATGTTTTCAGATTATGCCTTCCACCGACGACCACAATCAAAGTTGACGGGCAGAGAGACGACCACAATCAAAATTGCTGGGCACATACAGCAGACATCGCCCAGGGCACATAGAGCAGACATCGCCTCCTTCCCCTCCTAGCAGTGGCCCAGTCAATAACCTGCAAATGATAAAACAGGAATCAGCTCAAATTTGTCCCAAAACATTCAGGAAGTGAAACAAATAGAAATAGATTCAGAAGCAAATTCATGTCATGTAATCATAAGCAAACTTTGTAAACCTGTTTAATTAAATATTAAGACATGATCCAGGTTCAAAAAAAAAATATTAAGACATGATTACAAGAAAAAATCAAAACAGAACAGATTCAGAAGCAAGTTATCTGTACCAAATACATTCAGGAGCCAAATTCTCTTTCCTAGTAGATTTAGACTTGAAAAGTCTTCGATACAAATACACACACAATCCAACATGGCAGCCAGTGTTTTAAAGGTGTCGCCTAGGTGTCCAGGCCCAAAAAAAATTCTAGGCGTCAGGGTCACCTAGCCATACGAGCGCATATGGCGTCCGCCTTGCCGCCTGAGGTGCGTTAGGCGCCCAGGGTGCCTTCCAAGGAGGCTGCTGTGGTTGCCTTGCGCACAAGGAAACAAGGCCTGGGCTCCAGCGCAAAAAAGCTCGGTAAGTAGAGAAGGAATAAGGGGAGAAGGAAATCGGGCAGCAGATCCCGCCTTCCACTACTGCCCTGCGCGCTCACTGTGATTTCCCGCTGACACATCCCCTGTGGCTCATCGATTCCCTCTCTGACGCATCTCTACACATCAATTTTTAGTAGTCTGCTTGTCCTCCATCTGCATGCTGCGTTGATTTCGTGTCGTCTGCCCGGACCCAGGCTAGCATGAGTGGACTGCTCGTCCTTGCCACCTCATCGACCAGAAGCTTGGTCCTCTGTTCTTCAGGGTGCCCAGCACCCACCTACTTGTCTGTATGCCTCTTCTCTCCCTCTTCCTGTGCTCTGTTCTCTGCTACTCTGGTTTTACTCCTACTTTTTTTTAGATTTTATACCTATACTCTTGAAACACCCACTGTGAGATTCTATACATAAAAAAAATAAAAAGTGAGAGAGCTGTATAGGGGAACAAGCACAACAAAAACCACCCAAGAGGCTGACAGAGCCACTTGGCAGCCAGAAAACTAGGAAAAAGGATCTATACAAAGGAGGAAAGAAGAGAAACATCCTAAGAGCTTGCAGTCTAGCCTCATCTAAGAAGGAGCATTTCCAGTAAGAGAAAGAAGGCCGTCAGTACCAAGAAGCAAAGGGAATAGGGATTAGGGATTACAGCTTACTAGCATCCATCTTAAACTGGTTAATCATCCAATGGAACCCAAAAAAAAAGGAACAAACACAGCAAATTGGTTCAGACCATGTCTAAAACTCAGTACTCCAGGAATGACAGCTTACTTAGTTTTGTATTATCCTTTTGGGAAATCACCAGAATATCTGGTACTTACAAAACTTCAAGAGATATGAACTGGTTCTTCTGAATTAGTTCATGGATCTTTTTTATCATGGTAAGAAGAATGAAAATGCATGTTGTCATTTTTTTTCAAGGTAGTGGTAGCAGCAGAAATTTACCTGGTCAATTAAGAACCTAGATGTATGCAGAATATATGTTGCCTTTTTTATTTGTATATGGATTTTGGTTGGGGTATGAGTCCAAAATAATTCAGCAAGTAACCACAATTTACTACACCCTCCATTCCAAATTCCAAAACATTTAACGTATAAATTCAAAATGAATTATCGTGATATAAGTGCATATCAATACAAATGTACCTAGAAAAGCTAAAACATCTTATTATTTGATCAAAATGAAGTACATGTTTCCATATAAATTCAGCATTTCTGGTCTAATTTATTTAATATTTCCTTTTTTGTTCACAAAAAACTTACCTGTTTAGAAAATATATTGCTTATTAGGTGTTCATGCCTTACAAATGTCCAACGATGGAAGTTAGCATTCCAACCATACATCTGTACTGTTCAAATGCTAGGGAGAACGGTCTTAAAGAATATTAACTCGGTATATATGTTGTACACTGCAGGTGCTTTGTATGACTAGAGGTATTGATGTCAACTGATTGAAGATAAGAAATTATGATAAAGTTAGGCATTCCAGTATTTGTACAATGCTTCAAGCACTTCAAAACACCCATCAGGGAAAGTTTTCCTAAACGACAGAAGGCCTAAATCATTATAAAAAAAAAAAAAAAAATATTTGTGCAATGAATTATTACAAGTGTTTCATAGACTATTTACCTGTACTCAAATGTGAACCATGATGCATACACAAAGCATTGCTTTTTTAAATACACACAATCCAACATGGCAGCAAAGAATTACAGTGCTCGCCTAAACGTACAATTCTTTTCAAGTTGTTATCTCAAGTTCAACAAAACCAGTACCAGCAAGCAACAAGCAAAGGGATTAGGGATTATAGGTTACTTCTTATTGCTCTTAAACTGGTTAAATCATTCAACGAAACGAAGAAAACAAACTTTAATACTCACAGTATTCAAAGAATGACAGGTATTTCTTGTACCGTTTGACCTCATCTGAAGGATTAGCACCTGCAAGGAATTAAGATGAGAGATAAAAAAAAAGGGTAAAGTGGAAATAACGTGTGTAGCTTAAAGTAGGTAAGGAAGTAGGAATTACCGAAATTCCAATGAAATGTCATAAAATCCTGTTGTTTCAGTTCAGTATCTTCATTAGATTCAAGATCAGGTTCGGCCCTCAAGCTCAGAATCAAATTCACACTTGTCAACAATAGGTGATTCAGTACAAATCTTCTCAAAACTGCTGTAGTGGTCATATTCTTCTTCCTCTTCTTCATCATAGTCAATGATGTACTCACCATCACCCTCCTCTTCATCTTCATCATCATCTCCAGGAAGGTGAACAGGGTAACAACCAATTAATGACCTCCTTTGTGTTAGACGAGAAATGTATTTTTGTTGCTCCTTGATGGATGCAATCGCCATAACCTCGTAAATTAACACGTTATCTATTGCTGTCATATAGATTTTCAAAGCACCTTTAGCGTTCTCAATGACTTGTTTGAGCACTATTTCCATGTGGATCCTACCAAACACAGCAAGTACAAAGCTTTTGGCCTTAAAAATGTTACTTGTAGCAAACTTGCCTTCCCACCTCTCCACAATTGACTTACGGACTGACTTCACCCCACAAGAGGATATCTCACTACTGCCCGGCTTCATGATATGCTCATAGTCCAGTGGCCTATGATGCTGTAAGATCCATATGGCTTCCCAAAAATCCTTAAAATGAGAGGTAGAGTCTAACTGCAGAAAGAGGAGGTTGTCTAGAGCTTTTTGTTTGAGGTCTTCAAGCATTTCAAGTCTACATGCTATAACTTCAGCTTCACCAGCAAACTTACCCCGCACCTGCATAAGCATCTGTATTTTCTGCTTCCCATCGAGGGGCACTAAGCTGATCAGCAACTATCTCAAATTGATCTTGAAGTTCCCTGAGCAACTTAGAACTTTTGAGCTTCCCTTTAGCAACACTATTGTTGTACAGTACTGATCCAACGCGGGGCTTTTTGAATATACATTCTGATCTGTCCACCACTGACAACGGTGTGTAGGCGGCGTAATAGACATGCATGTCGCGGATACCCAGTTCCTCCGACCGATCTTTCAACCTTTGTACGTCTGCACTACACGCCACCAATCCTATCTCCTCCCCCGAAAGCTGCACGAATGGATTGGGGAGGGCGTGCTGAATCAGCGACTCTGGAAGACGATACCTTCTCTTGAGGAGATCCAAGGGCTTTGGGTCGGCGGCGGCGGCGGCGGCGGCGGATGAGGAGCCAGCCCCGGCCTCGGCGGTGGATGAGGTGGCCCCGGCGGTGGTCTCGGTGGCCTTTGGGTTGATGGCGGCGGCGGCCGCCGCGGCGGTGGATGAGGAGCCAGCCCCGGCCCCTGGCCCCGGCGGTGGCTGAGGTGGTCTTGGTGGTGGGTGAAGGCGGTGCAGGAGCGGTGGCAACCTTGGACGGATCCATGGGAACGGCGAAGGTGGGGCGGCGGGGAGACGAGATCGTGGGGGCTGGGGAATGGGAGGGATCGGGGTGGACGGAACGAGATCCTCTGAATTCGCTCCCAGTGAATGTTGTCGGCAGTCACTCATCGCAGCCGTCCGCTGCCATCCGACGAAGCAGCTAGCACAGGCAATACCTCCTTCACAGGTGCACGTTTTGGCCCAATAACATGGTCTGCTAAGCCCATGGACAGGAGCGGGATGGTGGCGTTCTTTCGCAGCTAGTTGCGTTTTTTTTTTTTTTTTTTTTTTTTTGTGGCACGGATGCTCGCTATTTTGGTATCTCTGAAACTTGCAAACTCAGCAATGCTTTTTATTCAATTCCAAGACAATTTATAACAAAATGTCAATCTATACAATTTGCATGATTTTGATGCCTTGAATACAACCACAATTTACATAGTTTGCAATGTTCCTCCGAAAAGAAAGGTAAACCGCCGGATCCACTTGACCTGAGATCAACAGCCAGCATTGATCGGGCCAAAAGAAGCCCAGGCGGGCGGGGCGCACAATATCAGTTTTTATTTGTCATTTTTCTAGAAACGGTATATATATGAATCATTTGGTGAATATAAGAATATTATTTGCACAGAAAACAGCAAAGTATTTTTATGTTTCTAGAAATATGATTATAAGAATATTAAAGTTTCCACTGCGTAATGATAAAGTTGTTTATCTCTTTTAATTAAATTTGAACCAATGGGAGAATTTGATTTTAAGAGTTACGATTTTGAGATGGTTATAATATTGTTATTTTTTTGACCAACGTTGATAATGACAATGTTATAATGAGCATGTGTTATTTCTATTTCTGCCCAACGGTGATGTAGATTTAATACATAAAGAGTTCTTTATTATGTTTTTAAATTGTTCTCACTTATCCGGAATTATGGTTTTAGGGGCTTCCTCCTTGATGGGCATGATCGACAAGATCCCGCACCGAAAGGAGACAACTATCCGGAATGGAAAAGAAAGATTGACTTGGGCTTTCGTTGGTCGAGGTTGACCGGGTGATCGCCGAACCATGTCCCACAAAGACTGTGGAACGGGAAAAGGGAGACCAAATGAAAGTGATGATGCATGGGAAAAGAGAAAGAGGGACTTTGTTCCCATCGAATGTCATATGACATAAAGCGTGGCGAGATGGCTCGGTGACAACAAGAAATGTTGTGGTGTGATTGAAAATACAATTGAACCCTCCATTCCGGGCTCGGTTGCAAAGTGTGATTCTCGCCAGAGAGTACCTTGAGAGGATCAAGAACCAGTTCACCGGTTCGTCCAAGGTGTATGCCACCCATTTGTTCAAGCGGTTGATAAATGAGAAGTACATAGGTGGTGGTGAAAGGTCCTAATGGCTAGAGGGGGGGATAGCCTACTAAAAATTTCTACAACAACACTAAGACAAGTTGTTAGACAATTAAGTGGCGAAGCAAATTAATGCGGTGCTAGAAGTCTAACTATGCAAGCCACCTAGCAATTCTAGTATTTCTATTATTTCTAATATCACACAAGAGCTAGGTTGCTACTTTGACTCCTAGGTGAGCAAGAACACCTAATTCTAACCCTAGGGGCTACACAAGTATACTAGTGAAGGTAATATAAGTGAGCTAGGATACAATACCACCGGTGTCGAGTAGAGGTTGAAGCCAATCACCAAGTCAATAGAAATCTCCAACGAGTAAGAACAAAGACAAGGCGATTTTTCACCGAGGTTCGCGTGCTTGCCCAAGACGTTACGTCCCCCCCGTTGTGGCGATACACCAACTTGATGGTTGCTAAGCTAAATGGCACGGTGCCAATCCCACGGTGGGGCGCTCAAGCAAACCAATCGCAATATGAGATTCACAAGCCACGAGCAATCCACTAGTGCTCCTTTCGTGAATCTCCGCGGGGTAAGGAATGACCCCTCACAAGAATCACCGGTGTGGCCTCGAACAATCACCGATCGAGCTCAACACCCAACCAAACTCTAAGCCGCTAGGGAACCGGGCAAATTCCCAAGAGTAACAAGAAACCCGCGGCTCCTCCGAAGACCGGGTGCCTCTAGATGCAACCACCAAGACCAATGCACTTGAATCTCACTCAATCTCACCAATAATCGGTTAGTGGAGAGGAGATGAGTGGAGGGGAGTCTCAAAGCTTGCAAGTGTCTAGGAGTGATTCAAATGGGCAAGAGGGCCTCCCCTTGGCCGGCCACACCACTTTTATAGCCCCCCACCACGGCCATAGCCGTTGGGGCAAAAATATGGCGATCGACGCAGTAACCGGACGCCGCCGGGGGGGGCACCGGCCGCGCCCGGTCCCGGTCCGAGCGACAGACAACCGACCCCCAACGGTCACTTTGGTTCAAAAACCAAAGTGACCGGACGCCGCAGCCTACCGTCGTCGAGTGACCGACGACGCTACGGCCGGCCAGCCCGAGGCCACTTCTAGACCCTCTCGAAGTGACCGGACGCAGCCGACCGAACGCGCCGGTGCTACCTGTTCTAGCGTCCGGTCAACAGAGAAGCAGTAGGTTCATCGTCGTTTTGTCGATTCTTCTCCGCTCTGTCTTCCGTCACTTGTGCAAGCTTGCCAACACCATGAAGATCGTCCCGAAGAGCTTGTGTCAGCATTTTCACAAATGGGTTGACAAGTGCGAAGTTAGTGCTCTCGATTCTAAATGCACCATGCAAGTTAGTTGAATCTAGAGGCACTTCCAATTCGAAGTTAGCCGATGATTTCCCCTCTTGATAGTCGCTATCTATCCTAAGTGTGGTCACACTTGCTAAATGTCTTGACCACCGAAAGAAAACCCAATAAAGCAAACCTTTGCCTTGACCACCGGGTTTCTTTCCTTCTCCACACCATGAGCTCGATGATCCACCATGTCCATCCATCGTCCATGTCCATGATCATGAAGCTCCACATCATCAATGCCATCACTACCTATTAAGCACACTTAGAGTAGATGATTAGCAACATATGGTGTCATCATTTGTCAAAACCAAACATGAGATTACAGTGGCATGCGTGATCACATTCATAGAATGAGCCACTTGGCAAAATAAGCTGAAGGCAATGGATCTGGAGATACAACCTGCACTCCTTATCCACTTTGTTTTTGCTTCTTTGCCTAAAGAGTATGACAACTTTGTGACCAATTACAACATGCAGCCTGAGAAATGGGACTTAGACAAGCTCATTGCTCAGTGTGTTGATGAGGAGATAAGGATAAAGGGCCAACAAGGTGGTCATCTAAACTACCTTAAAGGCAACAACAACAACAACAACAACAAGGGTAAAAAGGTTTTAATCCAGGCTCTCCCTCAAAGAAAGGTCCTTTGCACCATAAGCCTCAGCAACAGCAACAACAAAAGCAACAGGAAGGTGAAGTGGGGTGTTTCCACTATGGTAATCCGGGCCACATTAAGAAAAACTGCCCTGGTTACTTAAAGAGCATAATGGCAAAGAAAGGTGAGAACATTATTTCATTTGTAAATGAATCCATGTATGTACAGTTTTCAAACTCTACATGGTTTATTGATTCTCGGCGCAAGAATTCATGTTGCTAATTCCTTACGGGGATTCCTTTCGACGAGAACTACGCTAAGAAGAGAAAGTTCCATTAGCATTGCAAATGGAGTCCAGCCGCAGATGGAGGCCATTGGAGATGTAGCCCTAGAGTTACCTAATGCTATAGTCTTATTTTGAAATATGTTTTTTTATGTTCCTACACCGCAAAGAGACTTAATTAGTGTTATTAAGTTAGATGATTCAGGTTTTACCTATAATTTTGGACATGGCAAATGTGTCATTTGGTTTAATGATATTTGTGTTGGTCTTGCCTTCAGACAAGAAGAATTATATATGTTATCGCTATGTGAAAGTGTGAATTCCATATGTGATGTAATCGATGGTGTATCCTCGTCTCACGAGTGAAAATAGAAAAAGAAAGTGAACTCCAAATGCAACGGCGAAATTATGGCACATGCGTTTAGGTCATATTTCGAGGGGGAGAATAGAAAGACTAGTTAAGAATGAAATTAAAAAGGAAAGTATGTAATGAAAATTAAAAAGAATGCCAAACTAAGCATGGGAATATTAAAAATCATTCATACCGACATTTGTGGTCCTTTTCCCGTAAAGAGTGTGGATGGCTATGACTCGTTCATTACATTCACGCATCGACTATTCTCGGTTTGGCTACATTTATCCAATTAAAGAAAGAGCGAGAAGCATTAGATAAATTTAAAATATTTAAAGCTGAAGTTGAAAATCAACACAACTTAAAGACTAAAGTTCCAGGACATGTTGCAAGGTTTCTACAAGAAAATGGTATAGTTGCCCAAGATTTCCACGCTGGGCTTAACCTTGCGTAATGGAGTAGCCGAAAAGGCGAACCGCACCTCGATGGATATGGTAACAAGTATGATGAGTTACTCTACCTTACCATTGAGTTTGTGGATGGATGTGTTAAAAACCGCCATTCATATTGTCAATAGAGTACCAAGCAAATCGGTGCCCAAAATACCGTATGAATTGTGGGACGTGAAGGGTGCCTTGAGAAACCACTGCGTGTGTGGGGGTGTCCCGCCGAGGCTAAATTGTTTAACCCAAATATTGGGAAGCTTGATCCTAAAAAACAGTGAGTTGCCATTTTATTGGCTATCCCGAAAGGTCGAAAGGTTTTCGTTTCTACCGTCCCGATAGACTTACAAAGTTCGTAGAAACAAGACATGCTATTTTTCTAGAGGATGAAATGATGAGAGGGAGCATGGCAGCTTGAAAAGTTGATCTTGAAGAAAAGCGGGTGTGCGCACACAATCCTCTGTAATTCAAGAGCCATTCTTCGAGCTTTGTTGTTTTCGCACCAGCAATGCAAGACATTGTGGTGCAAGAACCTGTTATTGTTCCTCATGTGGTAACAATAGAAGAGAATGAGGGACCTGTTAATCAATAGGGTGGCTGCTGTTTGGACAGCAGGAGTAGCAGACACTACGGCTTTGATATCTGGGCCATCGGGGATTAGATAGCCAAAAGAACATGTGGGATCATGTTCAGGGATGTTATGAACGTCTAGGTTAAAGGGCTTGATGATTTCATCAGCGGATAAGATGGGAACACCAAAAGCACACAAAGCTGCAATCTGCCAAGGTAGAAGGAACAACAGGCATGGTGATGATCATATCTCTAATTCCACAAATCCTATGGCGAAACCCTGTTACAGAGACGCATTCAAGGATGTCATACACAGATCCACCAAAGAGTTTGATGACAGGATCCACGAAACAGCGGGGAACGTCGATTCTGTCAACAGCAGCAGCGCTGGCCGCAGGACAGCAACACATACAACGGGTAAACTTTGCCAGGGAGCAACCGTACATCATCTAAGGTTCTCCATATGCAGCAAGGAACTTGAGAATATTATAGGGATGATGATGGAGTGTTCTCACCTAGGGGGATGGTGTGGTGGAGAGAGGAAATGCATCAACGACGACCGATGACGATGATGTGGTACATCGGGACATCCTTTTTGTGTTGGAGTTGATCGGGGCAGCCATGGGGGAGGAGGAGATGTAGGAGCGTCCTCCTCTGTTCTTGACATGGGTAACTGAAGGGGGAGGCATGAGAGTTCTGGGGTAGTATGTATGAGGGGTGAGAGGATGGGAGACAAAGGGATGGGAAGGCAAATGGGTCACAACTTGATATTTTTGTGTAAGATGGAGAGTGCTGCAATGCGGTGACATGGGAGAGGGGAGAGGAAGAGATAGAGGGCTGGTTGGGTTTCATTTTGGATCACAAATGAGAGGAGGAAGGTTGGGCTTTGACCAATGGCAAGAGCCAAGACACGGTTTGGACCCGATTCGGCCCGAAGCGAAGATAGAGTTATATATAGGGCCGATTGCTTGTGGTCATTTTGATTTGTGGATTTGATCAAGAGGAGAAGTAGAGGGGAGAGTTTACGAGGATGTTGACCAAAGAGAGGAAAGGAGGGGAAGTAGAAATCGATATTAACTTGGGTGCATGACATGCGATTAGTTTGACTTGAGCAAGCGATTATTTAAGTTTGTGAGAGAGAAGCGGTACCATGATTGATCGTATAGCATAGATTTTGGGATTTAGAGAAGAATCAAACATAAGGGATCATGGGCTCAATATAAGAAGGTAAAAGAAATGATGAAAGTAGAGAGCAACTTAGGATATGACTAGTTATGGTGTGTGACAAGATGAAAGTTTGAAAAATCCATCAAAGCTTTTGGTCAAAACCACACAATACAAAAAATACCAATGCACCAACATGATTACACAAAAATGTTTCTAGTACTTATAGTTGATTTTAATTTCAAAAAACTCATTATTTTTCTAATTTTGAAAGCTCACAAATTGCATAAATAAATGTAACACCCGGTTTTAAGAACAAAACCAAGTGTACACCATATGTGAGCCCTGGAAGTCAAATCTCACATATAGCTACAAACAAATGGTAGTATCAATTCACAATGCTTAAAAATATAACGAACATAGTATAAAAGACATAACCTCAGCTAGCAGACAGCGGAAAGACACTCTGATCTTCTAGTGTGGACTCCACAGGAACGACCGACCTGGTTGATCACAAGCCTAAACTTCACCCGAGGTGTGGGGAATAGCAAGAGTGAGTCCATGTCGAACTCCGCAAATATAGCTAGGTATTATCTACCCAAAACCCATGATCATTATAACATAAATAATGAATAGCATGAAACGATAAATCATGAACAATTTAATGAGCATGTATAGCCAACAGTTATAAACATCAAGTTAATTATCAACATAATAATAAGCATGTGATTCTATTCATAGATGTCTCCAAGGCCGTTCATGACCGCGAACACGGTTGTTATAACAGTTTTTAACTCTGCGCAGAGGTGTACACTTTCACTACGGGCCATGGTTTTCAGGGCCAGAGAAAACCATATAAAGTCTTTCAAAGGGGTTATCTAAATATGCCGAATAGCGATAGGGCTACAACCCATTCTCTTCCGTTTCGGTAACCATCGACACAAGTAAACACTATCCCCTGAACGACTAGAGCCAGAGCCATGTGACCCCCATAGCTGTACTGTATATCCCGGATGATCACAAATGAATAAGTCCTTATGGAGAGCTAAGAGCATCATAAACAAAACATAGCTCTTTCGCCCTATGAACCATGTTATCAACAATTCATATTTAACGTTCAGTGCATAAACATTAAGCAAGTCATAAGATCATGGTTTAAAGCTAGCATATCCCAAAACTATACTTGCCTTAAACAGAGATCCTTCTTCAGGTCCAAATCTTCAATAGAACTCCTTGATCATCAACTCTTATAGATCACCAACATAAAGCTCACCGTCTACTTGATTCCAATCAGCAACACACATACACATAGAGGCAATCATGCATAACAAGCAAGGCTACGATTAGAACAATACATCAACAGTGGAAAATCAATTTGAAAAACTTATAAAATTATTCTACTCGTCACTACGATCACACAGACGTAAAGATCACCGAAAACGGACTAGAACGGGAAGATACGCAATTTACGAGTTTTGCAAGAATAAAATAATAAATTAAATATAAACTGATTTTGATGGAAAGGAAAAGACACAAGGCAACATCAACAAGAGATCATTGCCGAGATAAACATGAAGGATATAGTGGAATTGATTTGTCAGTGGAATAAAAGATACATACGTATACATCAAAGGATTAGACATTGGAGATGTATTCTGAGTAGTATTTCAAGAATTAATTTTATAAAGAAAAACGGCAACAAAATTGCATGTAGCATGTGACGTGATGATGGTGTCAACAAGCTAACTAGATCAAATCATGAAGGCAAGGCCGGGCTGCTTGGTTTATTAGTTTGCTCGCTGGTGATGCATGTACTTATACATACATTATCATGTATTTTCAGAATTGTTCTTGTGAAGAAAAACGGCAAGAAAACGTATTGATGTCAGCACGATGTCATCAAAGCTACATATCACGTCATCAAGCTAGCAATCTAGCAAGCAAGGCACGATGCAAACGCATGCTCGGCGTGACTTGAGCGTCGACTGGCTACTGCAGTTCGCAACAGGCAAGGAGATGATGGAGAACTCACAAAGAGGCTCAAGTCAGGTCGAAGCAAACAGGGACGTGCTGATGATCGATGACGGCAACAACGAATGCCATGTTAGAGCAGAGCGCCACGTCGTTCTGTTGTGTATAAGAAGAAGAAAAGAAACAAAGTGACTACAAGGCATCGATCTATGATCATGACAGAGAATAAGATGGAATGAAGAACAACATCTAAAGTTTCATCACCTTGATGCGTAAGGCGTCACTAGTTCTTGATGGCAGCGATGCAGCCGGAGGTCAAGGAAAATCGATTGATCAAGCTTACAGCAAGCTTGGGTTCCGTGCTGCTATTGCTCAAAGCAAAAGCTGCGAGGGCAAGATAGCAATGGAGGGTGCGGGCCTCAGCTTATATAGCCCGGAGGGCGGCATCAAAGATGGAAATCACGAGCTCAATCTCCGAACGAACCGAAAGCAGCATTCAAGTATGGTATTTGTTGATCGGAGAAGAGAAAAGGAAAGGTAAGGAACCTGACATACGGTAGCGACCCGTCGGCGTACCAAACCAAAGAAGACAGCATCGCTGCTTTGCAGCCTGATCAAGTTGGGCCCGTGGCCTCAGCAGCCCAAGAGAGGAAAATGGCGAGCGGCCAAGCAAAGGAAAATGACGCTCGGGCCTAGAGAAAAGGAAATGGCCACACGACCTGGTTGAGCTGGAAAGAGAAAAAGAAATAGTTTTTCTTTTATTTCAAACTCCTTTTCCAATGATTTTCAAATCAATTTGAATTCTTTTGCAAATTTAATCAAATCCAAGCAATACAAAAATAACAATACAGTAGCATGAGTGCACAAACATGTATCTAACCTTATAATAAATTTTAATTTTCACAAAAATTATTATTCCTAAATTCAATGCTTCACATAAAATGCATAAATAAAATCAAATTTCCTATTTTCAAAATCATGCAAAATTTCGGTGTTACAATTCTACCCCCTTAAAGAAAATCTCGTCCCCGAGATTTGGAAGTTGGTGATCAAGAGATGGATATACTCCGTCTTCGAATCTTGGTCGCTACTTGAGTAATTCCATTTTCTCAGTAATGACGTTGTCTTGCTTTTCATGTCCTCATAATCTTACTCCAAGTGACCTGCTAACTTATTCCAAGTAGGTAATTGAACAACTCTGAGTGACTTCATCCAACTAGTATCATCCAATTGTTAGCCCACTTGTTACCTTTTTAGTAACATTATAAATGCATTGTTGCAACAGATGCTAGATCACTCTTCACATGGATGTTCTTTATGACCCTTTTGAGATTAAGAGTCTGACAATTCCTTGTCCCCGACAATTCCAAACTGCAATGTCATAAGTCTCAACAAGTTCTACTTTGTCACTTTTAATCCGCACTATCCAGCCTCCTACTTCATATACTTACCTCTAGTTACTATCCTCTGGTGGTCAACAACAGTAGCTTCAGCAAGGAGAGATGATCATAAACAGGGGATAATCCAAGAGACAAATTCACATCTTCAAGATAAACTAAGAGAAACAAGCACAAGAGACCAATTCACTACCCCCCTTAAAATAACATCGACTAGGGGTCACTAGGGAGTAGTTTGCATAACCTTTTGAATACCTCAACCATCATAACTCTCTTGATCAAAAGTAGATTCCACCACGAACTTGCAAACATGACTACGGTTGAAATACTCAGACCTTGTGAACACAATTCTGTAGTCGTTTTTGTTGTTATTCCCAATGAACCTTTAGGATTCTCTTTGTTGCAAAGTGAGCTTTATTAACTACCAGCTTTATACTATCATTATCATTATCAAGTTACACACACTAGTTGACCTTGGTGTCATCCAAACCTTCTTCTTAGCATAGCTGTCTTTTAGTAACACATCAAAAATGACATTTTCTTCACCTAGATGATAACATATTTCCACGTCATGTGTATGTGGTCACTTCAACCCAATAATGATGTCACATGCTCAAAACCAACTTACTAAAGAAGTCCCTTGTGACTCTTTTATCCCAAAGTAGAATATTCATCCAACTTCAAACATTAGTGTGACCTTTGCTCAAGTTAAGTCGCTCAAACTTTTGATCCAAATTTTTAGTCTGTGGTGTTGTCCATAACTCCTCTTTGATAGGGGCATTGACAATGACTTGTGCTTCTCTAGATGGTAGCACCTCTTCTAAGACATCGCTCTTGATTAGCCCAAACAACTAGAACATCTCAACTCAAGACCAGCCTAGTAGTCCTATAAGTTCTTACAATCCACATAGACATGTCATCCAACCACACTTAATATCTTATCTTCCAACTAGCTATTCATCAATAAAACACAAGAAACTCGAGTGAACCTTACATCCCTTGGTGAATTCCACATTACTAACTTTATTGAGCTCTTTTCCACCACTAGAGATAACTTAATTCCAAGTAGTGAGATTCCTTCACTCAGGTGATAGCGTAAATCATATGCATAGTTTAGTTCCATCCAACAATGATATCTCAAACTCAAAACTTCACGAAGATGTCCTTAAAGTTCTTATGTTCCAACTAGATATCATCCTTTTGTCCAAGAAATCATTATCTCCATGCAAATCAACCATGAGAGATATCTGAAATACAAGAGCTTTCTCCAAACAAAACTCACTCACCAGGTTTCAATAAGTACAACCTAATGCATCATAGAACCGATGTAAAGAAGTCCAACATCATGATCCTATGTTTTCAATGCTAACTTGAATTGATAGCTGATCTCCAAATTATTGTGATGACCCAAAAAAAACACACAATCATGACAAGCACATAAGTTCCTTGTAGGTGATCCAACAACCATCAATCTTGAGTAATATAGGTGCACTTTGGATAATGACGTCTCGAACCATAAGATAGCTAATGCTTCCGAAAGTGAAGAACTATAATGTATGAAGTCTTCATCATGCAACTTCTTTAATGTGGCTACCCCTTAAGAAACATTTTACTAGGGGAACCAGCAATGGGTAGCTTAAACATTCTTCTCATTGAGTCATCCAGTTTAATAATCTTCTGACATCCAAATTAAATCCATGGGTATATGCGAGAATAAGAAATATGGTATTCCTCGCGAGTTGACTAACAGCAGTGCCATAAAACATCAATTACTCCAGTTCTATAAATCCGATGAAGTTGTAGTTTATATCGTTGGAAAGCTTATGAAATTCTCTACAACGTTATTATAGAAAACTTTTCCAGATTCGGCAGTTAAATTGGTTGAAAATAGTGTACATTAGAAGCTGTTCTAGAATTCAGACAGCACAGTTGCATCTTCTTGTGATTTTCGTAACTCTCAAACCATAATAGCTATCTGGGTGGTTCTTGCGCTCAGTGAAAGATATGGAAGTGTACTATTTCCCAAAATTTTCTCACGATTTTTGGTTTCCCAAGAACAGAGGTATACACCAAAGAAGTCATGACGCTCCGAAAAGACAGGATAGAGAGAACAGGAGAAAGCCAAACCCCGACTATTTATTTCACTAAATCCTTATACCTTAAGCTTATGAACTAATGAAATTGTGGATAAACCAACAAGATCATACCACTCAATACAAAGATCCAAGACAAACTTATGCATAATAACAAATCAACAAAGCAATAGAGATGCACAAATCAAACAATGACTCAACGTTTGCTACTAACGTTTTGTTGCATAAGGGGGCATAAATTCCTACTTAAACATGGTGTGATTGCAGCATCATCCAGGGTACACCTTTTGCAGGTGGATGGTCGGAACACCTCCAATACTCCATTGATCCTTGGTAGTCTAGCATGACTTCTCCACTCATTAGTCTCCTCAAGAGCTTCCCCATGATGTTCCTTATTTTCGCCTCTAGTTGACTCTTATACTTAGGATGTGTCCAATTCTAACTAGGCTTGTGTCCCTACGGTCAAGACGGAGTCGATACCAATTTGTAACACCGGTTTTAAGAACAAAACCAAGTGTACACCATATGTGAGCCCCGAAGTCAAATCTCACATATAGCTACAAACAAATGGTAGTATCAATTCACAATGCTTAAAAATATAACGAACATAGTATAAAAGACATAACCTCGCCCTAGCGTGACGGCGGAAAGACACTACGATCTTCTAGTGTGGACTCCACAGGGAACGACCGACCTGGTTGATCACAAGCCTAAACTTCACCCGAGGTGTGGGGAATAGCAAGAGTGAGTCCATGTCGAACTCCGCAAATATAGCTAGGTATTATCTACCCAAAAACCCATGATCATTATAACATAAATAATGAATAGCATGAAACGATAAATCATGAACAATTTAATGAGCATGTATAGCCAACAGTTATAAACATCAAGTTAATTATCAACATAATAATAAGCATGTGATTCTATTCATAGATGTCTCCAAGGCCGTTCATGACCGCGAACACGGTTGTTATAACAGTTTTTAACTCGCGCAGAGGTGTACACTTTCACTACGGGCCATGGTTTTCGGGCCGGAGAAAACCATATAAAGTCTTTCAAAGGGGTTATCTAAATATGCCGAATAGCGATAGGGCTACAACCCATTCTCTTCCGTTTCGGTAACCATCGACACAAGTAAACACTATCCCCCGAACGACTAGAGCGAGCCATGTGACCCCCATAGCCGTATCTTGTATATCCCGGATGATCACAAATGAATAAGTCCTTATGGAGAGCTAAGAGCATCATAAACAAAACATAGCTCTTTCGCCCTATGAACCATGTTATCAACAATTCATATTTAACGTTCGAGTGCATAAACATTAAGCAAGTCATAAGATCATGGTTTAAAGCTAGCATATCCCAAAACTATACTTGCCTTAAACAGAGATCCTTCTTCAGGTCCAAATCTTCAATAGAACTCCTTGATCATCAACTCTTATAGATCACCAACATAAAGCTCACCGCCTACTTGATTCCAATCAGCAACACACATACACATAGAGGCAATCATGCATAACAAGCAAGGCTACGATTAGAACAATACATCAACAGTGGAAAATCAATTTGAAAAACTTATAAAATTATTCTACTCGTCACTACGATCACACAGGGACGTAAAGATCACCGAAAAACGGACTAGAACGGGAAGATACGCAATTTACGAGTTTTGCAAGAATAAAATAATAAATTAAATATAAACTGATTTTGATGGAAAGGAAAAGACACAAGGCAACATCAACAAGAGATCATTGCCGAGATAAACATGAAGGATATAGTGGAATTGATTTGTCAGTGGAATAAAAGATACATACGTATACATCAAAGGATTAGACATTGGAGATGTATTCTGAGTAGTATTTCAAGAATTAATTTTATAAAGAAAAACGGCAACAAAATTGCATGTAGCATGTGACGTGATGATGGTGTCAACAAGCTAACTAGATCAAATCATGAAGGCAAGGCCGGGCTGCTTGGTTTATTAGTTTGCTCGCTGGTGATGCATGTACTTATACATACATTATCATGTATTTTCAGAATTGTTCTTGTGAAGAAAAACGGCAAGAAAACGTATTGATGTCAGCACGATGTCATCAAAGCTACATATCACGTCATCAAGCTAGCAATCTAGCAAGCAAGGCACGATGCAAACGCATGCTCGGCGTGACTTGAGCGTCGACTGGCTACTGCAGTTCGCAACAGGCAAGGAGATGATGGAGAACTCACAAAGAGGCTCAAGTCAGGTCGAAGCAAACAGGGACGTGCTGATGATCGATGACGGCAACAACGAATGCCATGTTAGAGCAGAGCGCCACGTCGTTCTGTTGTGTATAAGAAGAAAAGAAACAAAGTGACTACAAGGCATCGATCTATGATCATGACAGAGAATAAGATGGAATGAAGAACAACATCTAAAGTTTCATCACCTTGATGCGTAAGGCGTCACTAGTTCTTGATGGCAGCGATGCAGCCGGAGGTCAAGGAAAATCGATTGATCAAGCTTACAGCAAGCTTGGGTTCCGTGCTGCTATTGCTCAAAGCAAAAGCTGCGAGGGCAAGATAGCAATGGAGGGTGCGGGCCTCAGCTTATATAGCCCGGAGGGCGGCATCAAAGATGGAAATCACGAGCTCAATCTCCGAACGAACCGAAAGCAGCATTCAAGTATGGTATTTGTTGATCGGAGAAGAGAAAAGGAAAGGTAAGGAACCTGACATACGGTAGCGACCCGTCGGCGTACCAAACCAAAGAAGACAGCATCGCTGCTTTGCAGCCTGATCAAGTTGGGCCCGTGGCCTCAGCAGCCCAAGAGAGGAAAATGGCGAGCGGCCAAGCAAAGGAAAATGACGCTCGGGCCTAGAGAAAAGGAAATGGCCACACGACCTGGTTGAGCTGGAAAGAGAAAAAGAAATAGTTTTTCTTTTATTTCAAACTCCTTTTCCAATGATTTTCAAATCAATTTGAATTCTTTTGCAAATTTAATCAAATCCAAGCAATACAAAAATAACAATACAGTAGCATGAGTGCACAAACATGTATCTAACCTTATAATAAATTTTAATTTTCACAAAAATTATTATTCCTAAATTCAATGCTTCACATAAAATGCATAAATAAAATCAAATTTCCTATTTTCAAAATCATGCAAAATTTCGGGTGTTACAATAAATCAATTTAGCCTATTTTGAAAAATGCAAAATTTGGGGTGTTACAAGCTTCCTGAAGATCTGAAAAAGAAACTGCAAGACAAGGTGGAAGCTGTCCGCGAATTCATGTTGAGCTACGCCAAGGATCGACATGATCGACACAATAAAAGAGCCTGTCTACGGTGATTATCAAGCTACAAATGAGGTAATTCCCGTAGATACCCAACCTAAATTTGATGATGCTTATCCTACGCATGCAAATTATGCTCAGATGTTGATAGATGAGAAAATTATTATACAAGATTTGTTAATAAAAGTTAGTGGACAAATAGACATGTGCCTTAAGAAATTAGAGGAAAAGACAACCGATAATTCTCAATCGGGTATCTTAACCCGACCTCAATTTTATGTACTCAAGCTTCAATTCTCATTAGTCAACCAAAATCGGCCCCTTCTGCTCCAACTGATAAGGCCGATCATGGTGGAGGTAGTACATCTGTAAATAGTCAAAGATCGGCTCAACCATTAGGAACTGATCATGTGGTGTCTAAAGCTTCGAGGGGGCACAATATTTTGCCGAACCCACAAAAGTCTCCAAGCTTTAACCCTCTGCTTGATCAAAGTACAGGTGCTCCTACAACTGATTTTGATGGTGCTTTAAATCGGTTTAGAGAGTATTTTACAAAGTCTCTTGAGGAAAGATTGGGAATTCACATTAAACCCACTAGAGCCTCATATCAAAAGTCATATCCTTCTTCCATTGATTTCATGGAAACACCCCCTGGATGGAAGGTACCTGATTTCAAAAGAGCAACTCTAACAGTTTACTAAATGAGGTTGCTATTCTTGAAAATTTGGCAAAACATGAAAAATATACTCTCCAACAGTTTGCTAAATGAGGTTGCCATCTTTCTCAACTTGCTATCCTTCCCCTCGCTACAAGATATATATACGCGCTAGTATGCACCGCGCATCCGTGCGTATTAGAAGAGGTGAAAGGGTATAAACATAATTTTGTTTCTGTCTCAGGGTTCCTGATGTAAGTTTTCAAGAGGTGAAAAGGCATAAACGTAATTTTGTTTCTCTCTTATGGTTCTTGTAAGTTAGATTGACAAGTGAATTATGCCAAACAGTTGGAGATGATCTCTTTTTTTACTTGGCATATCTTTTTAAAAGTTGCCAAATCATAACATTTGACAAGTAAAATTTAGGAAACAATTGGAGATGCTCTAATGATGGTAAAACAACCATGGAGCATATTAGTATGTATCTGGAACAATTAGGGAACATAGACTATAGATTTTATGAAAATCCGTAATTTTCTTTTTATGTCTTATTGGTACAACTTTTTCATGGTTTGATCTTTACCATATTGTTCTATTAGTTCTTGGGCACAATTAGAAGAGAAATTACGTGCCCATTTTTATATGGTGTCCAACAAACTAAATTATCTCACCTTAGGTTAAGCAGGGGCATGATGAACCCGTCCTTGATTTTTTCAAAAGTTTTAGAGAAATTAAAAGTTGATACTTTCACTTGAATATTAAAAGAGAAAGAGATTTGATTGATTTTTTTGTCTTGAGTCTTCATCCTAGCATTAGAGATAAACTTGAGTATTGTCAATTTTCTACTTGTAATCAATTGCTAGAAAAGGACGTTTCGGTTGTGTCGAGAGATCGGTTGGATTCCGGCGATCTACGGCACGTCGGCGGCGAACTTGACGACAGCGGTGATGGTGTAGACGCGGCGGAGGTGGCGTTGGGGCTGATTTAAGGGAGGAAGAAGGGGAGGAAGATGGCGGGGTTGGCGGCGCGAAGGGCGGAGTGGAGGCGGCGGCGTGTGGCGGCAGGAGGCAGCAGCGATGAAAGGTCCTAATGGCTAGGGGCTGAATAGCCTATGAAAAATTCTACAACAACACTAAGACAAGTGGTTAGACAATTAAGTGGTGAAACAACTTAATGCGGTGCTACAAGTCTAACTATGCAAGCCACCTAGCAATTCTAGTATTTCTATTATCTCTAATATCACACAAGGGCTAGATTGCTAAGTTACTCCTAGGTGGACAAGTTATGCTAACTAAAACTACCACTATGAGCTAACAAGACTAGCAAGCTAAAGAAGCTACACAAGTCTACACAAGCAAACTAGTGAAAGTAAAGCAAAGAGGCTAGAATACAATACCACCGGTGTAGTATCGTGGTTGATGCCAATCACCAAGTCAATGAGAAATCTCCAACGAACAAGCACACTTGACAAGAGATTTTTCACCGAGGTTCACGTGCTTGCTGGCACGCTACTCCCCATTGCGGTGACACACCAACTTGATGGTTGCTAAGCTAAATGGTCGGTGCCAATCCCACGGTGGGCGCTCAAGCAAACCAATCACAAGATGTGGTACACAAGCCACGCTCAACTAGTGCTCCTTTCGTGAATCTCCTGCGGGGTAAGGAACGACCACTCACAAGAACCACCGGTGTGGCCTCGAACAATCACCGATCGAGCTCAACACCCAACCGAACTCCAAGCCGCTAGGGAACCGGGCAAATCCCCGGGAGTAACAAGAAACCCGCGGCTCCTCCGAAGAACAAGTGCCTCTAGATGCAATCACCAAGACCAATGCACTTGAATCTCACTGAATCTCACCAAGAATCGAAATTAGTAGGAGAGGAGATGAGTGGAGGGGGGAGTCTCAACACTTGCAAATTAGTAGGAGTGCTTCAAATGGGCAAGAGTACTCCAAAGTGGCGGTGCCACCTCTTTATATCCCCCCACCACGGCCATAGCCGTTGGGGGGTAAAACTTGCTTTACGCCCGCATACACCGGACGCACCGGTGGGGGGCACGGCCCGCCACGCCGGTCCGGCGTCTAGTCGAGAAACGGCGGCTAGTTTGGGTTCAAAACCTAGATCGACCGGACGCCGAGGGCGCTGGTCGGGTCAAGTGACCGGATGCGCCGGTCGGGGCTCTCACCGGTTTCGGACCTTTACGTTACCCGACCGGGCGCTACGGCCGGACGCCGCCGGTGCACACTGTCTAGCGTCCGGTCACGGCAGAAAAACCAGCACGTCGTCGTTCCGTTGTCGTTTCTTCTCCGTTCCGTCTTTCGTCACTTGTCGAAGTTTGCCAACATGTCGAAGATCAGCTTGGACACCAATGTTAGCATTTTCACAAACGGGTTTGACAAGTGCGCGGTTAGTGCTCTTGATTCTAAATGCACCATGCAAGTTAGTTGAACCTAGAGGCACTTCCAATTCGAGTTAGCCGATGATTTCCCCTCTTGATAGTCGGCTATCTATCCTAAGTGTGGTCACACTCTCTAAGTGTCTTGACCACCGAAAGAAAACCCTATTAAGCAAACCTTTGCCTTGACCACCGGGTTCCTTTCCATCTCCACACCATGAGCTCGATGATCCACCATGTCCGTTCATCATCCATGTCCATGATCATGAGGCTCCACATCACCAATGCCATCACTACCTCTTAAGCACACTTAGAGTAGATGATTAGCAACATATGGTGTCATCAATTGTCAAAACCAAACATGAGATTACAAGCGAGGGGGCGGCGGCTTGGGAGAGGCGGCGGTCTTTGGGCAAGGCGTCGCCGGGCGTGGGCGCGCGGCGTCGGCGGTGTTGGAGGTGGGGCGGCGGGCGGTGGCACGGTGGCGCGGGCGGCGACGGTGTGGCGGTGGTGGCATGGAGTTAGGGGGCGGTGCGGCGGCGTGCGGAGAGGGAGAGGGCGAGAGTTGGAAGGCTAGAAAGCTTGGGGAGTTACCCCTTTGATTTTCTTTCTTATTAAGATCCAAACGATTGCATGTCCCTTGTATTTATAGTCCGAGGGAGACTTGCTCGCTAAGAAAGATCTAGATGTTTCCTTATAGATTGGAATACCTCTTTTACAAACAATCTTATTCCTTTCCTATTTTATTCCTATATTTTATTCCCTAAATATTCTATTACTTAACGATGAAGCAAATGACGTGGCGAGTCACGGCGGACGATGACGTCGCCGGCCGGGAGGCGCGCGCGCGGGCCTTGCCCCCCGAGCGGCGCTTGGGATGCCCCTTTGGGCCCTTATCCCGGCGGTGCTCTTTTTGGTTCATGACATCTCTCCCCTTTCGCTGACAGTGCATCCTCGCTCTGTCATTCTCGCACCGTTGAAGTGAAGGAGTTGGATGAAGATAATGTCGCTGAACTTGTAGCTGAATGGATGGCACACAAACGGCTGGTCATCGGGGCTTGATGCCAATCCCCTTGAGCGGTGCCCAAGCTGGTGCTCCCATGTGGAGCTTGATGGTTCCGGTGAGTCCATGGAGCTTGTAGAGAGCCTCTGGGGTAGTGACGAGGTCGATGAGGTAGGGGGTTGATGTAGGTGGCATGTACCTCTTGTCATCGTCAATGAAGCTCACAAGTCGAGTCTTGCTGAAAACAGGGGCATCGAACTCTCGGGGGCGAGGTGGATTGCCATGCTCCCCGGTGTAGGGTGCCTCCTGGTGTGATGCAGCCCAAGGTTTGTTGGCGTAGTCGTACTGGGCGTAGATGTCATCCAGGAACAGGGGAGCCAACTGGTTTAGCTCTGGAGTCATCCCGGCTGCCATAGCCGAGTAGTCGTACCAGCCGTTGATGTTGTCGAGTGCGTAGATGTAGTCGATCATGTCGTTGCCCTATCGAGGTTGCCCGCAGTTGCTGGTAGTGTCGATGTACCTTGGCAACTTGAAATGGCAAGGAAGACATCGTGTGTAGGCGTTCCCGTCCTCCAGTGGCACCTTGCTTGGCACGCAGATGAACCAGAGAAGTACCACTATTATCAAGTGGATAACGGCATACCTCGTGTCTCCGGTGGAGCTAGTGTTCTCATCGGTGGATGCGCCCTTGAGGGCGTCATTGACGATCGGGCGCCCATGGTAGTGTCAATGTCGTTGGCGACGATGACGTCGAGGCGACGTCATTGCAAAGATGGATGGTGGGGGTAGTAGCTCCATGTTGGTTGAGATGTACTTGCTTGGTCACTGTGGAGCGTGTGATTTCCTGGTTGGCGAGGATGTTGACATCGTTGTTGTACATGTCGCCATTGTTATTCAGGACGTCAGGGTCAGCGACGTCGATGTCGACGTCGGTTGACGTCGTCTTGTCGCCCATACCGATGTAGGTGATCCTGATGTTCCTGATGTCAGAGATGACGTTGTTGGTGTTGTAGGAACTCATCTGGACCGTTGTTGCGGCGTCCACGATGTTGGCCTAGTTGGGTAGGCTTTTCGTCGGCGCCTGGTGGACGTCGGGCGTAGCCTCAGATCCGATCTGATTTGGACCGCAACGGCGGGGGCGCCCTTGGGGTAGGCATCCTCGTTGCTTGCCGCGTCGATGATCTTAGAGGTGGTGACGAGGCAGCGCTGGTAGGAGCGTTTGTCGCCCTCGGTGGCGCCATGGTCGCGGCGACGCCCAGATCGCAACAGCGGGGGCGCCCTTGGGGTAGGCATCCTCGTTGCTTGCCGCGTCGATGATCTTAGAGGTGGTGACGTAGGCAGCGCTGGTAGGAGCGTTGTCGCCCTCGGTGGCGCCCATGGTCGCGGCGACGTCCATGGCAGGGACGTCATTGTTGGCGTCCATGGCGACATGGTCGGCGCTGGTGTTGTCGTTGGTGCGCTCGTCGGTCGGCGATAGCCACGGGCCGCGGGCGTTCTTTGCGGGGCGTGACGTCAAGGTTGGTGGCGCCCATGGGGGCGTCGTCTTTGTCGTCGTGGAGGTAGTAGTTGTTCCCGAGGAAGACGAGCTCTCCGGTGGCCTTCATGCCCGCGATGGTGCCAGCAAGGATGGCGTTGTGATGGACCGGATGGTCGGAGCCATACCGTGGCCGATGTAGTCGAAGATTGCAGCCTTGTCGGAGTCCTCGATCGAGCATGCGGATTGCCTCCTTGATCATCTCCGGGAAGGACGGCGAAGGGTGGCCATCGAATCTTGACGGTGGTCGGAAGCCATCGGTGGTGGGAATCGCCCCGGTCTCCGGATACCGGCTATCGAGATCGATTGGATTCCGGCGATCTACGGCACGTCGGCGGCGAACTTGACGGACGACGGTGATGGTGTAGACGGCGGAGGTGGCGTTGGGGCTGATTTAGGGGAGGAAGAAGAGGAGGAAGATGGCGGCATTGGAGGCGCGAAGGGCGGAGTGGAGGCGGCGTGGCGTGGGCGGTGTGGAGGTGGCGGCGAGGGGGGCGGCGAACGGTTTGGGAGAGGCGGCGTGGGGCGGCAGCGTGGGCGGCGTGGGCGGCGTGGCGTCGCGGTGTTGGAGGCGGGGGCGGCGCGGCGGTAGGGACGACGCGGCGGTGCTTGGGCACGCGCCGTGCGGCGGTGGCGGGGCGGCGTGGCGGTGGCGGCGCAGGGTGGGGGGGGTGGAGTGGGGGGGCGGCGCGGCGGAGAGGGAGAGGGCGAGAGTTGGAAGGTCGGGAAAGCTTGGGGACTTACCCCTTTGATTTTCTTTCTTATTAAGATCCAAACGATTACATGTCCCTTGTATTTATAGTCGAGGGAGACTTGATCGCTAAGAAAGATCTAGATGTTTCCTTATAGATTGGAAGACCTCTTTTACAAACAATCTTATTCCTTTCCTATTTTATTCATATCTTTTATTCCCTAAATATTGTATTACTTTAACGATGAAGCAAATGACGTGGCGCGTCACGGCGGACGATGACGTCGCCCGGCGGGAGGGCGCGCGCCGGCCTTGCCCCTGGGCGGTGCTTGGGCTGCCCTTGCTTTGGGCCCTTCTCGGCGGTGCTCTTTTGGTTCATGACAGGTTGAATCGTGCCTTAAAGACTCTCGCTATAATAATTATAAGTCCCATCATGCTAACATTCATGCTCTTGATGGTTATTCTTCATTGGGCGATGAAAGCAAAGAGATGATGGCTGCTGAAATCCGCCAACGGGTCTACTAGCTTGGGTCAGAGAAGGAAGGGTGTTGACACCCAAAAATGGCTGCACCCTTCGCGCCTTGAACCTCTACGTGGTGCGTCGGCGCGCGCCAAACGCGTCGACGCCGGCGTACTGGTGCTCCCCGGTTTACGAGGGGCTCTCACGGATAGCGTCTCGGCGCTACGCCCCGCACGCGCAGCCCGCCTTCGGCTTTGTGAGCGTCTTGCGCCCCCTCGCGTTGCGATGCTCTCAGATCGCGTCTAGCGCTGCGCCCGACGCGTCCGACGCTCGACCCCGGGCGTCCGGCGATATTCGGGAAGCCCGACTTGATCCGAACCGATTTGTTTTGGTCGTATTTTTGGAAGGTTTCTGGAGATTGGAACGCCCAAGGGCGGTTTCTTAAAAGGATAAGACCACCCTCCCCTATATAATGAAGGGTTCATGGCGATTTGATCCCATCTATCACAAATCGTCAAATCCTACTACACAAACCCTAGTTTTATCTCTTCCAAACCTCTACCTGCTGTTCGACGACGAGCTCCGCGTTCTCCGCCGGCGTTCTAGGGCGCATCCGCTGCCCCTAGGACAACCCTTGCGTGCGCCCCCCGACGGGTCCTCCCGGAGGTGCGTTCGAAGGTCTACCGGCCGTCTACCGAGCTCTACATCGGCCCTAGCGATCTCTTGATCGTTCGTGGTCGGTCACGCTGCGGTTTTTCGCTGCTTCAATGTTGTGTGCAACCTTCGTGGGCGTCCAAGGCCCTCCCGGTGTGTTTGGTGCGAAGCCTTAACTTCGCGTCAATAAAGGGGAAGGGAGACAACATACACCCAATACTGCAGAGAGCAAATGATCCACTGGGCATGATCCATTCTCCCATAAAAGTTAATTTGTATGGCCACTTACCAGTTGTCGCCGCAGGAAGCCGTGAAGCGGCGGGGACTACACTTACTGTAGTCTGTAGTACAGTAACCACTGGGCATGATCCATTCTCCCATAAAATGGAGTTAATTTGTAATATATGCCGCATAAGTAAGAGCTCAAAACTCAACTGTTTGAACTTGTTTTTTTGATTCTCTTAGAACTATGATTTTTCGAGTCTTGCTAGAGGTAATGCGTATTCCATGCAATCCGTATAGCTACGCTGCTTAATTATTTTTGCTTATGCCTGTACCAGTTTATTGAGCTTATAGTTTTCATGTACTGCATAGTTGCGATGCATCAACTGATTTTGTAACGCTGAATCTGTTCTATTTGCTAGACCTATATGTTCTGCAAAACAATTTTATTTATGCCTGAATATGCATCACTGCATGTATGCTTGTGGTGTTAAAGTGAACGATTATGCATGATAGCATGAAAAGTGGAGTTTTGTACATTAATTAATACAGTTACATTAAAAAGAACCAGGTATACACTAATCTAGACCGCTGAATGAAAGTAGCCAATCAACGGCTCTTACCAAATCCGACGATAAGACAAAATCAAATAACTCAATCCAGGTCCTCCATTATATCGTATATAATCTTATAACTCAGACGACATAATTTACTCTCAAGTCTACACAATACACTTTTGCTTATAATAGTCAGCCTAAAATACACCAGCCACCAACCCATTTACAAATCTGCTGTCGAGGGGCTTTGACGACAACAATATCTTTACCAAAGCGTTCGGAAGCGAGGCGTGCCCAGTCACAAATCCTGTCCTCGGGTATCCCTATATTCATTGTGTCATCAGGACTTTTATCTAGTTTCACCATTGGTTCAATGGTCACATGCTCAAGCACATCACCATTTTCCAGAATGCCATGCAGAAGCTCGATCTGAGGCCGGAAGCACCGGAACCCACTCATGTAGACGGTTTTGAGGTGATTAAGTCGGCGCATAGGGAAGACATTGCTCTCACCACACCAGCAGCTGCCGCGAACAGAATAACACATCTGTTTCCCAAAGATTTAGAGATCACATGTTAGTCTGGCTGAATCAATAGAAGCCTAATGTTGTTCGTCGCCAAAGAAAGAAAAGCATTATATGAATAAAGGAAGAAAAGCAAAAAAGAAAACAGAAAAAAATACTCACATGCAGTTCTAGTGTCTCCAATTGGGGTGCAAGATCCAAAAACCGAGCCATCTGAAAAATTCCATCATGGCTATTTGGGCCATTAGTGAGAATAGTTATTTCACAAGTCAGTTTCCTCAAATTTACAAGCATGCATGTCGGCCTTGTCATCCCACGCACCTGAAACATGACCAAAACAAGCAATTATAAACACAAACAAATCATTTGAACAATTATGGACAAGCAATGATGGACACTAGGTACCTGCAAGGACCAGAGCCAGACTGGATTATATTCCCGCATAGAAGCACATACATGTAGCTCCTTGACTGCTGAAATACTGGGAATAATTCCAGAGATGGCACTGACAAATCCGTTGTTACCGACTTGTTCAGCCAATGGCATCCGAAAAAATGTAATGGTTACCTTCTCTAGATTTGAGCAACCATGAAGCACTATGGGAATCACAAACCCTTGGTACCCAAAATGAGTAAGACCAGTAACATGACAATTGACCATCTTGAGACTCATATCGCAAATTAGCAAATGTCTAAGTTTATCGAGTGGTTGTGGTATGTTCAGCTCTGCGATACCAGAGCATGCGATGAGCTCCAAGTCCTCAAGAACAGGGCAATTTAGTAACAATTCTGGAAGATCTCCAATTATTTGAGCACAGCGCAAATGAAGCTTCCCAAGTTTCTTGAAGCCACATATATCAGTGTGTGGTTTTATAGTAACATTAGTGAGAAACAAGGACTGGACAAAAGGGCCATCTTGACCATCTAAAGCCTCGAGAGGGAAATGATAAACCTCTTTGGTAGGTCCTATATCTTTCATTTGCGGCCCCAGGTTCATATCTATCTTGGCTGCCTTTGATGCAGTGGCAAAGTATACCCACCTATCAAGATGATCTGAGCAGTTCTTCTCAAGGTAGCACCTGATGCTGAACTTATTGAGACTAGTACCAGTGTGCTTCTGAATAACAGAATTTACCGTCTCAATGAACTTCACTCCTTTTATTTTGACACTATCATCATCAGTGGACCCATCTTCGGTGCCATCAAAGCATAAATTAGGGTACTGTGTCCAGACCTCACTCCACTTTCTTGACACAATGCTTGTCCTTGCAGCCTCTTTTGGTGATTGTAGGGACAGTACCAAATGCTGAATTTCCTGTCACAAGAAAGGATAATAACAAAGGTTGAGTTCTGATCAAAAGTACAATAATCACACAGGGAGTACTAAGTAGTGAGCACACAATGATTACAGAACTTCAAATGCTTTTATGTTTATGCAAGGAAAAGCATAGCACATGTAGTCAGCCACTGAGCAGATAGTGCAAAAGAACTATAGTACAAAAAGAAATGCACTCAGCTAATTAATGGCCTTCCACAGAATTCCATTGATAAATTTTGGCGAAGTCTTCAAGCCAAGCTCATTGTATATTTAATGTCACAAACAACACTGAGGAAACTGCACACAGCAGGGAGAGGTAGATGATTCTTCGCTTAAAAAAATTATGATGCACCTTCTACGTTTCAAGCTAGAGAACAATATAAGCATAGGTCAGGTGTCTTAATAGAAGCACTGAAGAGTGCTAAATATGAATGCTAAGACAAAGTCAGGAGAGAAGATAAAGCAAACATAGTAGAAGTCTGGGACCAAATTATGAGATCTTGATAAAATTAAGTGGGGGCAAGGGATCATTCAAAAAGTATGTGCTACTTTCATAAGAAAACATCCAGCATCCAGGAGCGGATGAACTGAGACGACCTAGATAGTGCTACAGGTTGCAAAATCATAACTGACTAGATAGTTGCAAAACAGAAAGATGATTTCTGGACTTTGTGCACAACCTGCAGCAAGAGGGCTCCAACTGGCTAGGTTGCCGATGAATTGTGAATGTTGTTTTTCCTTCTCTTGTTTGGGTGGAAATACAGTAGTGCACAATACACTAATTGCTGAACAAGATGGAGTTTTTATATTAGGAGAAATTTGTAACCTTCTACGTTCTGCTGCCCATGCCCTCTCAGGCCTCGTAAGTCCTAACCTATATCAGAAAGCATCTTAAAACGCTTTGGTTAATCGTTGCACAGGTTCATGAAGGAAAGGGTAGCATACTTATAGCATACAAAAACATTAAAGATTGCTCTTTTCTTTATGTCCAAAAGAAGTGAAGGCTGATAGCATTCTTCGTCAACTTTATTGTGAATTTGTGATTCCACAACCCAATCGAACAGAGAGGAGACAACAGGGCAGAAGAGAGGGCAGAAAAAAAAAGGGGGAAATTTACCTCCGGAAGGTCCTCCAATTGGAATGGGGAGAACTCGAGTGCGTCGCTAAGGCATTGGTGGCGGTCCAACCTCCTGATTTTGGCTGCCCCCTGGTCCTCCATATGCTGCTGCTGCTGCTAGAAACCAAACAAATCCAGGATTAGGCACGTCCGGCGAGAGCAGCGCACAGAAGATAGATATAGCCGACCCAGGCCCCGGTTCCAACCCGGACCGTCTTCCAGAAAGAGAATTGGAATCGGGGGCAGCCGGGAGATAGATCCACTACTTACTTGATGAGGAGGACCCTCGTCAGTTCGTCGCCCCCTCGTCAGTTCGTCGCCTCAAGGTCAGTTATGTGAGGGGAGGGGACGACTGAACACCCAAATGCCGGAACGAAACTGTCTGCAGTCGCCCTCATCGACTGTACTCTGCAGTCGGATGATCGCATGCCTCCGTGTGTTGGGCCTTGGCCCAACAAGGATGCTGCTGGCGGCTCCAACCATCGCCATGGTAGATGCTTCTTCCCCAACTCCATGTCCCTGGCCGCGCCCCTCCGGCGTGTAGGAAGCCGCGTGTGCGTGAGCTCTATGGGCCGTGTGCATGTGAGCGGCTTGCAGGAGGCCGTGCGTGCGGGAGTTCCATGGCAGTGCGCGTGCGAGTAGCTTACAGGAGGCCGTGCGTGCGGGAGCTCCATGGTCGTGCACGTGGAGTGAACTGTGAGCGCGAGCGGCTGCAGCGGCGGCTCCGACGGCGATGCGCGAGCGGCTGCAGCGGCGGCTCCGACGGCGATGCACGAGCGGCCGCGGGCGAGCTAGCGGCGTCGAGGAGCGGTCTGACCAGAATTCCCGCGCGGCCATGGCAGGAGGCCGGGATCGCGAGCGCAAGCTGCTGCAGGTGGTGGCCGAGCTCGCGAGCAGGAACGTCGGCGAGGCGTGAGCGGCTGCCGGTGTCGGGGAGAGGGCCTGGATGTTGTCGTCGCGCGGCTATGGTTGGTGGCAGCGCGGTCGGGCTCGCGAGCGGGGCGGCGCGGCGCGGCGCAAGCAGCCGCAGGCCATGGTTGCCGGCGTCGGACGAGGCCTCGGCGTATGCGCAGTCATCGCCGCGGCGAAGGGAAGGGGAACATGTGCTCTTGGGCTGAGATGGGCCACTAGACCGGCCTGCTAGATGTGTTTGGTTGATATCATCGTTGGATCACAGCGGACGGCTATGATGCCGCCACTGTAAGGGAGCAGTCGCGCAGCCTGTCTGCAGACGATCTCCTAAGGCCCTGTTTGGATGCTTTCTATTTTTTTACACCTGTAAATACATTACATCTGTAATTTCTTGTGCACAAGAAAACCACTGGAAACTTTTACACCTCTGGAAAATCACGGGATCAGAGTACCACTGGAAACTTTTAGTAATTACCTTGTTATTATTAAAAAAATAGTAATTACCTTGACAAAAAAAAAAAGGCGCCGCTCTCTTTCCCGAACCTCACCTGAGGCCTGGCGTGGGGAGAGACGTGCGGAATGATACCTTCATTCCATCCTTTTTTTTTTTTTGATCGAACCGGTCGGGGAGTCCCCGACCTCTTTTTTTTAATTAAATGAAAGAATGGATAGTTACAAAGGCAAAAGTACAAGGCAAACAAGCCCAAACAGAAACAAAAGACACTAGCTTTATACATAGTTAATTCTCCAAGAGTGAAGCCTCATCGCCTTTTGTCGGTTTTGCCTTGATACAAACCAAGTCAAATTCAGATAAGAAGATCCTTTTCCACTCAACCACTTCATTGCGCCCATTATCAAAGATGACTTTGTTTCTTGTCTTCCAAATTGCCCAAAGCATGCACATATGACTATTTCTCTGAAGATAACATTCTGGAAATTTTCTTTAATTTTCATGAACATTTCGAAGGGTTCAGGTTGGCATCCCAGGAGATGTTTAGAGAATCCCAACATTCTTTGCTGAATGGACAATGGAAGAATAGGTGCAAATAGGTCTCCTCTCGATTTAAGTTACAAAGCTGGTAGTCATAAGAGGGAAGATGCATATTTTTCCTCCTTAGCAAATTTCTGTTGTTTAACCTGTCTCGATTAGGAGCCGAAGAAGAATTTCTGGTTTCCCAAGTTGCATCCTTTCGGATCCATTTGAATAATGGGGAACAGGGGTGAGCTTTCACTAGTGGCTTTGTATGCTTTTTTTGCTGCAATACCAACTACTACCCCAATTATAACTCCAAGCGTCATTGATTTCATCATTCAGGTCAAGATTTTCCATGATTAAATTCACCTCATCCACTGTTGACTTGTTATGTTTGATAGAGTTGGGCTAAAGATTCTTGCAAAGCTTTGGCTTAGATAGAATCGATACAACACTTTGATTTTCCGGTAAAAAAATGAAGGCTGTGGGAATCTGTCTTTTAAAGATTGATCCACCCGGATATCACCCAAAAACCATTTGAATCTCCTTTATTTGGTTTACATATTGCAAAGGATTTGAATTTTCCAAATAACTTCGAACATCCTTCCACCAAAAGGATCCTGTTGGGCTTCTAGCATGTGGAGGATTTTCTCCATTTGCACATAACTTTGTTCCAAGTCAAAGACACCCAGGGTATGTTTGCCTTGTTGTAGAATTTGTCAAGCTGATTCATTAGGAGGGCATCATTCTGTCTTTCTAAGTCAATGATGCCAAGTCCTCCCTCCTCCTTTGGTTTTCTAACTTCATCCCAAGCCACCAAACATCTCCCTTTTCTGTCAGTCTCTCCCTTGCTCCACAGACCATTCATTCTGAAGTGATCAACTTGTTTCACCATCTGAGGGGGGAATTTTAAGGTGCACATGTAGAAAGTTGGTAGTGAAGAGAAAACTGAGTTCACTAAGATCAACCTTCCATCATAGGATAAAACTTTGTTGATTCCAGACAGCCTCCTTTCCATCCTGGTAACCAAGGGAGCAAAATCACTTACTGTTGGCCTGGTTGTTCCAAGTGGCAATCCTAGGTAGGTGAAAGGCATGCTTTGAATCGACAACCAAAGATATTTGCTAGATGTTGGGCTCTGTTTGGATCCATATTAATGGGGACAAGGTTTGATTTGCCAAAATTTATTGAAAGACCTAAAGATTCAGAGAAGATCTTGATGATGTCCTTAATGTTGTTCAAAGTAGTGTCCTCTGCTGGTAGGACTAATAGAGTGTCATCTGCATACTGAATGATAGGGTAGTCTCCTGGGAAATTATTACAAATAGGGTGATTGATTGTACCATTTCTCCAAGCTTTATTGATCAGGCTTTGTAGAACATCAGCCCCTAAAACAAATAAGAGTGGTGATAGGGGCTCACCCCCATCGACTCCCCTAAGGGGTTGAAGCTTTTACCCGGTATACCATTGAGGATAAAAGCCAGAGCTCCCACTTGATAAGATGTTACGTACCCAATTGATCCATTTTTGGAAAAACCCTTATGCCTAAGAACCTCAAGCAGAATTGATGCTCTACCCTGTCAAAAGCCTTTTCAAAGTCTAGCTTTAAAATTATAATCTCCTTTTTGAGTGATGATAGAAATGTAGGAATTGGAAGGCCCAGGCTAAGCAATCTGGATTGTCCTACCTTTGATGAAACCATATTGATTTTCATGGATGAGATTACAAATCACCGATCGCGATGCTGTTGTGTAACCTTAGTGATGCATTTCATTGAATAGTTTGTCAAGGAGATAGGTCTATAGTCATTGACCGATTCGGGGTTGTCCTTTTTGGAATTAGGCGGATGAAGGAGGAATTTATGCTCCTTAGGTTGCGATTCCGAGTGCGAGAAATTTTGAAGCAACCTCTTGAAATCGATTTTGCAAAATATTCCAAAGCATTTCTTTATGAAGGCTCCATTGAAGATCTCTTGTTTGGTTTTGGCTAATTAGTGACACCTAAGGACTAATCTCTCAATGCTAAGTGTTTGATATGATTGGAGATTGGTCATGCCGGAGTTGGTGCATGATGATCATGGAGGATGGATCGAGGCAATCCAAAGGATGATCAAGCATGCAACTCGGTGGAGTTTCGGAGATCAAAGTCCCCAAGGCAAAGCTATAACCATAGGGCTTTTGATTTCACATCCAAGACACCATAGAGGGTGTGGATGGTTATAGGATCGATAAGCCGTACTATAAAGAGGGGAAAACTTTCGTACATATCGATCCTCACATGCCTTTAGGTTTAAGTCTCATATGCATGCATTCTAACCTAAAGTGCTAACTCCGTCCTTGTCGGAAATGGTTTCGAAAATGCTAACACTTGGTGTCGGGGTGTTCTTCGACGTGTCGGCAACAAGAAACAAGTGACGGAAGTCGGCTTGGAGCAAAGGCGAAGAAACGGCAACGAAACGACGAAGTCGCGCAGCTCTGGTGTCGACCGGACGCACCGACCGGAAGCTGGTCGGGTGCGACCGGACACACCGGTGAGTGCGTCTGGCAGAGAGCATGTTTTTGGATTTTCGCCGAGGGTCGATCGGACGCATCGGCCGGATGCTTCCGGTGCTGACCGAAGCACCGAGCGGACGCGCGACCGGACGCTCCAAGGGCGTGGTCCAACGGTGGTTTTTCGGGCTGTCGGTTGTGGCCGGATCCACCGACCGGACTCACCGGGTGAGTCCGGTCAAGTCCGTCGGCGGCCGCAGAGAGGGTGTTTTTCACCCTCTCCACCACATTTCGTGGTGTGGCCTATATATACCACTTGGGCTGCCACTTGTTCCCTCTCTTGGACATTTTGAATCACTCCTAACACCTTTGAGCAAGCAAGCAAGCCTCCCTCCTCTCTCATTCTTGATTTGAGCTTCATTCTTGAGAGAAGAGTTGATCCTAGTGCATTGCATCGAGTTCTTGCATCTAGAGGCACTTGGGGATCGTGGTTGTGACGGTGTGGATTTCCCGTTACTCTTGGAGGCACCGCTCCTAGCCGGCTTGGTGAAGTGGTGGAGGCGTTGGCAAGAAGAGGTGATTGTTTCTTGGCAACCTCCGGTTGATTTGTGAGAGGGTTACGCACTCCTCGTCGGGAAGACAAAGTGCAAGGAATACATTGCTCGTGCTTTGGGTACCACACTTGTTGAGTGGTGTGTTGAGGCTAGCAAGGGCACCGCCTAGCTCAAACACCATCCTTGTGTTGGTCGGCACTGTAGGAGACTAGCTTGTCGGTGTACAAGTGAACTCCGGGTGAACAAATCGACTTGTTCATTGTCTCGGCTTGTGGATCATCACCTTCGTGTGATTGATAGCTTTTCTTCTTCCCGGTGATTGGTTGACATCCTCTACACTTCGGTATAACAAGCTTCTCACCCTTGCATTACTTTCCTAGTTTACCTTGAGTAGAGAGCTAGCATTTTCTTGTGTAGGTTGTTCTTGCTAGCATAAGGACCATATTAGGATTGCTCATTAGCTAGAGTAGTGACATAGACTTTGTGTGGACTAGAGATCATAGAAATATTTAGTCTTGTCACTAGAAGGCTTGCTTGACCATTAGAGCTAGTGCAAACCGCTTTACGCCGTGTTTTATACTAATCGGTTTGTTTAGTTGAGCTTGTAGAAAATTTTTATAGGCTATTCACCCCCTCTAGCCATCTAGGACCACATCCATTAAAACCATCAGGACCAGGGGCATGGTTGTTAGGTAAATCCTTCACAATCAGTTCAATTTCTTTCATTTACCGAAATCAAGGTCTAGGCTTGATGTGTCCGAGGATGTTTAGAAGTTCTGTTAGATCACACTTCATTCCGGAGAATTCAATCGATCCCCATTCTCTCTTTGAAGGCCAGCCAAAGAAGCTTTGCTTTTTGATCATGGTCCAAAATTTTCATACCATTACTATCTTGGAGTGAGACAATAAAATTCTTTTTGTGGGCAATGGTATCCATAAGGTGAAAGAAGTGGGTATTTTAATCCCCAAACTTAACCCATCCGATAGTATTCCTTTGTCGCAATATTTCCTCTTGGATTCTAGAAGAGTAGCTAGATAATCTTTTACAAGTCTTCTAAAAGCTGACTCATGTCTAGAGAGGGCTCTCGTTCCTCCAAATCCATCCATGATTTGAATGACCCACTTCTTTGTTGTGGATTAGCTTGCTAAGATTAGACAGAGTTTTGCTCCAGGCTCTGAGTCCTGATCTGACTGATTTCAGTTTTGCTGACAAGTGCTTAGCCGCACAAGCATAATGAGGGGAGTTGTACCAGCAAAAGGTGCTCCATAGTTTCAAGAAAAACCGGGGTGGTCCATCCAAGGTAGTTCTCAAACCCGAAAATGTTAGAGTTTGGAATAGAAGTACCAATTTGAACTACATAAGGGATGTGATCTGAAATTGGCCCATCTAAGGTTTGGACAACAGTTGCTGGGAAGGAGGTTACCCAACCTTCATTCCATCCTCAATTGGTGAGTAACCCTAGCTTGCTTGAATTTCATATGAACCCCAACGTCGTGGCCCAGTCTGCGTATGGTTGTTAGGGTGCGTTTGATTTGGAGCTCCGTGGTGGCTCGGCCTGGGAGCCAGGCTCTAGCTATAGCCGCAGGCAGGTCATGGCCAAAAAAGAGGCCTTGTTTGATTGGAGTCCCAACTGGTTCAGGTCTAGGTAACTTTGTGTTTGATTTCGCTCCCAACGGCCCAAAGAATGGGTGTTCAACAAAGACAAAAGCAGCCACCACGGCGCCCAAACCGGCCGCACAAGGATGGGAGCGAGCCTGGCCCAAAATCAACGAAGCTTTCGAGCGTTTCAAGGAAGACGGGAGAGAGAGAGAGAGAGAGAGAGAGAGAGAGAGAGAGAGAGAGAGAGAGAGGATTTTGCACTTTGGGAACCGGACCAGGGGAATGGGCCAAGTGAATCAAACATGCTAGCTACAAATTTGAAGGGCTCCTGGCCACCCCCGCAGGGCCCTATATCAAATGCGCCCTTAGTCACCACCGCCAACCGCCTCCGCGAAGACGAAACGCCCGGTAGGCGCACGGACGTAGAGTTATACGAGTCCCGGCTAGCTCCCCGGCTCCGCTGCGGCCGCCCTTCACTATGCGGGCTGCATCCAGCGAGAACCTCACCTTCCCGGCGCCCAAGCAGGTAGGGTGACCCCAGCGCGGGACGTGCCTCTAGTCCGATTGTCGACCCCTTTGCCAACCGGCTCCTCGGTGCCTCTTAAGGTTAGACTAGTTAAATCTCTAATCCTAATTTCTTGCATATGATAATCCTTTGGATGAAGTCAAACAATACAAAAGATGTCTGTCATTCCTTGAATATTGTGAGTATTAGACATAGTCGGAGTTTTTTTTTGTTTGTTGGATGATTAAACTAGTTTAATTCCCATAGTAAGTATACTACTACTATGAGATGGACTACGCTACTCTTCACTTGTAGGTTGAATGAATCTTGATTGGAGAGGGGGTTGTGAGCCTGTATTTATAGTGGAGGTGGAGAGGCGCCACATCGTCCGTTCGTGTGCTCTCCATCATTCATCCCTTGGATCCACCGCCTCCAAACTGACTTAGAATGGGGGAATGAGATCATTTGACATGTGCTTTGCATGCAGGAAGGCGGTGCACCAAATTTGAGCTCCTTTGGGTACATAATGGGTTCAACTAAGCCCCAACCTATGACATCTTGGGCCCACTACTTCCTTCTAGAAGGTGTCCCTATGTGTCATAGTGAAGGTTGCATGCTTTAGTTACGTCAGTGCTTCGTAGAGGGCCTAGGAATGAAAACACAACTGTGATCAGAGGGTGGAGATTGACTTTGGGAGGCTTCTCTTGGATCCTGCCACCCTGGAATGGCCTAGAGGGTACATTCCCAGGTCGAGTGACCCCCATAATAATGTGGCCTTACTTGCTCAATTTTCTCCGGAATGTAATGTCATGTGTATAAATACCTAAAGTACAAGTGGGACTCGTTATTGACAAAAAATATGTCCATGTCATATTAGTCTTGTTTTCAGACCGAGGCTATTGACGGTGTTTTGAATGTGTATTTTCATTGTATTTTCACCGTCAACAATCACACATAATCAATTCTGTAGTAATGTGTTAGCCGACTCACCCTGCCAGCATGTACCTGCCATGGGAAATGACCCTTATACCCTTGACTGAGTCTATCCTCCCCACTTGTTGTCTCACTTCCATGTAGACCCCGCTTGTCATCATGTACCTCTGTCCATGGCATAGGGCAGTCTTCACTTCCGGGCAAGGGCGTGATCTCAATCTCATGGCACCCTTCACTTCCGCTCACACCGGATCGCCCCTCCCGCCCCGGCAGGTTGGGACGACGGCAACGACGCTACTTTGTATGCATGTCGGCATGCATACGGCGCTCCCGGGCAAAGCCAAATATAGAAACACGCAGCTGTATGCGCGCCGGACTCTGTTCCACGGACGGGGAGAAGAAGAATACCGGCGGCCCTCTCGCTCCATCCTCCGTCCGAGGCGGGCCTCTACTCCATCCTCTTCCCTAGGCGGCTTGCTTCTCCGCGGCACGCGCGCCGGCCGCCTTCTCCCCCGGCGCCAGCCGGCCGCAGCGCGCCCTTCCGGTCGGAGGTGAGCGCATCGACGCGCTCCATGGCGTACCACACCTCCAAGATCGGCGCCATGGAGGCCCCCCAGCCATCTCCCCCGTCCGGCGCCGACGCAGCACACCGTTCCATGATCGGCGGCATCTCCGGCCCACAGCCCCATCCCCGGCTATTGCTCGTTGGTCGGCTCCTCGCAACACGGGTCGCCCGACTTCGCCGACGAAGGCCGCACCAAAATTGGCCAAAAATCATGCTTTGTTTCGCGACCGTGGAAATCAAAAATGTACATCGTGTTGGCGTAAAACCAAACACCGAAGACGGAAAGCAAGCCGTGAGGACGTGGCGAGGTGAAGCAAGGCGGAAAGTTCGGTTTGAACTTGGAGCCGAGCCGGAGCAACCGGCGGGAGGTGGCCGCGCCCACGATCGCGGTTTCGCAAGTAGAGTGTGTTTTTCGGTGTCATGTATCCGGTGTTTAGCGTTTGTATTAGCTAATGGCGTGTGGTAGCTAGTGTTTAAGTCTCCCTGGTGTGTCAAGGAGCGGGGTTATCGCGTGAGTTGTCGTAGACACATTGTATCGCTTTGAACAAAGGGTGAAAAAGGGCACCGATCTCCGGTAGACAATAGGGCGGTTCCAACACCGTTTTGCGTGTTCTTGTGTTTTCATTGCGATCAATCCTTCTAACCAGCCACATACGGCGAGGATTAGTGATCCTGCGTTTACACATGGTATCAAAGCCGCTAATCCTTCCGAGACACACAAATCGAGTCGCCATGTCGATCGTCTTAGGGAGGGCGAGGGGCGGGCGGCGAAGCCGCGTCAGTGTACCCTAGCTCGACGATCGCGAACTACACCACCTGGTGCATTCGCGTTCAGGCCATCATGGAGGACAGAGATGAGTGGGGTGTGGTGGAGCCGGAGGCGGGGTCGTCGGCGACGGAGCTGTCCGCGGCGGAAAAGGCGAAGGTAACCGCCAAAGACAAGAAGATCAAGGCTAACCTATTTCGGTGCATCTCCGATGACTTGTCGATGCAAGTTGCATCGAAGAAGACGGGAAAGAAGTTTGGGATGCCCCGAAGGCGCGCTTCGTCGGTGAGGAGCGTGTGAAGGAGGCGAGACTGCAGACGTTGAAGGGTGACTTCGACGCGATCCGATGAAGGGTGGTGAGACATTTGGATCACCGGTTGGATGACCGATGGCGATGTCGGTCCGTACAACAGCTTGGGGGAACCTCGAGGATGCAGATCCGGTGCACAAGTTGTTTGATGTTGTGCCGAACGCTATCTCAACATAGTGTCTCGGTCGAACAATTTTGTGACATGAAGAAGCTGGCCTTTGAGATGCAAGAGGGGCCGCTGAAGGCGTTCGATGAGCGCACACGGCGTAACAGCCGGTGGTGGTGCGCGCCGTAAGACGGCCAAGTTCTTCTCACTCAGCGGAGTGGGAGGCGAGGCGTAAGGGTCCGGGGTGAGTCATCCGGCAAGCTGAAGAGAGGAGAAGGCGGTAGCCGGGGACGTGGCCGCGGGCGTGGTGGCGGTGGCCGTGGTCATGGAGGCGACGCTGGAAAGGATGGCGCGGGGAAGCGTGACAAGAGTCACATCAATTGCTTGAAGTGTCATGACTATGGGCACTATGCAAACCGGTGCCCTGGTGCGAAGAAGGAAGATCAGGTGCAGAAGGGAGAAGAGAAGGAGCCCTCGGTCCTGTTGGCAGAGATGATTGTGCCGGAAAAGCTACAGTCTGCCCGACAACAGGTACAGAGAGTGTTGTTGAATGAAGCAAAAATCGTGCCTGAGCTTCATCTGTCTGAAGGAGGTCATCCAACGGGCAATCTGTGGTACCTTGACAATGGGGCAAGTAATCACATGACAGGTGATCTACACAAGTTCAAGAACCTGGATTATACTGTGCAAGGCAAGGTGAGATTTGGGGATGATTCCACAGTTGACATTCTGGGAAAAGGTACAATTGTGTTTCAGGGTAAGTCAGGTGATCAGTGGGTGCTGCACGAAGTTTATTACATACCTAGACTTAGAAGTAATCTTGTTAGTCTTGGTGGGTTGACGAGATGGGTCATAGAGTATTACTTGATGATGATTATCTAGAGGTGTTTGATAAACCGTCGCCTAGAATGATCATGACCGTGCCTAGAACCGGTAATAGATTGTACAAGATTGAATTGAATACTGTGGAACCTAAATGCTTGATGGCTAGCATAGATGAGGAAGCTTGGTTGTGGCATGGGAGACTTGGGCATGTCAATTTCAGATCAATGAAACAGTTAGTGAGTAAGGAGATGGCAACTGGTGTGCCAAGTATTGTTCACCTTGAACAAGTTTGTAGTGATTGTCTGACAGCTAAACAGACAAGAAACTCTTTCCCAAAAGCAACCCAGTGGCATGCAGATGAGAAGCTCACTCTGGTGTATGTTGATTTGTGTGGGCCCATATCACCAACAACTGTAGGTGGAAACAAATACTTCATGTTGCTGGTGGATGATCACTCCAGGTGGATGCAGGTGTATTTCTTGAAGAACAAAGATCAGGCTTGTGATATCTTTGTCAAGTACAAATCAGAAGTGGAGAACCAGACTGGGTGTAGGATTAAGACACTCAGATCAGATAGAGGTGGAGAGTTTATGGCCAAAGTGTTTGCAGGTGTTTGTGAACAGACTGGCATAAAGAGGCAGCTGACAGCTCCATTTACACCACAGCAGAATGGTGTGGTAGAGAGGAGAAATAGAACCATCATGGATATGGCAAGGTCATTGCTGAAGAGTATGATGGTGCCTGGGGTTTACTGGGCAGAGAGTGTCAGACATGCTGTCTATCTCCGAAGCAGATCGCCAACTAAGGTGTTGGGTGATAAAACACCTTATGAGGTGTGGAATGGCAGGAAGCCGAGTTTGGGGCATCTCAAGGTGTTTGGATGCACAGCACATGCCAAGGCAAGTGCACCACACCTAAAGAAACTTGATGACGGGAGTGTGGCCCTAGTGTACTTGGGTGTTGAAGATGGAAGCAAAACACAGTCGCGCTCAATCCGGTGACCAAATGTAATTATTGTGAGTGAGGGGATGTTGTGTTTGAAGAGAAAAGAAAGTGGGACTGGACTGTTGGATCAACTAGTGATATGGTGTATGACTTTGTTGTGGATGATGTACCAGACACAGTTGATCTTGGTGGAGATGTTGAGATGGAGGATGAAGACAATGTAGCTGATGTGCAGTCAGAGTCACCTGTATTGCCAGACCAGCTACGGTACCACCGCTAATTCAGAAATGCGAAAATGTGAATCTCAACACCTCAGCATTTGGTTTTCAGTCTCAACAACTCGTAACCATCTTCAGGTGAACAAGCATCAGGGGAGAGCACTGAGCCATTGAGGTTTAAGGATCTGAATCAGATCTATGATGACACCTCAGAAGTTGAGTTGGTGGACTCTGATGTGGAAGCACTCCTGACTGAAACTGAAGAACCCACCTGTTTCAGAGAAGCAGCTGAGCATGATGAGTGGGTAGATGCTATGGATAAAGAGATGCAATCCATCATAAAAAATGAGACATGGGAGCTGGCTAAGCTACCTGTGGGGAAGAAACCCATTGGGTTGAAGTGGGTGTTCAAACTCAAGAGAAATTCAGAAGGAGAAGTGGTGAAGCACAAAGCCGGACTTGTTGCTAAAGGGTATGTCCGTAAGCAAGGCATTGATTTTGAGGAGGTATTTGCACCTGTTGCTAGATTGGACACAGTAAGATTTCTACTGGCCTATGCAGCAAACAATGGCTGGAAAATACATCACTTGGATGTCAAGTCAGCTTTCTTGCATGGTGATCTTGAAGAGGAAGTTTATGTCTCTCAACCTGAAGGCTATGCAGTGAAAGGGAAGGAGCATTGTGTGTTGAAGCTTAGCAAGGCTCTGTATGGTCTTAGACAAGCTCCTAGGGCTTGGAATGTCAAGCTTGACAAAAGCCTGAAGAAACTGAATTTCATCAGATGTTTGAGTGAACAAGCTGTATATACAAGAGGAACAGGTCCTAATACAGTCATTGTTGGGGTCTATGTTGATGATCTCATAGTGACAGGAGGCAATCCAGATGAAGTCACTTTGTTTAAGACTCAGATGATGAAAGAGTTTGAAATGACTGATTTAGGCCTGTTGACATACTACCTTGGGATAGAGGTAGATCGGAGGGAGGACCATATCCTTTGTCGGCGAGTGGATATGCCAAGAAGGTTCGATGCGCTTTGGCATGTATGATCAGAACCCCGCCAAGATTCCATTAGATCCTGGTTTCATACTGAATGAAGATAAAGGAGGACAGCAAGTGAACAAGACTGAATACAGAAGGATGATTGGGTGTTTGAGATACTTGCTGCACTCCAGGCCTGATTTGTCATATTCAGTGGGTTTGGCTAGTAGATTCATGGAGAGACCAACTACTTTGCATGCAAAAGCAGTTAAGCAGATTCTCAGATATCTGAGAGGATCAATGGACCTTGGACCGGTGTATGTTCAAGGTGGAAGTGCAAATGTGATTGTTGGGTTCTCGACGGTGATCATGGTGGTGATGCAGTGAAGAGGAAGAGCACACAGGTGGGATGGCTTTCTATCTTAATGACAACCCGATCACCTGGTGCTCTCGAAGTCGAAGACGATCACCTTGTCCTCATGTGAATCTGAGTTTGTGGCAGCTACAAGTGCAAAGACAACAAGGCTATGTGGCTGAGAAATCTGATGAGTGAGATCAGTAAAGAGAAACCCCAAACTGTCACTCTTTACATTGACAACAACTCTGCCATTGCACTTATGAAGAACCCAGTGTTCCATGGAAGGAGTAAACATGTTGAGTTGAAGTATCACTTTGTTCGGGAGTGCATTGAGAGAGGACAGGTCGGTGCCAAAAGAGTGTGCACCGAGGAGCGGCGAGCGCACATTCTCGACAAAGACAATGCCGCCAGTGAAGTATGCAAAGTGATGAGGCATTTGATTGGTGTCGAGATCTCGGTGTGTGTCAGGTTTAGGGGAGTATGTTGGCGTAAACCGGATTAATCGAAGACGGAAAGCAAGCTGTGAGGACGTGGCGAGGTGAAGCAAGGCGGGAAAGTTCTGTTTGAACTTGGAGCCGAGCTGGAGCAACCGAGCGGGAGGTGGCCGCACCCACGATCGTGCAGTTTCTGCAGAGTGTGTTTTTCAGTGTCATGTATCCAGTGTTTAGCAGTTTGTATTAGCTAATGGCGTGTGGTAGCTAGTGTTTAAGTCTCCTGGTGTGTCAAGGAGCGGGGTTATCGCGTGAGTTGTCAGGTAGACACATTGTATCGCTTTGAACAAAGGGTGAAAAAGGGCACCGTCTCCCGGTAGACAACCGGGCGGTTCCAACACTGTTCTTGCGTGTTCTTGTGTTTTCATTGCGATCGATCCTTCTAACCAGCCACATACAGCGAGGATTAGTGATCCTGCGTTTACACACTGAGGGCTCGATGTGGATTGTCTCGCTAGCTAGCTAGCTTCCATGTCTGAGTGCGTGAGGAATAGGATGGAGGTGCACTAGTTGGGGCAATTTTTGAAAGGGCGTGGAGACTGGAGACACACTAGGAGCCGATGCTCTTAGACACGCGCCCGGCGGCGCCTCGCCATCCGCCATGAGGCGGCGGCGGTGGAGACGGCGAAGGGGGAGCGTAAGACGGATCTCCCAACGCCATGGATGGAGGTAGATGATGATAAGCGGGGTCCACATGGAAGTGAGACAGCAAGAGGGAGAAGATAGACTCAGTCAAGGGCACAAGGGTCATTTTCCATTAGCATGTACACTCTGCCGGGGTGAGTCAGCTCGCCACATCAGCTCCTGGTGCACGCGTGGCGTGATTTGTACCTTTGGTGCATGAGCCGATAGTTCGAGTACCTAGAAGTTACGTTTTTTTAGTTGGAGTACCTATCGGGAGACACCCAATAGTTTAGGTACCTGTGGTGCAATTTACTCTATAAAAACATGGATCGCATGATAAGATAAAAAATGAATGAAGCAAGTAGGTGGTACAATTCATACACAATAAAAATATTTCTTCGTTCGCAATAGGTCAAAAAGTCAAGTATGCCCCCACAAAGCTCAATGTATATCCATTGCGAACATATACATCATTATATATTAAATGAACTGAAAAAGGGTAATATAGAATTCGGAAATGGAAAATCAGAATGCGTTGCACCTGTCGACCCAACAGCTAGTGCAGTTTGCGCCTTTCTGAGATGGTAATTTTCTCTGCATTTTTATTTTTTTTTCATCCCTTTCCTCTTGATAGATATTTGCTTAATCACCACAAATAAAAAGTCAAAGCATTTATGGACATGTGTAAAAACAATTACCTCCATTGATAGTGTTTGTCAAGTTTGCAAATGGTGTACGACCTTCATTGTTTTGCACAGGTTCCATTGTGATGAAACTAAACAAAAAACTAATAAAAGTTTTCAATTAGAAAAGTGGCCTAAGTTAGCCGGCATAATACTTGTACACAATTTTAACTAGACAAGATCTGAATACAATAACCAGTTAGCTTAAGTTAGGGTTGGGTACTCCGTTGAATAAACTATTGTCAATTGTGTTTGTTGTAACCAAGTGTCGATCAATAGGACAAAGCTATATGTGTATCTTGATTCCTTCAATTTTCTCACCTAAGAATTTCTTGAACAGTTGCAACATACGACCATGATGCAAATTAAACAATTGGTATTTACTAAGCAAGAAAGAAGAAGAAAGCAGCAGATCAAAGCTACGGAACCAAACCTGGGGAGATGGCAGCGCGACGTCTGCCAGCACTACTTGGTGTAGGATGTGTCGAGGCGGCCGTTCTCGGTGCAGCGAAAGCAGACGTGAAGGAACGGGCCGTCCCTGGGGTCGTAGATAAGCTACACAACACACTTTCACCTAGCAATGAGTGGTCCCCTGCAACAACACAATTATAACACATAATAGAAATGTGTTGGTCTGATAAAGCACAAAAAAAGGTAACTATTTAAGGTTTATCTCTTGCACTGGACATTTAACCATAGCTCAAGCATGGACACCAAAGATATCCAGTGATAGAGGAAGCCTCGCCAAGAAAATAAGGACGACATTAAATATCTCCGATGTAATTAAATTGGGACAGGAACTGAACAAATCAAGGTTTTTTTTCCAATCAAGCTACATTATGACGTACTTTGGGCACATAATAACTTCATTATCTTAGAACGTCAGTTATTAAAATGTTGAAGTGCGGCTTTGTTCCTATCCTGCATGTGATGCATACATTGATTCTAACCCATTGAATTGGTTAATATGGTTTGGCCGATCCACATATGGACAAGCATAAATAATTACAATGAGAGAAAATGAAGGCAGGTGTTTATTCACGTGAAATTTTTTCAAAGTAAAAGGAATAATGATCAATTCTATTTTTGATAATAATATTTGAAGTTTTAAAATCTATATTTATCTCTATGGCTCCCATTTGGTTGTGGTTGATACACAATTCAGTTCTAAATAAAAGTAGCTGCCATTAAACTCACTAACTTGTTAAAAAGGAAGTGTTCGGAAGACACAAGGAGACATTTTGTTCCCCTTTTCAGATGGTAGGATAAGAATCTGAAACCACAAAAACATGATTTTAGTGCAACAATGGGGCAAAGCCTTTGCTGATCTATCATTTATGGTTTTAGCAAATCAGTAGCTTTGTGTAGACAAGCACATATATTTATTCTACGTTTGCAAAACGTGGAAAAAACATCACATAAGGTCTATAAGCATGGTAAAAATAGCTAGGCTAATATGAACGTGCTGCTTCAATCTTTATTGTACATATCTATGTGAGCTAACAAAAAGAAAAGGTCATGCTAATTATTTTTCATCTCTTAGATCCCTAATTCAGAATTATTGTGAGCACCCAAATCGCTTCTCACATCGAGGAACTAAATATTAGTCATAAGATAACCCATGTCAATCCTTCCACACATTAGACAAAGCAGGGAGAGAGAAGCTCAGAGAGGTACCTACAGCAGGAGCATGGATGGCTTCCAAATTTGTTTCAAAATAGTAAACAGTAGCTGTATGCTTAACCTGCAACATAGTGCACATGACTGAAATATTAGCTATAAAGATACTACCAAGGTTGGGAGGATGAATAGCAGAAGTTCTCGGTTAAGTGCGAAGAACATAAGTTGTAGACCATTCACTGTCCTTTGATATTACGTCGACATAGATCAGGAAATGTGTTATCATAGACACAGATGCCACACTAATTTTTCTTCCAAAAAAGAACAAACAACATGTAATGTAGTAGGTTTTCTGAACTTTTTGTACACTTTTGCCCTCTTTTTTAAATTTCTGGCGCTTTTGTACAAGGTTATCACTAAAAGTTCGGCAACTTCACTGTATACCATAATAAGGAAATGAAAAGAGGGATTTATTTGTTCAATCAATACAGAAATATTAATCCTATAAGTGGGACATTATTTACATGGCACTTTGGTTATCAGCACAATTGTGATGGCATATTTCAAATCAGCACCCCATTAGATTATAGGAACAATTGATATTCTCTAGTGTATTTTAGTCTGCTTGAAAAAACATGTGGGCAAAGCTGGTCAATAGGCATTCTCCATATGAAAATTAATAAACAAAACATTTTGTAAGGCCCATACATATTCAGTGCACAGCATTCCTAAACAAACATTGCTTTTAAAAATGCTATTTTCTATTTACTTCACAAAATAAAAAGTGACCAGAAATTGTGTCCCATGCCAAGAGATTTAGCATAGTGTCTTCTCAAAAACAAGAGATATGTGTTATTTCAATATAATATTCAGCACTTGGACACAAAAGGAGAGGCTACGCATATGCAGTATTGCAAAACATGGCTGTACTCTGAATATCCAAGTTCTATAATGTCTATTTATCATGTTGGTTAGATGATAGAATCAATTAGGTACTAAAAGAGATCTGACAATGCAGTGAGCCAGTGATAACATTTTTTTATATATAAAAAGGAAACAGGTTTCATATTGAAGTACAAATTCCAGCACTAAAAATAGGCCCATTGAAAGCCCACCGGCTCAGACTCCTTCCCCTTAGCCGAATCGTCCTGAAATTCCCCAAGTTCCAAATCGTCCTCGCCGTTGTAATGGAGGGAGCTGTTGCTAGTCTGCACTCTGCAGACTCTGCAGGCAAGCTGTGGCCCGAAATCAAGCTTGCCCTGCACTCTGCAGACTCAGCTGCAATGGAGGAGAGGAGGCATATGGGTTCAACTAAGCCCCAACCTATGACATCTTGGGCCCACTACTTCCTTCTAGAAGGTGTCCCTATGTGTCATAGTGAAGGTTGCATGCTTTAGTTACGTCAGTGCTTCGTAGAGGGCCTAGGAATGAAAACACAACTGTGATCAGAGGGTGGAGATTGACTTTGGGAGGCTTCTCATGGATCGTGCCACCCTAGAATGGCCTGGAGGGTACATTCCCAGGTCGAGTGACCCCCGTAATAATGTGGCCTTACTTGCTCAACTTTCTCCAGAATGTAATGTCATGTGTATAAATACCTAAAGTACAAGTGGGACTCGTTATTGACAAAAATATGTCCATGTCATATTAGTCTTGTTTTGAGACCGAGGCTGTTGACGGTGTTTTGAATGTGTATTTTCATTGTATTTTCACCGTCAACAATCACACATAATCAATTTCGTAGTAGTGTGTTAGGGACTGAGGAGTACATATTTGGCAATAGATTTTGGCTTTCAAAATTTGATCCTGATAGCTAAGGGAAAATTTTGTCGGCAAACCATGCGTCTTCTCGGTGGAATCGCGAATAGCTTTCTTTGTCCAAAAAATTAAAAACGACACTCATCACTAGTGGATCTATAAATGTACAATACCACCAAATTTGAGATTTAAACTCATCTTGTCAAAGACAAAAACAGATTCATGTGCATAATATGTGTACTAGAAGACAAACCCCATTTGTTTTTGTCGTATAAGCGTAGGTGAATATGCACCTAAAATTTGTTATTTTGTGGGACTTTTTGGAGAATGGAGTTTGAATCTCAAATATTATGAGGATATATACATCTACAGATGAGCAATGTATGTGCATCGTTTCAAATTCTGTTAATTTCAAAGCGTGGTTTTCAAATGTATATTTCCCCACCAAATTTGAGATTTAAAAAACGTATCTCGTAAAAATTCATATGAAACTAATGACTTGTGTTTGAGCAATGTAGCTCGAGGCACAGAGCGTTGGGTGCGCGTACGGGATCCTAATCCTTGCATCTGAGGAGGTTTTGCAGGCCAGGGCCCGCGGGCGCGAAATCCTGTGACAGCGGCCTGCTTTGGCAGATGTTCACAGTTTGGAAAAAGAATATGCATCGTGCACGTGTAGAGGCCTTATTGGAACGAGATCCAGCCGATGGCCTATCACAGAAACTGTGAGTCTTCACTGCACGATGTTGTAATCCAATCCAATATGTTCTGAGGGTGTGTTTAGATCTCAAAATTTTGGTGCAAAATTCATGTATAAGCGTCACATCGCATTAATCAGAAGACGTTTCATTTGTTAGTGGTAAATATTATCCTACCATGACGTAACTAGGCTCAAAAGAATCGCCTCGCAATATACATCTAAACCGTGTAATTAGTTTTTTTATTTACCTAAATTTTATACTTGGGCGGCAAAGCGTTTTTAGGTGCGTTGAATGTTTCGATGTGATAGGATGCGACAGGAATGCAGGAAATTTTGGAGTGAAATTGGGCCTCTAAACACACCCCGAGTGTAGTTTTAGGACTGTTTGTACGCGTAGTGTGTGTGCGTGTGTAAGGTATGGTGTGCGTGTACGAACAGATACCCAGATGAGAGGCGTAAAAAGTTTCTGCACGGCACGGTAGAACCCAGACAATGTGAACGCAAGGGTCCATGACCCAATAAGAGCCCAGGAACGTTTCTCAATAAAAAAAGGAAAAAGTCCACATTTGCTCCCTCATCTTTCATCATAGTTCGTTTTTCCTCCCCAAACGTAAAAACCGGATATAACAGCTCCCTCATCTATTAAATCCATACACATTAGGCCCATGGCAGTTTTAGAGGCTGGTTTTAGCATTGCTGGAAGCCACGTCAGATTAGGGCCATGCTGACCAAGACATTGGAGCCAGGCGTCGCGGCGGCACCCGCTGTCCCCGAGCCCCGCCGCGGGGTGCTCGGCGCCATGTGGTGCTCGCGACCAAGAGCAAGCCGCGCGCCACGTACACGGACGACCGCAGGCCCATCTTCTCTGACCTGCTCCGCCTCGGTGCGCGCGCAGTTTGCTCACCTGCGCCACCGCCGCCGGTGGCATGTCGTCGAACTCGAACGCAATGCCCGCGTCCGGCAGCGCTGGTGGCGCTGCTGCCTTGGTCGCTGGAGCTAGTGGCGCGCGGGACGCTGTAGAGATATCGTACTAGCGGCGGCGGTCGTGCTCGTCTGTTGGCCACAGCACTGCGGCGGCTGCGGACGCCACGCGGGACGACGACGGGTACGGGGTGCGACGCCTTCCTCCGCACGAGCTCCGCCAGTCTCCGCGCGCACCAACGCTGGCCACCACTGAAGCGCCGTCTTCCTCCGAGAGCTAGGTCGGCCTCCGCACACGCCGCCACCGGTCAGCATGCCGAGCTCCACCGGCCTCCGTGCGACCTTCGTTGGCCACCACGCGAGCAGTGTCGTCCTACGCACGAGCTCCGCAATCCGTATCGCCTCGCGTGCACAGATGTAAGTTGAACGCAAGCTAAAAACAAGTGCGAGCTCGTGCCCAGTCCCTTATATGCTCCACCACCGGCCATGGATGCAAGCTGGACGCCGCACAAATGACGTTCACCAAGTATTCGATAGATTGTGTGAGATGACATCCGCGGTGGTGGTCATGCCGTACAGTCGCTCCACCTTGCCGCCGGGTTGCTGGATCACCATGGCCGCCACCTGTGTGCAGGGCTTTATGTATTTTTTGTTTTATTTTTCAGAGGAAAAAGGAAGAAGTATATGATATAAGCTACACGTCATGATGATGTCATCAAGGTAATAAGGCAAGCAGCCAGGCACACAGCTCGCCGTAGCCCAGCTTGCTCTCCGCTCTGGCTTGTCATGTGGTGAACAAGACACCGACACACTGCCCCGTCGTCCGTCAGCACCAGGAAACCGTCGGCTGGGCGAGGTGGCTTGCCGCTAAGGCTGTACGCGCACGACGACAATACGGTGGACCGGTGCTCTCGGACGAGATCCGCCCTGCCACGCTCTCTTGAAGCTCGATTGGGCTCTGCAGGCTCTACGCGTACTCCGTTGCCGCCGCCTGCCCCTGCAGCTGCGCTGGGAACGACAATCGCTTCTTCGCGCCGCTCGCCGTCGGCGCACTGCCACGCTCCCGCTCCAGCGTCGCGCGGGCCGCAGCTGCGGATGCGCTCGGTGCATCGAGGAGGCCAACGCCGCGGTGTCGAGTACGAGAAGGGCCGCCACGACCGTCGGCTGGGAGCATGGAGGGCGGCACGCCGGAGGACTGCATGTTAATCCTTGCTTCGTTCGAATGCTAGCAGCGGTGTTAACGTGTGTAAGGTAAGCGGCGGCGAGCGTCAGGGCGCGGTCCGGCCGGGACGCGTGAGCGGCAGCGCGGCTTTTCTTTTGCAACGAGCGGCGCGGCTGAATGCGAGAAGAGAGCGGAGCGGCCACATCTTTTCTGTTCCTGGCTGAGTCAGCGTGGGGCTCACATCTGACGTGGCGCCAGCTATGCAAAAACCAGAGCACTAACCAGGTTTGGTGGCAATCTGCATGGTTTGGATAGATAAGGGATGCCGTTTGTTCTGGTTTTCGAGATAAGGGATGTAAAGTAGACTTTTCGCGTGAAAAATGAGGGAGGTAAAGTGGACTTTTTCCATAAAAAAATGGTGAGCCCAGCCCAGGAATACCCTTGTGAATTTGGCCCAATAGCCAGCGAGCACCGATTGGAGTCTGTTCTCTCGCTCGACGCTCGCGAGTTCACGGAAAGAGCAACCACTGTTGGTAGATTTTTTTTCCCCTGTGTAGCTTATCTTTTTTATATAACTAGAAAAATTGCCCGTGCGTTGCAACGGGGTAGAATTTTTTTATCTATTATAGTTGACATGTTGTCTATGGTATATAGAATTATGTCGGTTAAGTAAGATTTTATCTAAACTTGTCGATATTTTGAAGATCATTCAAAAAATTCTATTACGATGGAATATTAAGCACTCCCTCTGTTCCAATATATAAGTTGTTTTGATATTTATAGATAGACAATGCATAACAAAAGTTACTTGACAATTTGAGACATAGGGTAGTTGTTGTATTGCCCAGCGTTGCAATGGGAAAAAAAAAAAAACCTATTAATGCAAATATGCTCGAGCTTTGCTCCTCGTTCCCAAGCACGGTGGTCGGAAATACAGTCAATGTGTGCCTGTATGTTGCAATTGGAGAAACAACAATCAAGTGTTTTTTTGACCGAACAACAATCAAGTGTTTCGCTTCAGCTTGATGCACAACTACAACATCCATAACAACTTAATTTGTATAGGTGCTACTTTTTTTATATTGTAAGTGGTTGCTACAGTAATCACAATCGTATTTACTAATACAAACAAGGATGACAATTTTAGATATCTATTTTTTTATGGTATAGTTAGATATCAAGTTAGTACATGATTTTTTATCCATAATAAAATGTTAATATCTTTTTAAAGTTGGGACACTTGTCAGCTAATGTTAGCGTCCTAAGCCTCATCGAGACTTTTCATCGCTGGATCCGACTATAACAATGCTGAAGGCCCAGCAGCCCACGGTGCTTCCAAGGCCCAATACCATTGTAGTAGGTATATAAGCCGGTAAGCTATGACCTAACGGCTCTGTTCGGCCTGATTTGTGCCGATGGCTGATTTTGACCGATTAAATAATATTCTGTGTGAGAGAATAATTTGAAACAAGCAAGCCAACCCAAGACAAGCCGAACAGGCTGATTTTGACCGATTAAATAATATTATGCGAGAGAGAAAGCTGAAACAAGCAAGCCAACCCAAGACAAGCCGAACAGGCTTTCGTCTCTTCGGTGACCTCTCTCCCAGTCCCCAGTCCGGCACTCAGCAGCCCCAAAATCTTCCATATATCCCACTCGCACTGTCCAGTGAGGAACAAACGGTCGCACCCTAGCCAGGGGCACCAACGCCGCATGGGGTGAGGGGCAGCAAGCGCGTGCGGGCAGGCGGACTGGGCACGCCTCGATGCGCGGTCGCCTGCGGCTGCGAGTGGTCGGACAAGGCTCGTGCGGTCGTCTGTTGGGAGCCGGCGAACGAGCACTCGAGCTGGCTGCAGGTCTGGTACTGTGGACCGGAAGTTCAAGAAACAAAAGCCAAGCCGCCGCCAACAGCCACCTCGTGCATCTCCTTTCAGTTCTAATTCGTGATTGGCTAGAGGATAGCATAGCGGTGGAGCTCCTTGGCCCTGTAGGAGTCTTGTTTAATTTTGCTTTTGTATTTACTTTGGCGATTCAGATTTTCTGAGATGGGAATTGGATCTATTTCATGGCAAAATGGATACCTTTAGATTTTGGATTTAGTTTTGTCTGGATTTTATGATTGGGACGGGGACCCCGCAGGGATGAAATCCTTGCACGGGACCGGGATGGGGAGGAACTCGCCCTGACGGAGCAGACGAACATGAGCTGAGACCGAGTTAACGGGTGGGCAGGCGGACAGGCGAACCGGACGGCGGACCGACGGACGGGAAGTTTGGCTGATTAAATAAAACTAGTAGATTGGCAGAAATTTTCGTGTTTTATTATTAACTAGGAAATATGCCCGTGCGTTGCAACGGGAGATAAAAAGAAAACCAGTGATTCAAGTTATTTGCTTCATCGCACTTCTGCCGTCCTTCAGGTTCAGGGCAGCGAAAGACGGATCGTAGCGTCATGTTTCTTCATATCGACAATGATCCGCCACATCGTCCTATCGCCATGAACAAAATCATGATGCTTCTCGCACACCACGAAACAGATGGCGTTGGGATCATCATGTTCACGATGGGGCTGTCCAGCTCGACGCGAGGGAGGCCCTTGTAGCAGTCGAGGGCCTAGATCGCGCTGGTTGTAGTTGAGACTGCTGTCCATCACCCAGAGCTGGCCTTATCGACGTCCATCGTCACCGTCCAGGCGTGGACGTGAGAACCACGGTACTTGGATTTGCCGGCGCCACTGCAGAAGCAACAAGAAAATACGTTGACGACCTTTATCGTGCTACCGTCGGCGGTGGCGCACACGCTCCCCATGCGCAAATCGGCCACCAGGGGGACGGCACGTACCGCAAGCGGCTGGGGCTCTCGTCGAACACGTTGTCGCAAAACAGGAGGCCAAGCACCCAGTCTACCCAACGCGCAGAGCTGGTCGCCGACGGGGATAACATGCTGTTTCGCCATGAGGACGCCAAGTCGATCGTCCATACATTTACCGGCGTCGGGCGTAGCCACTGACGATCACTGGCCGCTTGACGCGCCACTCGCCCGAGTCCTCCGCGTCACCGTCAAGAGCATACTATGCATGAACAATTAAAACACAGACGTAGCAGCAATAACCGAGGTAGCAGTAGCGGAGCTGGAGAGTGTGCAATCCAACTCTACCTTTCGTATTTACTTGTATCTCATTAATTCTTCATCGCTAACTGAAGCGAATCTGATGAACCGAACGGACGAGATGCAGTGGCCGACGAGGGCAGCCGCGATGGACCCTGCGGCGTGTGACGAGGTCTTCAACCGAGACTCCATCCCGTCCTGGCTTCGCGTACGCCGTCGTGAGCGCCGTTGCGGTGGTAGCCCCGGCGATGTTCCAGCAGGTGCAGTGGTACTACGTGGTGGCCGCGTATAGATCGGACACGATAGACCTTAGCGCTTGGGGAAGGAGGAAATAGAGGCGTAGTACATGAGACGGACTCCATGCGGACAAATTTTTGACCGACGGGCAATCGGGAGGCTGGACGAAATTTTTGGGTGGACGACGGAAATTTTCTCTCTTTATTAGTAGGTATAGAATAGATTAGGTGGTATAGATAATTTCGACATGAACCTGATAAATATTTAAATCCATCTTAATACCAAAATAAAGATAAAACTTATATGAAGTTTATCGTGCACTTAGTCATCAGCTTGCTGAAACTATGGATCAAGTTGATCGGATGGTAGTCACGTATTCCAGCCGATGTACTTCTTTTGTTAGCAGGATCATGGACTCATTGTTGAGTGACTCATCATTAGTAAATTATAATTTTTAAAATTTACATAATGGTAAAACATAAATAAATATGTACCCATTTCATTCATTGCTTTTCTAGAATATTTGATAGTTTTTTGTAAAGTTTTTATATAAGAAAGGTATGTCGCGCAGGAAAAATTGTGTCAATTATCCATACTTGTCTGTGAACTGCGCTTTAAATAGGTTGCTGTTTGCATCTCATAAGGTGAAGATCTTCCAGCCGTTGGATGATGATTGAATGACATCTGAGGAAGGTAAAGTCACCTGTGACTTTATTGGCTTTATTGAAGCAAGTTAGAGAATCCCTGCCCACCCGCCGCCGCCCTCTCGCCGTCTAGGTCGCAGCGCCGCCGCTGCCGCTCGCAGCTGCCGGCCACGCGCCTTCGCTCGGCTCCCCAGCGCCGTCTCGCACCCACGCGGGCCTGCGGACCCCGTTGCTGCCTCCGCTGCTCCGCCCTCCGGTGCTGCGCCCCGGCCACCGCTGCCACTTCGTGTCCATGCTCGTCGCCGGCGAGGCCTCCTCCAATCCAATTTCCTTGACGAGAGGCGCTGCTCTTCCCCGAACCTCACCCGAGGCCTGCCTGACGTCGATTTTGCCTTAACATATACTCTACTAGTCAGATTTTGAAGGCCCCAATTCTCAAGAAAAAGCCCCAAAGAGGTAATAGCCAGCCCGCAACTCTCAAACCGTCCTCACCTCTCCCAGCGCTCCGCAGGGTTAGGCCGACCCCAGCGCGGGACGCGTCTCCAGGCTCCAGCGGAGCCCGACAGGCCGGCAGCTGACCCCTTGCCAACTCGGCTCCTGGTGAGTGCCTACTTCCCTCTCAAGGCTAGAGATTTTGAATCTAGATAAGATAGCTATCTAAATGATCGTTAATCTGACGTGGCAGCATCGCATGATTCTTCACTGAAACGTTACTGCAGATTTTTGTGTCAAACACTGAAACATGTCTGTTTCTGAATGATATGAAAATCTGCTGTTCCTGTTCCTTGGGGAAATACTGGATTCTGGCTTTCCCTAGTGAGCAGTGAGCAGTGAGCAGTGAGTAGTGAGTAGCTAACAAAAGTTCTACTGAACAAATTTAACCCCTAGTTCTTTTTAGAGTTCAAGGGCCTACGCCCCGGCCTTTCCATTAAGAAAAAAAAGACCACCATGTTTCAGTGTTTGAGCGTTTACAGACCAGGTTTCCAAAGCACTCTCTCTCTAACCAGAGCAGAGGCAAAAAGCAACAACAGGTAGCAGGAAAGTTAACAACTAGAACAAAAAACACTTTGACACCAACAGGGGACTCCAGGAGCTTGAGCCAGAACAACCATCAGGATCACCAGCGCCATTGCTTCTGAAGCAGCATCAGATAGCCTCCAAGGTCTCATTCAGGGACAACCACCAGACTCCACCAGCAATTCCATTTAACCCCTAGTTTTCCCTAGTTTTCTCAACAATTAAAGGTGTCCAACTGAATTTAACCCCTAGTCTGTTTTTGTAGAATTTCACAAATTCTACGAAAAAAATAGAAACAACATACTAGTCAAATTTCAAGGAGTTTGGAAATGGAAACAACATTATAGTAGAATTTATATATTTTAATTTATGCTAGTTTGAGACTTATTTGTTAACCATTTAATCTAGGGTATTATATCGAACCATTTGTGGGATTTATGGTTGTTACATAATATTGTATATTATGATTTTTATTTAGGCATACACATAAGTCATACCCTAGGTTAAAATCCTTGGCCTGCCACTCAGCCACTGCTTGGACACATGCCCTTTCCCCCTTGGATTTCCTTTGATCCACAATCGAATTCAAATCCCTGTCTCTCAAGTGCACTTCACTTTCTTCCCCATTGCTGACTTTAATTTTTTCCCCACAAGTTTCGCTGGGTTGAGAACCATGCTGGAAGTGAAGCCTGCTGCTGCCGCTGCCACAGTCGCCAAGACGGGCGGCTGGTGACTCGCCTTCCCCTGCTGCTACTCCTGCTCCTTCGCCAGCAGTGGCCAACGGCAATGGGACGCCCGCAGAAGCCGCCTCCTATTCCAGCTGCCGCCGACATGCCCAAGCCAAACCTTCGGGGTCTTAACAAGCCCAAGTGCATCCAGTGTGGTAACGTCGCCCGCTCCCGGTAAGAATACAGAGTTTATCAATACTTCCTTATTAGGTAGAATTATTTCCTCCTACTTGTGGTATGGTGTGCAGAGGCAGTTTACAGGCAACTGAGAACCTTCACCTTTGGTTATGTGATAGAGACCACAGTGATTTTTGATTATTAATGAATTATATGTGTGTGCTCTGCTTGGTCTTTCAGGTGCCCGTTCCAGTGTTGCAAGAGCTGCTGCTACAAGGCCCAGAATCCTTGCCATATCCATGGTATGTGTGATATGCTCCTTTAACGTGATGATCTTCACTGTTATAAGAAAACAATAATCTAAACTTGAAGTTAGTGGTCTACAAGCAGTTTGTTGAATGGTGATATTCTATCTAAATATCGGCACAAGTACATATCTGCTCCGGCCAGTTTACCAGGCTTCCCTTGTATTTTTGGTTGGGCAAAATTGCCTCTATAGCCCTCTTCATGAATCGTTTATGCTAACATCTTATCACTCCCTAGTCCCTACTCCGTGTTTTCCCATCCTAATGCTGTGCGGCACGATTGGAAACCAGTGGCACAGGTTGGAATGCAGGAATCTCACAGTTATATTCTCTGTCTCCATGGCCACTCCCAATCCCCTGTCACCTTCTGCCTTTACCCTCCATCTTCTACCCCAGCAGCCACTGCAGATCTCACCGTCCTCAGTTCAGGGCACTCTCTAATGGGCATCTCCATGGTGCTTGATGTCCATGAGCATTGCACTTGACCAACTGCCAAAGCACAGATCCCTTACTGCCACTGGGCCCATAAGGTGAAGCAATGCCACCTGCATGAGGTCATCTCCTGGGAACTACACCAGGAGTGAAGCTGTGCTCCATGCACATCCTTTCTCTTCTCAGTTGGCACTGGAGGACCCTCCTTCCTCCTGTCTCCTGTCTGACAAACAATTAGGAAGGGAATGAGTGCTAAAATATAAAATTGATAAGTTAGTTTGGGGATCACTATTAGCAAAACAAATCGTGGAGAATTCTATCGACACAACTTCGGCTTTTCTGCCCTCATTCAGCGGTTGTTCCAGAACTTAATATATTTATTAGGGGTGCATTTGGTTTCCTAATTGAAATGGGCTTTTTTAAAGTGCAAGCTAGCAGATTTAACCAATCCATCTTAGCAATGATTTAGATTTACAATTTGTTTCGTTTTTCATATAGTTATGGCAAGTTTGTAGGCAAACGAACTGGTTATTAGCAGTCAGAAATTAACATCCAGAAGTAATGTCTGGATTCTGGAACAATGTTTGGAACATAGTCACAAAGTTTCTGGGTCAACGGGGTCGAGGAACATGGTTCGCTAGTTGAGACTTGCGAGGGGTTTATACACGGCAGGGTTGAAAATAACCTCGTGTATCCAGGTCAGGGATGATGTTCCCGGGTCTTGGGTCGATGCATTCGACCCTGTTTTCTGTGACTATGGTTCGGAAGAAATCTTCACAAAATGCAAGCACCACTCATCCAACAGAAATAAAATGTGTAAAGAAACTAAACAAGTAATGGAAGGCCATAGAGGAATTTTTGAATGGTGAGGACTTACATCCTCTGTGACGATGTTGTGATCCTATCTTACTTCAAGGGCATGTCAAATATGTGGGGAGGAAGTGTTAGATTGGTTATTGATTAAACCTTGCATTGACTGTCATTGGAGCTATTATCTTCATGATTCATGAAGAAATGGGGAAGAGGGTGAAGGAAAAAAAGTGAAGGTTTGGGATGTGTTCGTAGTTCCAAACTTCCAGCCTAGCCAAGCAGCACTAGTGATTATGTTAGAATCATTTCTTAAGAACATTGATGTTTTATTTATGATATTTCTATCTCAATCTGCATTTCTATTCCATTTTTCTTATTTTAAACTTTCTTTTACATTGTTTATTATCATGTCTTCTGCTCTGCACTATGCCATAATGTTGTTTATTTTTTACACTACTCTGAACACCACTGATATTGCCTTGCTTTACTTATCATTATAGTTCTGAAGCAGACCAACACATTGCCAGATAAGCCATCACCTGCTACTGCTCCTGCTCCTGCAACAGAACAGTCATCTACCAATTTACCTGCAACCAGGTAAAATTCATAAAAAATAAGTTGACAATAATCTCTTGCAAACAACTGCATTGTTTTAATGCTTGATTGTTGTTTTTACACAGTTCAGCATCAAGGTTGGCTGCCTTGCAACAGCTTCCCCAGCATTTTCTTATGTCTCTCCAAACAAAGAAGTCACTTACCAAAAAGGTTATTGGCTGTTTTTGCGTGCTCTGTTTGTTTTGAACCGCTTTTTGTTTCTTTTGTGACTTTTGTTTTCTTCTAGGATGTTGTGGGCATAAACAAGTGGAGGTTTATGAAGCTAAAGGAACATATGCAAGGAGATATCGATGCTGAAAATGAAGCATATGAAAGGTAGAAACATTCTGTCCAATGGAAGATACTGATGTTGAACCTGAAGCTGAAGCAACTTCTTCAGAAGAAGAAAGGATGGACCTGTTGGTTTCGGAGGCAAAGGTGAGGTTGAAGTCAGATAACGAAACTGCTGATAGCTTCAAGGAGAGGGTTGCCACTATCTTGGACCAGAAGCTGAAGAAACTGCTTGAGAGTCGAAGTGCGAATGAGGATGACAAATCATCTGATCCAAATCAGGATGATCATCCAAGCCCAATGAAGTTTAGCACAAAGCAGAAGATGGAGAGAACCACGAAACTGTTTAGCTGCTTGGTAAGCTGACAAGAGCACGGAGCGAAGAAGATTTGAAGCCTTGCCGCGATCTTATTGAGCAGCTGTTTGGAAAAGAGAATGGTGCCTGCATGGACAATTCTAACAGAATGGAGACGGAGCCCAGCGATCAGGAGTCAAATGCTGCAGTAGCACGGCCTTATTCCATCCCAAAGTGATGGAGATTGATGAGAACTTTGCCTCAAAGATCAATGATGATTTCTCCTCGTTGAGTCAGGAGGAGCTATGAATCTGAAACCTAGCCCGATCCCAGTATGACTAGTCATTAGGGGATGTTAACACTGAGCTCCTTTGTTGTGTACTAACTCAAACAGTGTTATTTCATCGATGTGCTGACCTGTCATTTAGTGTAACCAAGTACCTAGGGCACTGAACAGAAGAATTCAGAGGTGTAATCAGGTGTGGATGTGGATGAGCGGACGGCCTGTCAGGTGCTTGAGGTCCGCTCCTTCTGCCGTGCACCTGCACTCGGAAAGCTAACGTCCAAAGTGGAACAGCGATGAGGATGAGTTTGGCTTGGGTTTGATCTCGGGCATAGGCTAGACTTGGGTCCATGTGGATCAACAATATTAAGAAATTAATTAATTAGATTGGGTGCTTTAATATAAGTGCAATTTTAGAAAAGTGTACTACCGGAGCAGTTCTTTCAAATTTTTGAAAGGTAGATCTCTCTGTGTGCACAGCGTACATTGCCAGAGATTCTTGTAAAAAAAACAAATTTTAGGTGCATATGCACTAGATCATAAATTCATCATCATTTTTTTTTTTGTCCTGTACTGGATATGCATCTGAAATGGTATGAATTTCTAGATGGAGTTTGAATATCACTTTTTATGAAAAATGTATATCTGTAGATGAGCTATGGATGTGCATCGTTTCAAAGTTTTCGAAAACTCCAAAGTCCTGATTATGGTTTTTCAAGTGGAAAATATCTGATGAACCACCTTCTTGGTGGAACCGTGAAAGCCCTCTTCAAAGTTATGATTAAAAGTTTTAAATGTATATGTTTCCACCAAATTTGAGATTCAACCGTATCTTGCAAAAAGCATATGAAAGTTTGGACTTTGGTTTCGATTGGAGGCGACGACGACATGTGTTGGAGTTTTGCACTTTGCAGCTCTGGTCACAGTCGGTGCGCGTACGGGATTGTGATCAGGTAGTGGGTGGGGTGAACTTTTCTCCCTGCGCTGCTGCTGTCCCCAGGAAGGAAACGCGATCGATCGAAAGGGAGGAGTGAACGTGACAGGTCTTCGGAAACTGGTGGAGACCAAACAGTCAAACACGTCGCGGGAACTGTGTCCTCGCTGCACCAGGATGTTAATCCTAATCCAATCGTTTCGTTCCTTCCTTTTGCCTATCTCAACAGGCCATGGTAACATCAACTACATGCTCAAATTGGTTACCTTGCAGGAGCCCGCTAGTCGATCTGTACAATACAAGTTTCCTGCACTCTCCTACCGGGCTACAAGCGAGAATGTGTGTGGCTCAGTAAAGACAAACAATGTTTTGGAAATTTTCTAGAATAAAGTTGGAACTCATCAATAGAAAATACACAATCGTGTTGCCGGGTTTTAGACACAGAATGCACTGCCTAGCATTACACAGGTTAACGGCGACACCCCCTGAAATTCAGGTTGAAAAACTAAAGAGAACTTGTTTTTTGGTAGGATTTGCTTGTGGGGATGGCGGCTGGAACAGCGCGTGGAGGCTGGCGGTGTCACGCTCCAGCAAGGAGAGGTCCTCCGTCACTCCGTGAGCAGCAACTCGATGCGTGCTCCGGTTATTTCGTAATGGACAGCTCTTCTCCGTTCAAAAAAAAAAAAAAAAAAAAAAAACAGCATAGAACGTACGTACACCACAAGCATCATCTTTTTTTTCAAATACGTAAAAGATTTATGTATCATTGTATTGTACAAGAGTTTAAACAGATATTATTCAGTTCTTCTCTGATTTTCATCAAATAAAAGTGGACATTAGCATAATCAATTATGGAATCATTACTTTGCTCCTTAAGGTGAATGATTCGGCCAGAATTCAGCAATACAGACCTATTTGTTTCTTAAATTGTTTGTACAAGTTGATAACCAAAATCCTCACTATTAGATTGGAGCCTTATGCGGATAAGTTGATCCATCAGACACAATCAGCCTTTAAAAAAGCAAATATAAGCAAATTAAGGAAGGAATGTGGTGTGATTTTTGAAGCTTGACTTTAAAAAAAGCATATGACAAGGTGAACTAGAAGATCTTATTCACCTATCTGGAAGCTAGAGGTTTTAATTCTATATGGCGTGATTGGATTAAACAAGTAGTAACTGGGGTATAGTGAGTGTCAAGTTAAATGATCTCATTGGCCCATATATTAAAAGCTTCAAAGGTGTCAGACAAGGGGACCCTCGGTCACCCATCTTGTTTAACTTTTTTGTTGTTGACTGTCTTACCAGAATGATTTTGCAAGCCTAAGATAATAATCCGTTTGTGGGTTTAATTGATCACATTATTCCAGAGGGGTGGCTATTCTTCAATATGCAGATGACCCTATTATATGTCTAAAGCATGATATCATTAAGACTAGAAATATGAAGTTGCTCTTAGAGAAACTCCAACAGTTTTGCAAACAGGGTTTGCATTCTTCAAATTTGCAAAAAACATGAAAAAAAATGGTCTCCAACAGTTTGTAATTTGAATTGGCATTTTGGGCAACTTGGCATAAACCATCCTCAACTTGGCAAATATGCCAAGCTGGGAGGGACTTGGCAAATCCTCTCCTTGCTTGCATGTTGCGTATTGACCACAAAAATAAAATCATCTCCCTACTTGCATGCTGCATATTGCTTTTTTTTTCTTTTTGCCAAGCTAAATTTGCAAAACTATTGGAGAACCACAGTTTTTTTTCACTTGGCATATATTTTTGTGATTTGGCAAATCACAAGTTTTGCCAAGTATATTTTGCAAAACCGTTGGAGATGCTCTTATATCTGTATGAAATGATGGCTGGTCCCAAAATCAATTTTGACAAAAGTGAGATTATAATGATCAATGATTTTGACAATGTGGCCCTATCTCTTACGCTGAGCTTTTCAGTTGCCAAATGGGCTACTTCCTATCAAGTATTTGGGTATACCTGTTAGTCCAAGCATACTACATGTAGCTAAATGGATCCCTCTAATGGAGAAAACAAATAAAAAGTTAGATATTTGGAAAGGGTCATGCATGTTCATTGTTGGTAAATCAACTCTTATATCATCAAGCTTTGAATAATGCTCCCATATGTCACATGTCAATATATCTCCTACCTAAAACTATGATTATAAGGAGATGGACAAAGGAGAACTTTCTTTTGACAAGTTGGTCATTCCAAAAGAAAGTATCACCAGATTAAGTGGCTTAAAATATGCAAGTGCAAGAAAAAGGTGAGATTAAGATTAAGGATTTCTATTGTAACTCTTGGAGTTTGTCGACTCCTAGACGGCTTTGAACAGCGGGAGTTGTTGAGCTCGAAGGCGGTGATTGTTCGAGGCCACACTGGTGACTTGTGAGGGGTGTTCTTGAGCCCGCAGGAGATTCGCGAAAGTCAAGGACTAGATTACTGGCAAGCAATTGAACCTAAGTAAAAATTTTTGTGTCATCTCTTAATGAGGATTTCATTGGTCTTCTTATATTGTGATTGATTGATTGGTTCACATCCTCTACATCGTCGGTATAAGAATTCCCTCTCTACCTTGCATTTACATTTATACTTGCTTTTTGTGGTAGAAGTAGCGACATAGCTCTTGGTGTGTTTATAGAGATCATAGCCTTGAATAGGATTTTTTTAGGTGGCTTGCTTAATTTAGAAAGCTAGTGCTAGAAAATCTTCGCCATCTTAAGTACTAACATTTTGTCTTAGTGCTTTGCAAAGAAAATATTTATAGGCTATTCACCCCCTCTAGTCATTTAGGATCTTTTCAGCCACTGGCCTCACTTGGGTGTGTGTCCATGGGTGGTGAACTGGGAGGGCCAGCTGCCTTCGGTGAGCCCAGTAACCAGTGAACGGGGTGAGGAGGGGGTTTTCACAACGCGTAGGAGTCCACTGCAATCGGGTCCTCATCCTCCAGTTGGGTGGCCACCACTGTCGGGGCCTTGTAGCGGGGGGGTGGGGGCATCGGAGATGACACTAGGCAACTCAAGAGAAGGCCACGTCCGACTGTAGGCGAGCGAGGTTGCAAAGTCCTCCAACAACGGATCCCACATGATGTCGCGGCCATGCGTGGCGGCGTCTTGGGACATCGTCAGTGCCCGTCTTGCTGGATAGCTCACTGGTGCCAATGGCGGAGGTAGCCAGGCAATGATTTTTTTTTCTCGAATACGCATGAGTGTGCATATCTTTGTATTAGAAGAAAAAGAGTTTATGTACAAGATGCCGTTGCCAGCAGTGTGGCTTGTGATTCCCACTCTGTGCGTACTGTAGTTTTGTGTGTTGTTACGCTGTAGCAGCAGCGGACGTGAAATGGCGGGCTTTATGGGGAAACGATCAGATGTTGAGGACGAAGATCCTTGCAAGGCTTGGAGAACTAATTAATTTAGCTCACCTAAATAATGCAGTTTCTTATAAAGGTCAAGACACTACAGTAGCGAAAGAAAAACAACCCTCTCGTATCCGCCCATAATACACCGGAAGGATGGAATGAAAAATCACCTTAACACATTAACTGTACGTAGCAATACAAACAGCACAGGCCGTCTCAATGATTTTAAGGGCCCTTGGGCAAGCCTCATAGTAAGGTCTAGTAATTTAACTAGTTAAATGCCCGTGCGTTCTTACGGGATAACTAAATTTTGTATAAAAACACATGGATCGCATGATAAGATAACAATACTATAAAATTAAATAATAATATTAAAGTGACATTTAATCTAAATAAGTTTTGTGAAAGTAACACAATTAATCATGGATATTGGGGGTTTTAAAATCTATTTTATGGGCTTCTTCGTAATTCGCCTAAGATAATATTATCAAGGACCTGTGTATACATACTTGACCATTGGTGCGGGTGGGGAGGCGGAGAGACCGCACTTTCCAAATTTGCGTGCGGGTGGGGAGGGCGGAGAGACCGCACCTTTCAAATTTGCGTATAGGTGGGGATGGCGTGATTGATCGCACCTGCCAAATTTGCATGGGCGTGGGGAGGGCGTGATTGATCGCACCTTCCAAGTTCACATGGGTTGAGAGGATCTCCAAGTTCACATGGGTTGAGAGGATCGCACCTTGCAAATTTGCGTGCGGGTGGGGAGGGTGTGATTGATCGCACCTTCCAAATTCGCATGGGCGTGGGGAGGACGTGATTTATTGCACCTTCCGAATTCGCATGGGTGGAGAGGATCGCACCTTCCAAATTTACGTGCGGGTTGGGTCGGCGTGATTGATCGCACCTTCAAAATTCGCATGGGCGTGAAGAGGGCGTGATTGATCGCACCTTCCAAATTCGCATGGGTGATGAGGATCGCACCATCCAAATTTGCGTGTGGGTGGGGAGGGCATGATTGATCGCACCTTCTAAATTCGCTTGGGCATGGGGAGGGGGTGCATGCGGATCTTTTTATTTTTAGTTTCCTAATTTTCTCTCATGGAAGCTCAAAAAGGAAAAAAAAGCATGGTAGGTAGGGTCGCTGATTTTTCTCGATTTTCCCCTTCGATCGAGAGGAGAATGGGCGATGTGGGATCTTTTTCTTTTCCTCCTAGATTTTCTCCTTCTATTTACTGACAGGTGGAAGAGCAGGACTGCAGGAGTCACGGTTTCCTTCCTATTTTTTATCACAACAGCCAACGTGCATGGTTAATTCCTTCCTTTATTGTGTGGTTAATTCTTTCCTTTCTTTGCGTGGTTAATTCCTTCCTTTATGAGGTAGCATGGGACGATTCATTTCCTTTTCCTTCCTTTATTGCATGGTTAATTCTTTCCTTTATTACGTGGTTAATTCCTTCCTTTATTAGATCGCATGAATGATTCGTTTCTTTTTCTCCCTTCGGGTTCGCATGGGTGGCGGTTGGGCAGACTCAAAGCGAATGTCGCACCAAAAAAATGTCTCCTCTCTCGTTCTTTTTATGTTGTAGAGATTCCTTCGGGTTCGCATGGGTGGCGGTTGGGGCGGACTCAAAGCGAATGTCGCACCAAAATGCCTCTTCTTTGTTCTTTTTTTTTATGTTGTAGAGATTTCTTAATATGAAAGTACATAATACTACTAATAATAATAGTTAACTTGTAATATAGGTTTGTTGTGGAAAAGTTTAGGCCCGTTCCTCATCTTGTATTCGTGTGCAAACGAGTGGTCTCACCTAACGAAGTGACATCATCGTATTGGGCAATTGGGATGTGAACGATTGATCAGTACTCATGGGCCCCTCCATGCTCAGCCGATTGTACCACCCAGGAGTATTTTATGCCGAGGGCTTGGACTGTTGTGTCTTGTGTGGCTTTACAGCTGACCTCCGGACCACCGACTCGTGACAATGGACTTGCACACGCACCTCCCGGCCTTTGTTGCCTGATTCCGTTGTTGCTTTGGTGTGGGTCGGGGGCCCGTTGGTGCGTGGGACGAAGAAGTCCTCGGGCGATGAAGGAACCACAAGCAGACACTGCGATAGCGTACGGCGATACAGGCACTCTGATCACATCCAAATCAGTCTCGCTTGATACCTCCGTCGGTTGTTCCCTTCTTCACCTGCCCCCCTCTTACAAAGCCGAGCGAAGTGAAAAACAACGGGGGACGGTTGCTTCACCCAATACCGAGTACACGTCGAGCAAAGTGCGACTGGCAACTTGGGGATTAATCTCTACATACAACATAAAAAGAATAAAGAGGAGGCAATTTTTGGTGCGACAATCGCCCGAGTCTGCCACCCCAGCCTCCCATGCGACCACACACGCACCAGAAAAGGAAACCCCGACGTGCGATCCTTCCTATCATTCCGCTTGCGATCCCACCTTGCACTGCCCACCCTTCCATGCGATCTCGTCCTCCGTCGGTCTCCCACCTGGCTCCGTCAAAGAGGAAAGAAAGATCGTGATTTAATCGGCTGTCCTATGAGCGGTTCTCTCTCTCCCTCTCCGGTTTTGCTTGATCCTATTTTTATTTACACGCCGGCATCTTATTTTGCATGTGCAATCAAGAAAGAAGCCATGCGCCCATGCAACCAATAAAAAAGTAAACGTGGCTCTGAAAGGAAAGAAATGTTGGTTAAAAAAAGAAACAAATGATCCTGTGATCCTCGCGGCTGCGGTGATATCGGTTTAGAAAAGAAAGAAAGAACCAAATGGTCGACGCGCTGCTGTGGCACCGCCGGCAATGGGTCGCCCTGGAATACAACAAGTTCATACGTGCATGCATATACACATATATCTTGGCCTTCCCATCTCAGCAAGTCCGTACGTGCATCAGGTTCCGTCTGACGGTGGCATTTGCCAATTAGAAGCATACATGTTCATGTTTGAAAAGATATAGGTTACCTGTCCAAGTCCATTGATCTTTATCTGAAATATCAAAATTGTTGTTATTTTATTCATGCATGCTAGGTATCAGACCTTGCAATCTTGTACTGCCTCCTTGGGTTGACGTAGGATTGAGATGGTTCACATTAAAGTTCTACTTCAACTCAGAAGCGAAGGCAAAATATTAAAGCTTTGTTTAATTTTTCAAATGGTATTATTTCCGTACTCAAGCCAGAGTGGGTATTTTACTTACTATCTTATTTATTATCTGATATTCTCTAAGTTTTCAATGATTAAATATATGTGATGGTTTCAAAAAGAAAAAAATAGATGTGATGGGTGAGTCTAGACCATATAATACATCAATCTCTACAACATAAAAAAAGAACAAAAGAGGAGGCATTTTTTTTGGTGCGACATTCGCTTTGAGTCTGCCCAACCGGCATCCCCCATACGAACCCGAAGGGAGAAAAGGAAACGAACCGTCTATGTGACCTAATAAAGGAAGTAATTAACCACATAATAAAGGAAAGAATTAACCATGCAATAAAGAAAGGAAAAGGAAGCGAATCGTCCATGCTACCTCATAAAGGAAGGAATTAACCACTTGATAAAGAAAAGACTTAACCACACAGTAAACAAAGGAATTAACCACGCATAATGGTTGTTGCGATAAAAAATAGGAAGGAAACCATGACTCCTGCTCTTCGACCCGTCCATAAATAGAAGGAGAAAATCTAGGAGAAAAAAAAAATCCCACGGCGCCCATTCTCCTCTCGATCGAAGGGGAAATCTCGGAGAAAATCACCGACCCTACCTACCATGCTTTTTTTCCTTTTTCGAGCTTCCGTGAAAGAAAAAATTAGGTAACTAAAAATAAAAAGATCCGCATGCACCCCTCCCCATGCCCAAGCTTAATTTAGAAGGTGTGATCAATCACGCCCTCCCCACCCGCACACAAATTTGGACGGTGCGATCCTCTCCACCCATACGAATTTGGAAGGTGCGATCAATCATGCCCTCCCACGCCCATGTGAATTGGAAAAGTGCGATCAATCACGCCCTCCCCACCCGCACGTAAATTTGGAAGGTACGATCCTCTCCACCCATGCGAATTTGGAAGGTGCAATAAATCACGCCTTCCCCATGCCCACGCGAATTTGGAAGGTGCCATCAATCACACCCTCCCCACCCGCACGCAAATTTAGAAGGTGCGATCCTCTCCACCCATGTGAACTTGGAAGGTGCGATCGATCACGCCCTCCCCACGCCCATGCAAATTTGGAAGGTGTGATCAATCACACCCTCCCCATCCGTATGCAAATTTGGACGGTGCTGTCTCTGGCCTCCCCACCCGCTCGCAAATTTGGAAGGTGCGGTCTCTCTAGCCTCCCCACCCGCATGAATGGTCAAGTATGCATACACAGGTCCTTGATAATATTATCTTAGGCAAATTATGAAGAAACCCATAAAATAAAGTTTAAAAACCCACGATATCCATGATTGATTGTGTTACTTTCACAAAACTTATTTAGATTTAATGTCACTTTAATATCATTGTTTAATTTTATAGTATTATTATCTTATCATGCGATCCATGTGCTTTTATATAAAATTTAGTTATCCCGTAGCAACGCACGGGCGTTTAACTAGTATAATATAAAGCACGACTATTCTACGGAAAAAATAGTTTTTGCAACCATAACCGATCTCATATACCAACCTATAAGTATGGAAGCTACGCATACTTACTCCAGCAAATTGTGAGATATATTCCATTGGGACGCTAGGAAAAAAATAAGAAAAATATACATCTAATATTCCCTCAATTCTAAATTATAAAGAAATTATGGCTTTTTAAGATACATACATATTAGCTTTTTGCTTTGTACTTAGATATACACTATATCTATATGCATAGTACAAAAGAATGTACTCCTTAACAAAGCCAAAACATTTTATAGTTTACAACAAATGGAGTAATAAATACGTGTAAAATTTATGACATCTATCCTAGTCACCAATTTGGCAAATCTAAGTCCAATATTAAAGACAAAGTGGATTCTTAATCTCTCTCCAACTCTCTTTTTACTTCCCAAAAATGCTCCTCGATCATCCTCCATTTCCCATATGTGATGCAAACTCACAACACATGATCTACGAGTTAGAATGACCCCAATGATGAAAAGACAGCATAGTGAATAGTGACATCCAAAGCTGAGTGCTTGTGCGACCCGGCCGTTAGGAGCGCTCCCTGGCGACTCCTCCGCACCCGCCGCGCCGCCCGGCCGCCTCTCACCGGCGCCCGGACCCCTCCCTCCCTCTCCCCGCCCACCCGGCTCCCCCTCCCTCCCTATCCTCCGGTAGCCTTCCCCTCGCTGCTCCCTCCGCCCCCTGCCCGCATACGGAGGACGCGGATCCACCGCCCAGCGTCGGCTGCGGCTAGCCGGCGTAGCGCCGCGCCTCCGTCGAGCCCTCCACGTCCTGGCTGCCCGGCCCGGCTACCTCTGGGATGTGCAGCTACGCCACCTCGCGCCGGGGGCCGTCGCCTGCACTGCTTCCACGACCCCGCGCCTCTGCCTTCTTCGTGGGCGCGCCCGGCGGCGGCGGCGGCTCCCACGGCGCCTGCTTCCCCGTCCCGACCACCGCCACAGCTCCACATCTCGCCTCGTCGATCGGGGGCCCTTCCCTTTGTGCGCTCCGACGCCCAGCGGCGGGCGCGCCCGCCGCGCGACCCACCTCGATGGCGGCCGCCAGCGGCATCCCGAAGGGTCGTCGGCGTGGGTTCCGGCACCTCCACGGCGGGTTCGGGCCGGGTCGCCGACTCGGCCGACCTCCCCTCTGGCGTCGGGTTCCGCCCGGCTTTGAGACTCCTCGCGGTGGCGGTGGGCACGTCAATCAGCGCCGCTTGTGGAGGGAGGCGCCGGGCGATCGCCGGTCGCGCGAGGGCGGACGCGGCATCCGTCAGCCGGGCTTCGTGCCCGATGCCGGTACGTGCCCAATCCTACGCTTGCAACATCGATCGGCGACGACGCTCGGTCGAGGGCCAAGGCGGCAACATCCCGTCCCGCCGGGCTTGTTCCCGCCGAGGGGGCGTCGAGGAGGCGGTTTCTGTTGGTGGCGCAGATGTAGTGCTCGTTCGGTCCTCTGCCCCGGCGTCGGCCGCCTGCCTACGGTCGTCGCCCCCTACCGCCGGCGACTCGGGCAGGGTCGAAGGCCATCTTGCGGCTGAGGCGCCGTCTCCGATTGCGACGGCGATACCCGGCGTTGATGTGGATGAGGCGGCGGACTCGCTCCACCGTCGTGCGGCTCATCGGGGCCTTTCCATCCTGCCAGCCTCTGCGGGTGGGCGAGGGCCGTGTGGCGCCGTGTGCTGTTGACTCGCCACGGGCGTCGGAGTCGGCGCGGGCCGCTGTCGTCTTGGCGGCCGCGCCGTCGTCGTGTCTCCACCCTGCATAGCGCGCGGCGGGTGCGGCGCCGTCGGCGGCGGACCTCTGGGGACCTGGCGGGGGAACATGACGGTCCGGCCCCTGCGGTGCCGGAGCAGCGTCTCTGCCCGAGTCTTCGTCTCGGACCCGGCGCCGCGTACCCGCCCACCTTAGGCGGGGGCCGTGCCGTGGGGCGGCCGTGCCGAATCTTTGTGGGGCGGCGTGTCCTCCACCACTCCGAGCGCGCCTCGCGTCCTGCTGATCTCGCCTCGTGCCGCCGTCGACGCCCGATCCGCCCTATCTCGTTGGCTTCGCTTCAAGCGCCTCGCGGAGGAGCCCCGTCGCCGCGACATGCCGCCTACGCCCGCGCTGCCTCATGCGAGCGCGCCCGACCCACGGGCCCGTGGTGCGGCGGCGCCCGGGTTCTTTGTTCGACGATCCACCGCCGGCTCCAACTCCGCTCCGCCGCCCGCGCGGTGGAGCATGCACTTTTCCGGCTGGAATCACCGCCGTGCACCACCGCCTCCTACCACCGACCTTGCGTGGGCTCCGTGTGGTCGGATTCATGTGGCCTCCACCACCTCGTACTAGAAGGCTCGCCTCGCGAGGATCACCGGGGCGCAAGTTCGCGAAGTCGTTACTTCCGTCGGCGATGCCGCCGGTTCTTCGGGACCCGCTTCGCGCTCCTCGTGTCGAGATTGCGGTGCCCCCGCTTGGGTGGACCCAATGCTTGAGGAGCTCGTGGCCTCCCTTCGTCGTGCGGTCGCTGCTTCTTCGCCCGGTGGGGCATGCGGGAGCCTTCCTCGCCCTTTGTGTTTGGTTGCGCTCAACTTTGAGGACCGGCGCGCGCGGATGCCCACGGAGGTTCAGGCGGTCTTTGCCGGACCCTCACTCTCCCACCTCGCGTGGCCGGGCCACGGGACGAGGTGGGGGGAGGCTTCGATCGGCGGTGCAGGGAGTGTCAGGTGACGGGCGTGTCGGGGAGCCACGGGCGTCTTGGCGCCCACCCATTCGCCGCCTTGGCGGCTGCGCCTAGCCATGATGAGCCTTGAGCGTGGCGTGTCGGCGGGGGTGGCAATGCGGTTGCTCGCCCTCGCGCCGGCTTTGCCCGACCGTCGTACCGCCCGGCGACCTCCACTACCGCGCCCTCGCCTTCTCGGCTCCGCCGCGACACTGAATCAAGGGTTGTCGATGACGATTTGGGTGTCGCGTCGCAACGCGACCGCCGGCCGCGAAATCGGCTTCCGCGACCCTCGGCCGGACAAGCGGCACGGCGTGTTATCTTGAACAAGTGGGCCAGCGGCCCGGCGGGTGCCTTGCCCCCCCCCCTCAAGTGCCGTGAAGTTCAATGAAGCTTTCGGGGGACGCCGCCCCATCCTCTAGGCGGGAGAACGTGCGCAAGATCCTTCCCCTACTCGGTGTCCGCTTTGCGGAGGATTCGGGAGTGGTCGTCGCGCGGAGGCTGTCGGCCGGGTCCTCGTGCCCACCGACACCTCCCGCACCCGCTGCCTGGCGCCTCTGGCTGCTTCAATGGATGCCTTCTTCGACTCCTTGACTCTACCGTTGGAGGAGCCTCGATCGTGGGCCCGCGGCCTACGGTCCTCTAGGCTTGTTGGCGACGACTTGGTCCCACGCCGTGTCGGCCGGCCGGCCGCCAAACCCGGTCAACCACGGCCGGAGCGGGAGCGGGAGGCGCGGCGTGTTCTTCTCAACGAGGGTTAGAAGGGCGCCCGACAACGACGCCTCCATTTCCGACCCGACATCGCCTCCAAGTTCCGCCGGTGCTTCGCGGCGGCATCATGCCTTACGGGGCTGGCGGCGTATGGGGAAGCTTCTGTTCCCGAGAATACGCGGATGCGGACCATGGCGGATCGGGACATGGAAGTGCGGGAGCCTTGACGGGCTTCCACGTCGCTTTAGTCGCTTAGTCGCCCGATGGTTTCCCGGTTAGCACAAACTCCGAAGCACCACCGTTTTAGCGGTGATATTAGTTGTGTGTGCGCTCCGCCCATTATAAGGCATCTCGCCTAACAATGCGCGCGGCCGTGTAACGAACTCCTTTTTCCCTTAAAGCAATACATGCACATGCGTGCTTTCGAAAAAAAGTTAGAATGACCCATGCCCAGGCGACAGTATACTATCCAATTCAATGAGGTATTGAATCAAGCTACTGCACACGTGCATGTTTTGTGGTAAATTTAAATGTCCAGGAGTCCATTCCTAGGGGTGAAAGTATACGACAAGGAACCCATTTCTTAATTAATGGAGTACAAAAAGTAGAGCTGGGACTTGGGCCGTCTTTGGGCTGGCACAGCCCGGCCCTCTCGTGCTTCGTGCCGCCGGATCGTGCCCCTTAGGCACGGGAAGCACATCGGCCCGTGCCAATATGGCGCGTCAAATTTTCTTCGGCCCAAGCGCGGCCCGTGGCACTCGCACGCGCCGGTCGGTCGTGCCCAAGCACGGTCCTCAAAATATTTCCACTACTTCTCTTTTTGTGTTGTGATATAAAAACATTATGTATGTTGTGTATACTATTTCAATGAAGTTTTAATGATTTTCATAATCTATTTACGTACTAGATGAGAGGTAGTACAGTAAATGCTATAAAATTATATTATAGAGTAATAAAAGTGTGTGCGTGCCACATTCGTGTCGTGCCAGCCCAAGCACGGCCCAAAGTGCGGGCCGTGCCATGTAGCCCGTCGTGCCGAGATCCTAGGCACAGCACGGCCCTCGTGTTCGTGTCGTGCCAGCACGGCCCGAAATATTTCGTATGTCGTGCCGTGCTTCGGGTCGTGCCAAAAGTCCGTGTCATGGCCCGCCCTCAAATGGCACGGCCCAAGTCCCAGCTCTACAAAAAAAAAGTAGGGTGTTGCATGAAAGGTGTATTAATACTAGAGTTTCAACTTAGGATGTGCATAAAAACCGTAGCATGCAATTCATAAGAACAAAATTTGATAGCCTAATCTAACTCGTGATGAGTCATGGACATCATACTGCAGGTACATGGGCTACAATAAAGAGTTGATATAACCTAATGGGTTTCAACTAAGTACATATCAAAGACACAAAGTGGTACGATCGATGTAAAAAGAAGGAAAACTATGAATATGGATAAATAGATTAATTCATAAATGAAGTCTATCAAAACAGATGTCACAACTACTCCTACCTATACGCATAACCTTAGAATTTTTTTGAGGAAGAGAGGGCAAATATAAGCAACTAGCTTTATTAGTAATATAATCCTAAATAAGTTTGACCACAAGCTTCTAGTACTTGACTCTTAAAACCATCCTAATGATGCTTTTTTTTTTTTCTCACAAAATGAGATGGCAATTCACAATATAGTCTGCGAACAACATAATTTTTGAAGGAGAGACAACTTGATATGAGAATTTTTATCTCTTGTTAGAATCAAAGTCCAACTTTTTTTTTATTTAAAAGCCATTTGAGAAAATAAGATAAGTTTTTTTCCCTAGTCCAAGGCTTCTGCAGGCACACTCAGAGCAAGAGTCCGTAGCTTGTGTGCTGGTGGCACATTGTGTGGTATGCAGGGGCGGATCTGTGCCCCGGGCTGCCCAGGCTGCAGCCCGGGGTGAGAGGCAGTAGCTGTGAAAAAATGTTAAAAAAACGACATAAAAGGCCAAGAAGCCCATTAGCCTACCCCGATGTGTATGGAGTCTAGCAAGCTACAGCCGTAGCCCTGGCCGAGCTGCTTGTTCATTCTCACGCACAAGAAAGACAGAAGAAAGACGAACCACAAGTTCTCATTCTCGACCTCTCGTGACGGCGCCCGTCCTCCTGTCCTACCCACGACGTCGACGGCTCTTCGCCTCCTCCTGACGAGCGGACCTGTGTTGCGCTACCCAAGTTTTGGTCTATTCTTAGAAGAAGTTTTATGCAAGGTCTATTTGTAAAATAAGATTTTAAAAAGGACTAAAATACAAAAATTCCACGTCGTGGCATGCAGGAATAGTGGAAACGCTGGAAAGAGATCAAGCTGATGGACACGTGGCAACCTGTATGGAGAGCAAGGCCCGCCAACACCCCCACACAGACCGACGTGTAGGGCCCGCCTACCCTTCAACACCCAACCCCACCCCCTAGGCTGTGCTTGTAGAGTTGCAATCTACCAGAGGCCTGTCTCAACAATGTGTGCATGCCTCAATAAAGACAAACAATGTTTTGGAAATTTTCTAGAATAAAGTTGGAACTTATCAACAGAAAATACACAATCTTGCTGCCGGGTTTTAGATAGAGAATGTACTATCTAGCATTACACAGGTTAGCAGCGACGCTCCCTGAACCGGTTGAAAACTGATGAGAACTAGTTTTTTAGGGTGTGTTTAGAGCCCCAAGTTTCTCTCTAAAATTTTCTGCATTCCCATCACATCTCATCACATCAAAACAATAAATACACCAAAAGATGCATGTCCGGAGTATGAAATATAGGTAGAAAAATAAAATAATTACACAGTTTAGATGTACATTGCGAGACGATTCTCTTGAGCTACCCTATGGTAGGATAATATTTTCCACAAACAAACGAAACGTGCTACAGTCTTACAGTGCCAAATTTTGACAAGAATTGCCAAATTTGGCCCAAATGTTTGGGCTCTAAACACACCCTTAGTAGGATTTGGTGGTGGGGATGACAGCAGGAAGCCAGGAACAGCGAACAGCGCGTGGAGGCTGGTGGTGTCATGTGCTCCAGCAAGCGAGAGGTCCTCCGACTCCTCCGTCACCTCGTGAGCAACAACTCGATGCGTTCTCTGTTTTTCTTCGTAATGGAGAGCGCTTCTCCATCCTATAAAAAACAAGTAACGCAGCATAGAACGTACATAAATGAACCACACGCAGCATCGGTCCGGTGGTTCTAAGGGGAAAAAAAATCTGCTAATAAGTGTGTTGGTGATGTAGTAGCGATAACCAAATCCAGGTGCTAACAGTAGTTTCTCTGCACAAAAATAATAGTTGTGCCAAAGAAGTTTCTTGTGGAAAGGGGATGAAGCTGAAAACGTGAAGGGAGGCCAATTGCTTAGGAAAGTGGAAAGTCCCTACAAAGCCGAAGGAACCAAAGACTTGAATTCTTTCGCCCTCGCACAGTAGCAATTCGATTGTGGTGGAAACCAAAAGCGGAACTGAGATAATGAGATGTGGATTCTTACGTAGACCTTGCTGCATTAGAAAATATTGACAACAAATAATCTGCCAAAAACAAAGAGGATGGACAAATGACCCTTTGTGCAAACTATTCTCAGCCTAACCGGAAACAACCCAAGCATCTATGCAATAAGATTGGTCTTATATATATACCACAGAAGTATAGGAAGTCATGTTACCATATATATGGTTTGACTTATGACACCTGCTAAACTTAAACATATCAAGATCGATCCACAAATTTTATCGGAAAGGGAGACGCACGATCTGAAAAGAAGAGGAAACGAATTTGGATGGTATCTTGGTCTATCTTAGGCCTCGTTCGGTTGTGATTCAATCCTGGCATGGATTCATTCCTGTTTCTTCATAAAATACGGTGTTCAGTTAGCCTACGAAATCACCGCCGGGATCTGTTCCGCTCTACGGCTGCACCTCGCGTAGAAAATACCCTCGCACCTTGCCAGGAACCTCAACCTGGTAATGGTTCAAGAACCAAACCAAATCCACACCAATCCATTTACATTGTACTACACTTAAAGAACTAAACCAATCCAAACCATTGACTCGTTTCGTCCAAACCAATCCAAACCATTTAGCTATTTTTTTTTATCTCAAAACTAACAAAACTAGTTCAATTCTCTAATTTTAGAGTCCAACTTTGAACGTGAACTCCACATATAGATCTGGCTTTATCGATTTGCACAAAGTACCGGACCGTCATATTAAGACATCTCGGCAAATTTCGGTCAAATCTGGTAAAATTTTATAGTGTGAACGCGAGCTTTTAATTCTAAGGTTTGGCTCTAGACGTGGGTCCCACATATCAATTTGACTTCACCAAATTGCACAGAGTAGCGGACCGTCATATTAAGCCATCTCCAGCAAATTTCGGTCAAATCCGCTAAAATTTTATAGTGTGAACACGAGCTTTTAATTCAGAGTCGGCTTTGGACATGGGTCCCACATATCAATTTGGCTTCGCCGATTTGCACGGAGTAGCGGACTATCATATTAAGGCATGTTCAGCAAATTTCGGTCAAATCCGCTAAAATTTTATAGTGTGAACGCGAGCTTTTAATTCTAGGGTTCGAGGTGCGGGACGTGGGTCCCACATATCGATTTGGCTTCACCCACTATCATATTAAGACATCTTTAGCAAATTTCTGTGATATCCACTAAAATTTTAATTTCGAGGTAGGATTTTTTTACCAAACTTATATTACGCAAAGCTATTATGTTGTTAAATCATTCTCATCCATTAAAACTATTAAACCAAACCAAACCAATCCATTATAGATATCAAACCGTTTTGAACCAAACCAAATTGAACTACATATAAAAAACCAAAAAAAAACCGGTTCGAACCAAACCATGAACCGAACCACCGCTCTGGACTCCAGGAACGGATCCCCGCACGGCGGCTGCGGAGCTAGGTCTCAAGGTGCATGTCTACGGCACGATGGCCGATATCACTGCATGCATACCCTGTATCAAACAGCCGGACTGAACTCCAATTTTAGGAACGAACGGGATTGAATCCAGCCTCCAGGCCAGGATTAAGTCCACAACCGAACAAGCCCTTATAGTGGAATATCTGGAAGGTATTTTTTAAAAAAAATCTAAAAGATATACCTTGGTTTGAAGAATTTTTTCTTGGTTTGAAGAATTTTCTGGTATGTACCTTTGCATCCTCTTCAATTTGCTTTTCTCCTAAAAGGAAGCTGAGCTCACTTCTCCCAGACTCCTCGTGCTGATCAGAAGGCGCCAAATCCCGCAGGGGGCCAGACGACTCGTGCTGATCATCAGCAGCGCGGATTACCTTAAAAGGACGTTCGGAGCAGGCGCCCGCATGCAACGCGATCGATCGATCGATCGGGCCCGTCGCGTCGTCTCTCTTTGTCCGCCGGGCCCACGCTGGCGCTCACGAGTCGTCACGACCCAATCCTCACCCTCCGGCGTGGGCAGCGACCATTCACGCACCGGTCGACCCGATCCCCAGCACGGCATCGGGATCCTGTTCCCAATTTTTTTCCGTCGTCGTCGTCGTCGTCGTCGTCCCCTTGCCTTGTCCCTTTTATCGCTGCAGTAGCACAGCAGTACCTGTGGGGGTAGTAAAAACCGCTGCGTGCCTGCCGGTGGAGCTTTGTTCTGGCCGCTTGCATGAGTAAAATCCTGGTCGTGCTGCTATTGCTGCTCCTGCTACTGCACGGCAGAGATGTGAGTGACATGCCACTGTCAGCATCAAACAGCCTTGAAATGGGTGGCTAGCTTCATGGGGAAACGATAAGATGTTGACAGAGATCCTTGCAAGGCTTGGAGGGCTAATTTAGCGCACGCAAATTATGCAGTTTCTTATAAGATGGACACACACCCTACAGTAGCGAAAGAAAATGACCCTCTCATATCGACCCATACCCCGCGAGGGTGGAATGAAAAATCACCTTAACACATTAACTGTAGCAATACAAACAGCAAGCAATACAAACAGCATACATAACAGCAAGCATCCGGTACAAATTAAGTAGAAAATCTGGTAAACGTGTTGCGGTACGTGTTGGTAGCGAGGATATCACCCAGATGTGCAGGCGCTACACACAGGGTGTAGAGCGCGCAGAACTCCTCAGAATCAATCCAACGCCGTGGCCCGGTCGACGTATGGTTATCGAGCACCAGCACATCCGTCTTGCCATCGCGGAATCGGTAGCCGAAGCAAACGACGGCGTGCCACCCCGCGTTAGCCTCTGGGTCTTCCTCTATCTTACGCCTGGCATCGTCGTCGCTCGGGCCGAACCCGCTGGTGTACACCAGCGCGTCGTTGCGGTCAGCATCGACGCGATCGTACCACGGGGAACTAACCCACAGTAAACCGATGAAGGGGCCATAGTTGTCCAGCAGGTCGGCCACAAGCTTCCGCGAAATTCTGCTGGCGGCAGAGACCTCCCTTGCCGTGGAGCTTCTGGTGCTGGAGCCACTCCTGATCATAGTTTTCCCACATGATGTACTCCTGACACGAGACAAGTGGCAAGAAATGCTTTTCCTTACTGACAGCGTTGATCGCCGTTACGCCCCCATCACCAGTATCTCGATCAGGACATCTCGCACACGGGCTCCCACTTTGGGCTTCCAGACGCCGTCGATACGGCACGCTTCGAGCAGATCAGAATCAGAAGGCTCCAAAGCGATGTAGGGGAACGTCGACCCCTTGCCGTGGAGCTTCTGGTGCTGGAGCCGGTGGACCGCCTCCAGGCACACGGTGCAGGCGACAAGAGCACAGGTGAAGCCTGCACAGCGCACACAAGCACAGGAAACAACAGTTGGATCTAGTACGTACACTTATAAGAGACTAAGAGAGAGAAACCAATATTGTGATGTTAAAATTTTCCGTTGCTGGTAGATCAGGCAAGAAAGACACACGCTCAGTCTCACCAGGCTCTGTCTGCTCCATGGGCTGGCCGATACATCGTTCCCAGGTGTGCTGCACTGCCTCGATAGCCTCTCCTGCTGATGGGCCACTATCTGATAGTCCGTGAACTTTCCTGCACCTGCCCGGAAGAGAGAAGTCTTGTTTACCTGAAGAAAACATTGGGACAAGAAGGAAAGCTTGTGAAATAAAAACCAATTTTTGAGAAATAATATATACATGTACATATCAATAGACCGGGAGGGGTATCGATCAGTGAATGTTGACTTATGTTATGTGCCTCCCACACTTGCGATCCCCTTTACTAATGGGACAAAGCAACTAAATGCTGAGAACATGAGATTCAAATCTCACAGGGGCCTTATACATTGTGTGACGCAGCAAAGCAAATTGAACACTGTTCCTATGATACAAATCCACTGATGCTGTTATGCCCACATGGCCAGCGCGGGGGCTATATATCGGCGCTGCAACACTGGTCCTATGATAAAAATCCCTCTCTACTAGTCAAATCACACGGGGAATTAGTAAAAAAATGGAGCAGCATCTCCCCTCTCCCAGTCCCAGCTGGACAAACACACACCTCACCAAACCCCTCTCCGGCCAGCTGAACCAATACACCTCTCTACAGGTCACATCACAAAGAAGTAGTACAGTAGTACTAGTACTAATCGTGCGGAAGGTGTAAGTTGTTGAGAGTTAGGGTTTATGCAAACAAGATATGTATGCCGCTCCGACCTCCGGCAAGCTCTCTCCCTGCTCCGCCTATGGCTGCGCCCCCGGCGCGACCATCCTCTTCTTCGACGCTCCGGCGCCGGAGTCCGGACGCCTGCGACCTACCGCCGGTCTCGCTCACCGCGTCCCTGCCGACGCGTCTCGCTTCCCGACACGCATCCGCGCGCGCGGCCTCCCCTCCGGCGTCGCGGGCATCACCGGGGAGCGCTCGTCTCCGCTCTTGCCGCCGCTCGTGTTCGCCGACGACGACACCTCGTTCGTCCTCCCTAACCTCCTGCGCAAGTACGACGCGAGCGCTGGTACCTCGATCGGCGCGCGCGCCGAGTCCGCCGTCTGCGGTGCAGAACGCGGTACTACTACAACAACTACAGCTTCTCCATGGCCTACGGCGGCGGCATCGCCGTCGGCTGGCTTCTCGCGCGTAGTAGATACTTGAGCTAGAGTCTAAAGATGGGGCGAGAAACATAGAAAATGATACGCATGGAAGGAGAGGTAGCGGAGGAGTGAAATAGAGCTCGCCAACCTCTCTTGGAACAGGCGGAGAGTTGGGGCCGATGGAGCCTTCTTGAGCCCCACACGGCTCCTGCCAAATGGCGCCGGCGGCGGCGAGCATCGCAGCCTGGCCTGTAGTCGTGTCCATCTATCTCCAGCGGCAGCGGCGACGACTTATATGCCTTGCCTGCGTCGGATCGAAAAGGGGAGGATCCTGCGTCGTGTCCATCTATCCTGAATGCAGGTTAGGTGGTCGCTGACGGTGACACTGACAGTGACAACAATCTTATTTGCATTGCATGGATGTGGGTTAGTGTTGGTTTAGTACGTGTACGCAACCGCGCGCGGGGCATCGCTTCACAACTGATGCGCGGGCCCGCCACCCATGCAATGCACGTTACTGTTGGTTTTCCATACCAACTAGCAAAGGCGTGCGTGCTTTGCCTCTGAACTCAGGCAAAGCCACGGCAATTGATTAAGGGATTCAGGATGGAAATCACAGAGGACGAGTACGATCGATGGAATGGCATACGTATATACAGTACCTAAAGTAGTAGGCACTTGATTAATTTCTTCAAAACAAATATCTACATTCGTACATTCACAAACCACGCACTGAGATGCGCGGCTACAACTTGGAAGACGCATGCACCTCTCTCCAGAGCTGGCCGCGGCAAGCAGTGCGCTGGCCTTGCTCGTTGCTGCCTGTGCCCGCGCGCTGCGTGTGCGGTTGCAGCGGCCGGCCGAACGGCTTCCTTTTGTGGCGCGGGGGCCCGTGGCGGCGTGGGGATCAGTGTGCGGCCAAAAAGTCCACTTCTCTGACCATATCAAATCCATTCAGTCTCGCTTGATACTGTACCTTCGTCGGTTCTCTTGACATGCCCACCTCCTGAATCCTCACCAAGGCGAGTGAAGTGAACAACAACGGGGCAGTTACACAATACGAGAGAACACCTCGAGCAACGACTCTGCCAACTTGGGGATTTATACTACTATAAAGCACGACTATTCTACGGCAACAAAAGTTTTTGCAAGCATAACCGATCCTCATATACCAACCTAAGTATATGTATCAAGCTACGTATGCTCCAGCAAATTGTGAGGTTTCATTGGGACGCTAGGAAAAAATAAAGATTTTTTTGACTTTTTTCAGATACATATATATTAGTTTTTGCTTTGTACTTAGATATATACTATGAATTTATAAACAAAATCATCCGTGGCATGGCATCCTCCTCTGCTTAATTGGCACGGCACCGGAAATCACAACCGATCGAAAGGTCGCGCTCTCTTCCCATCGTGCAGAGAGACGTCCGGATGATTCCTTCATTCCAAAGCTTGCTTGGATTTCATATGCACCCAGCCGAGGGCCGTTGCCCGGTCGGCGTGTGGTTGTCCAGCACCAACACATGCATACCGGGGAATCGGTGATTTTTCAAGAGATAAATATGGAGAAGAAACCATCAAGTATTCACTGCTCTTATCAGATAGGAGCGGGAGCAGATCAGCCAACGAGAAAAGAAGTGGGCTGTTGTCTGTCGTCTTTGAACAAAAAGGCTGCAACTTTCTCCGCACGGATCCAATAACAAGCACAGGGAATCGAAATCCGTGGGGGCCACTTCTTGTCGTGGTGGTGCACGGAGATGTCGCTATCTCGGGTTTTTGCGAGCAAAACGGCAGGAATAGTTTATTCGCAGGTGTGGTCACTAACTCTGGTTTTCTCAAGTGCAGCACCCAATCCGGGCCATGCTAGTTGCCGGCTAGTCCAACACTGCCATGCATCCTAAAAGTTTAACCCAAAAAGTGTTACAAGTATGTATCACATCGAATTCTTGACGTATTAATAGAGCATTAAAAGTAGGTTAATAAAAAAACTAATTACATAATTTAGCTAAAAAGTACGACACAAATCTTTTAAGACTAGTTAGTTAATTATAGGATAATAATAACCAAATATAAACGAAAAGTGCTAACCTTGCATGGCAACTAAACAACCTCGTAGTTTCGTGGATCTTTTCGACCGCCCGAATGGCAAAGTTTTTCTTCCTTTTGTTTTGGTGTGCGAGAAAGAGAAGGCTTGTACTGCGAGGGTGTGATGGGTTGCCTCTCAGCCTGTTCACCGGTTCAACAAACCCGGCCTGCCCGGCCCATGACCAGCCAGCCAAAACCAAGGCCACGATTCTTGTGTCGGCCTTGGCTAGAACCCGCGTACCCAAACATGGCCGCCGACGAGGACTTCTTACGGTCATGGTTTAACCCATCGAAACCCATCGAACCCGAAAAAGAATAGCAATGCCGGGGGTGGCGGCGGCGGCGCGCGGCTCGAGAGCCGCGGCGTCGGGGCGCCGGCCGGCGAGGGAGCACGAGCTCAGCGCGGGAGTGGCGGCGGCGGGCAAGAGCTCGAAAGTGCGGTGTTGGCGGGCGCGGCACCGGCCGGGGAGCACGAGCTCGAGCGCGGGAGTGGCGGTGGCGGGCAAGAGCTCGAAGTGCGGTGTTGGCGGGCGCGGCACCGGCCGGGGAGCACGAGCTCAGAAGCGGGAGTGGCGGCGGCGGGCAAGAGCTCGAAAAGTGCGGTGTTGGCGGGCGCGGCACCGGCCGGGAGCACGAGCTCGACCGCGGGAGTGGCAGCGGCGGGGGCGCAAGGTCGGCCACACCGTCAAGTCTCTGAAGGAGTGCGCCAAAGACACCGCATCCGAGTAAGAAATCCACGCCACACACCATTCTTCTCTTGATTTGATTGGTAACAAAGCCTTCCCTCGACCTATTTTGCAATGTTGACGTGATTTTCCAAATCCACGTCAAGGGATTTGATTGGTAACCTAGCACACCACGAGGTTTTGATGGTTAACGTAGTCGTTACTAGTCCCTTGCTTTGATTGGCCATATAGCTTTCCAAGGGCTTCAGAGAGCTGAAATGCATTTTTTCAGTATTACTAGTTCAAGTGTGATGCTGACTTGGTGAGTTCAACTCAATACATTGCCATAAAATTGCAGTCTGACTACACATACATTTAAGTAAATTATGTACTCCTGGCAAAGTTTCAGGAACTATATTACTTTTAGCGTTCAAGAGTTTACAGAAATCATCCGTCAGGCGACAAAACCACGTGCAACTGAGAAAAGTAGTTCCGCGCTGCGCGGATTCGCGGGTTTCTGCGATTGTAACGGCAGGAAAAATGATCGAATGTGCATTTTGAGGAAAAGGTGGTGCACGGAGACGATCGACTCCCCCGAGCAAGACAACTAAGGTTTCTAGAATGGGCTTCACACTTTTATACCAGGGGAGATATCAGTGAGCTGTTTTAGACCTCATGATGATGGGAAGGCAATTCAAATTGGGCTGGAATTATGTGGCCGGTTTATAGTTGGGTCTCAACAAATTGGATGGAATTCAGTGAGATTCAGCCCATTCGGTCAGGACCCAACTAGGAGAGGCAGTGAGTTAGGATAGCTACAAACTTACACATGGATTAATTATCAAAAAGTACGACTATTCTGTGGCATAAAATAGTTTTGCAACCTTAAACAATCTTATACCAAACTGACTATCTCTAACAATTGGCGCCCAAAATATAAGACCCATTCGACGTTTGGGTAGCGCTACAAGCAAAGAGTCCAATACCCGTTTTGGACTTCTCCAAAAAATAAGACCGTACCATCGAAGATCCATTTTGGGTTTGTGCGGTCTAGCGTACCGTACAGGAACTATGTTTGCGCGCCCTTATAGGTACTCTATGTGAGATAGTACTGGATGGGCACGATAGGAAAAAAAAAAAAAGGGTAAATATAATGATCTTTATAAAAATTAAAATATCTATCTAGTCCTGGATTTGACTATATAAGCCAAGGGTGACAATATATATAATCTACCTATTTATTAGGTACTGTTTGGTTTCCATAAGTTAGGTGACTAAAAATTAGTGACTTATAAGTCATGCCTGTTTTGGTTGCATAAGTCGAGGGTGGAAAAGAAAAGAAATGAGTGACTTATAAGTTTTAAAAATGAGTGACTTATAAGTTTTAAAGTTAGGGTAACTTAATTTATAAGTCCTATGACTTTTATTAAGTCCTTACTGTTTGGCAAAATAAGTCACTTATTTCACTTTTTTTATTTAATATATAAGTCATATGACTTATGGAAATCAAACAACCCCTTAATACAATGCGAGAAAGAAGAGTGTTGAATAAGCGAATAAAATTTATATTAAGACCACAGTAATTTTTCACTAAACACATATTAAAAACGTATAGTGGTACGATGTGAAGAATAATGCAAACTCGAATATGGATAAAAGCGTATAGAATAATTTATAAATTCGATTGATCAAAACTAAATAGAGATCACAACCACCAACTTGTATGCCTTAGAAAAAAGCTAGAGGAAGAGAACACAAATATAAGCAAGTTTTATTAGTTATATATATAGTCCTAAGTTTAACCACAAGTTTCCAATATTAAGTCTTATATAAAACCATCCTATAGACTTTTTTCATTTACTTCTCGCCAAATAAGATATTAAAATTCACAATATACTCATTGTCACAATATAGTTTCAAAAAAATCAGAACTACTCGACCTTTTTTGGTTCATCCATTTATTTATTTATGTAGACATATTAAAAAGTCAAAGTGACTTATCATTTGAAATGGAGGGATTATTTTACATGAGAACTTTATCTCTTGATATGATCAAAGTTCATCATTTTTATTTGAAAAGCCCTTTGAGAAAATATGATAGTTTTTAATGTTTTTTACTGAAAACACATGTTATTTACACTTTGTTGGTTGATGAGGAAAAAATACAAGATCAACTGAGATAATTATTAGTCACTGTTCGGGTCAATAAATATTTTAAGTATTTTTTAAACCGATGTACTCATGTATTTTGCTACATCTTTAAAAATCATCCGTCACGTGGCGCTGGCACACCACCAGAAACGGAAAACCGGTCGAACCAGCTAAAGTCCAGCCCAAGCCCAGAGTAGTTTCGGCCTTTTGTCTTCTCTTTCGTCCTTACCTTGTTTCACGCCATCCTGACCTGACGGCCCGCTGCCACCTCGTGCCTTGCTCCTCGCGGGCCCAAACGGTAGTCCAGGTAGGCCGAGGACTACCCTAAAAGCTGGCCCAAAATATTTTTAGTACTTAGCATTTCAACACTTTTAGCCCATAAAAATCCTGGCCCACCGAAGAACAGAAAAGAAGGCCACAAGCTCTTCTGCCCGGCTTGCTCATCCCCACGCGGCCACGCGAGACCTGCCCCGAGCCCGAGCCCCCGAGGCCGCGACGCAACACGCCGCCGCCGAGCCGCCGGAGAGGCACCCCGCCGTCCGTTTTCCCACTACCCCGCGGCCCCGCCTGGCCTAGCGCTGGTCGCCGAGCCAGGCTGCGCGCGTGGCTGAACCACCGAGGTGCTGACTGCCGAGCAGCCGGGCAAGCTGCACGCCGCCGCCGCCTCCGCCTCCGGCGGCCGCCGGTGCGCCAAGCTGCAGAGCAGCGTAACAGCGCCCCTGGACCGGTGATTGTGCTTCTGAAGTTCTGAGCTCTCCCAAATCTCATACCCTAGGCCCCGGCTGCCTCCGCGCGAAGACGACGCGCAGCCGTAGAGCTGCCCAGGCCCGGCCGATTCCCGATCTGCATCTCCCAGACATCCCGACGCACGCCCTGCGGGCTGCTCAGCTCACCTCTGACCTCTCCCAGCGCGGGACGCGCCTCCAGGCTCCAGCGGAACCCCTTGCCAACTGGCTCCTGGTGAGTGCCCGCTCCTCTTAAAGTTATTAACATACTTTGAATGTAGATAGCTTCAAAAAAAAAATATTGGTAATCTGACGCGGCAGCATCGCATGATTCTTCACTGAAAAATCACTTAAGATTTGTGTGTGAAGCACTGAAACGTCAGTTTCTGAAAGATATGACAATTTGCTGTTCCCGTTCCTTGGGGAAATACTGGCTTATGGTCTTCCTTCCCTAGTGAGTAGTGACTAGCTAATAAAAGTTCTACAGAACAAATTTAACCCCTAGTTTTCTCAACAATAGAAAGTACTAGTGTCCAATTGAATTGCATTCTTATTTTTCTGATGTCTGTTTTTGTAGAATTTCACAAATACTACTATAAATAGAGACAACATTATTGTTAAATTTTAAGGAGTTTGGAAATGGGAACAACATTATAATATAATTTATATATAATTTATGCTAGTTTGAAACTTATTTGTTAATTGTTTATTCTAAGGTATTATATCGAACCATTTGTAAGATTTATGGTTGTTACGTCGTATTGTATATTTCTAGGCATAATCATACGATTCATACCCTAGGGTTAAAATCCTGGGTCTGCCACTCAGCCACTGCTTGGACACATGCTCTTTTCCCCCTTAGATTTCCTTTTATCCACAATCGACTTCAAATCCCTGTCTCTCAAGTTCACTTTACTTTTTCCCCATTGCTGACTTTAATTTTTTTCCCACTAGTTTCGCTGGTTTGAGAACCATGCCGGATGTGAAGCCTTCTGCTGCCGCTGCCACAGTCGCCAAGTCAGCGGCTGGTGACTCGCCTTCCCCTGCTGCTACTCCAGCTCCTGCGCCGGCAGTGGCCAACAGCAATGGGACACCGCAGAAGCCGCCTCCTATTCCAGCCGCCGCCTTCGACATGCCCAAGCCAAACCTTCGGGGTCTTAACAAGCCCAAGTGCATCCAGTGTGGTAACGTCGCCCGCTCCCGGTAAGAAGACAGATTTTATCGATATTAGATACTTCCTTATTAGGCAATTATTTCCTCCTACTTGTGGTATGGTCTGTAGAGGCAGTTTACAGGCAACTGAGAACCTTCACCTTTGGTTATGTGATAGAGACTGGCAGTGATTTTTGATTCATTAATGAATTATATGCGTGTGCTCTGCTTGGCTTTTCAGGTGCCCGTTCCAGTGTTGCAAGAGCTGCTGCTACAAGGCCCAGAATCCTTGCCACATCCATGGTATGTGTGATATAGTTTTTTTTTTTTTTTTTTTTTGACAAGAGTGTGATATAGTCCTTTAACCCGATAATCTGCACTGTTATAAGAAAATGATATTTACACTTGAACTTAGTGACCCACAAGCAGTTCGGTGAATGGTCATATTCTATCTAAATATCTGCAAAATTACATATCTGGTCCGACCAGTTTACCAAGCATCCCTTCTATTTTTAGTTAGGAAAAATTGCCTCTATAGCCCTCTCCACGAATTGTTTTTCTAACATACAACTCTCCAAACTAAGTGTCCTACTCTGTTTTTCCCTTTCCAAGTGCTGTGTGGCACGATTGGAAACCAATGGCACAGGACACTGAGTTTGGACAGTTTACATATCAAGTCCAGCCAGTTTACCAGGTAGAGAGACAAAAGGTTTGACGAAGTGTGACAAATAATAAGGAAGGGAATGGATGCTAAAATATAAAACTGATAACTGAGTTTGAGGATCATTATTAGCAAAACAGATTATGGAGAATGCTGTTGAGGCAACTTCACCTTATCTTTATCTTTACCTTCATTCAGCAGCTGTTTCAGAACTTTTTATATTTAGGGGTTCGTAGCCAAAATGAGCTTTGCTTAGAGGTACAAACAAGCAGATTTAACCAGTCCATCCAACAATGATTTACTATCTGTTTGTTTTTCAAATATTTATGGCAAGTTCGTAGGCATATGAATTAGTTATTAGACCACAATGTTTGGAACAGTCTCAAAGTTTCTGGGTCAACGGGGTCGAGGAACGTGGTTCACTGCTGGCGACTTGTGAGAGGTTTGTACACGTCAGAGTTGAAAATAACCCTGTGTACCCAGGTCGGGGGACGGCGTTCCTGGGTCTTGGGTCGATGCCTTCAGCTCTGTTTTCTGTGACTATAGTTTGGATAAATTTTCACAAACTGCAAGCACCACTCATCCAACAGAAATAAAATGTGTAAAAAAATTAAACAAGTAATGTAAAGTGATAGAGGAATTATTGCATGGACGACTTGCGTCCTTTATGAGGATGTTGTGACCCTATCTTGCTTCAAGGACATGTCAAATATGTTGTGTGTGGGGGTGGGGGTCGGGGGGGTGTTAGATGGGTTATTGACTAAACCTTGCATTGAATGTCAATGTAGCTATTCTCTTCTTGATTTATAAAGAAATGGGGAAGAGGCTAGTGAAGGAAAAAAAAATGAAGGTTTGGGATGTTTTTGTAGTTCCAAACTTCCTGTCTAGCCAAGCAGCCTAGTGGTTATGGCTAGTGAATGAAAAAAAGTGAAGGTTTGGGAAGTTTTTCTAGTTCTAAACTTCCAGTCTAGCCAAGCAGCGTAGTGGTTATGTTAGAATCATTTCTTATGAACATTGATGAAATATTAATGATATTTCTATCTCAATCTACATGGCAATTCCATTTTTCTTATTTTCAACTTTCTTTTACATTGTTTATTATCATGTCTGCTGCTCTCTGCTATTCCATAATGTTGTTGAACACCACTGATGTTGCCTCGCTTTGCTTATCATGATAGTTCTGAAGCAGACCAACACATTGCCAGATAAGCCATCAGCTGCTACTGCTCCTGCAACAGAACAGCCATCTACTAATTTACCTGCAACCAGGTAAAATTCATAAAACTTAAGTTGTCAATTAATCTCTTGCAAACAACTGCATTGTTTTAATGCTTGATTGTTGTTTTTTTTCGCAGTTCAGCATCAAGGCTGGCTTCCTTGCAAAAGCTTCCCCAGCATTTTCTGAAGTCTCTCCAAACAAAGAAGTCGCTTACCAAAAAGGTTATTGGCTGCTTCGCACGCGCTGTTTGTTTTTAACCACTTTTTGTTTCTTTTGTGACTGTTGTTTTGTTCTATAGGATGTTGTGGGTATAAACAAGTGGAGGTTTATGAAGCTGAAGGAACATATGCAAGAAGATATCGATGCTGAAAATGAAGCATATGAGAGGTATACACACAATGTTGGATTACTGGAGGAAACATTCTTTCCCATGGAAGATGCTGATGTCGAGCCTGACGCTGAAGCGACTTCTTCAGAAGAAGAAAGGATGGACTTGTTGGTTTCAGAGGCAAAGGTGAGGTTGAAGTCGGACAACGAAAGTGCTGATAGCTTCAAGGAGAGGGTTGCCACTATCTTGGACCAGAAGCTGAAGAAACTGCTTGAGAGTCAAAGCGTGAATGAGGATGACAAACCGTCTGATCCAAATCAGGATGATCATCCAAGCCCAATGAAGTTTAGCACAAAGCATAGGATGGAGAGAACTGTGAAACTGAACGAGCTGCTTGGTAAGCTGACAAGAGCACGGAGCGAGGAAGATCTGAAGCCTTGCCGTGATCTTATGGAGCAGCTTTTTGGAAAGGAGAACGGTGCATCTGTGGACATGCCAGACAGAATGGAGACGGAGCCCGGCAATCAAGAGCCAACTGCAGCAGTAGCACGGCCTTATTCGATCCCAAAGTTGTGCACTAGGATGGAGGTTGATGAGGACTTCGCCTCAAAGATCAATGATGAATTCTCCTCGTTGAGTCAGGTAGTGCAGCTATGAATCTGAACTCCTTTGAATCTATGATATGATGTGTGACTCAGTAGGGGATGTTGTCACTTAGCTCCTTTGATGTGTACTAACACAACAGTGTTATTTCATCTATGTGACCTGTCATTTAGTGTAGGCAGTGTAAGAAGTGTTTGGCTGTTCGCTGTGGAGCTGAAGCCAAAGCAGTGGCGGCAACTAAGGCGATGCTGCGTTTTCTTGTATCCTGTTTTCTTGATTTGTATTTATTCTGGTACATGACGATGTCAGACTCAAAGTTATATCGACAATTCTTGTGCCGCTAATGCATGACTTGTCTCAGCATCCTGAACAACGCTAATGCATCTTTCGAAGTATATGCTCCCACTAATTGGCTCAGCCTCAGCATCCTGCATTCTTAAGGGAGCCCCAAATTGTGAATTTGTGAAAAAAAAACATAGAACACGACCTTAAACAATTGCCAGTACATAAGGATTTGCAGACCGGGTGATCATATCAGTTTCAGACTTTCAGTTCACTAGACGAAAAGACAGTTTATTTTCTCCCGATACGATCTTGCCGTCATTCTTGTATTTCAAGGGACATAAACTGAAGGCAAACATCTGTTAGCGCCTGGCAGTAGTGTCGATCAGCCAAGGCGAGCGTCGTCTCCACCGTGGCTCCATCCACGCTCCGGCACAAGATGCCCTCGCACATCAGCTTGAGCCGCTCCATGCCGTACCGATCCGCCGCTTCGAGCAGATGCCGCACCATCTCCCTGTACTCGTCCCCGTCGAGGTTGCCGGGGAGCAGCAGCGTGTCGGTGTAGACGAAGTGAAGCAGAGCTCGAAAGACCACCGGCTGCATGTCATCGACGGCGATGCGCTCCATGGCCTTCTCCTTCATCGGACCGTAGAGCTCCGCCTTGAACACCGGCGACCGCGCAGCCAGCACCACCCTGTGCGCACGGAAGATCTCGCCTTGGACGTCCAGCGTGACGTCCGCGTTGTCCTGCTGGTTCAGCAGCAGGGCGCCCAGATGCTTGGCCAGGTCCGAAGGCGGCAGTCTGAGCCGGTACCACAGCGCTATGGCCTCCGGCACCCGCGCCTCGTCGGCGACAACGTCGACGACGCACTCGATCGTGAGCCGGTCGTCGCGTAAGTACGCCGACGCTTCCAGCTCGCTGCGCCGCATGAACGCGCGGGCGCCGCGCTTGTTCTTCTTGCCACGGTAGTCGAACATGACGAGCACCTCCTGACGGCGCACGGAGCTGGACAGCCCCGTGCCGCGGTCCACGAGGCGCAGGTCGTAGCGCGCCCACGCCCAGGCGTTCTTGCTCGTGAGCTTGAGGAACGCCGCGACGTACGGGCGGTGCTGCTGATTGAAGCCGCCCGGGTAGAAGCGGACGGTCCACCGGTAGCCGCCGACGGCGAACGAGCCCGACCGCACGTACTCGCCGGCGGCGAACCCCTTGATGAGGCTGTACCCGACGATCTCGAACTGGTGCGTCCCGCGGACGGTGCACCGCGGCGCTGGGCACGTCGACGGCGCCATTTTTAATTTGAGTGATTTTGAGTGATTTTGGTGATGGAGGTGTGCGACCGTGTGTGCGTACCATTTATAGACGACGACGGTGGCAAGTTGCAGAATTTCAATCGGCGATCGCGGTTATTGAAGAGAACAATGAATTTTTGGTTGAGGATTCCCATGTCTTGGGAACACGACGCGTCGTCCTCGTCCAAAACGGCAATTAAAACTACTGACCCCTCATGTTCTTCACTCATCAAGATCTGGACGCTGTGATCCGTTCAAATTCATGCACGAACACATTCTGGACCCCTCGTGTTCTTCACTCATCAAGATCTTGGTCTATATATACATTCGCATACACACAGTGATCTAGGCCACGAATAACGCGATTTCAAATCCACGTACTACACGGTACACTTTGCGAAGAAATATGGCTTTGCCAGCGAACACCAAGTCCACGAACACGACGGTGACCGTGCACGGCGAGCACCGGTTCGCCGTCGACGGGTACAGAGACAAGGTCCGCGCTGGGCGCGTCGGCAAGCTCCGCCCTAGGCGCGTCCTCACCTCCGAGACATTCGCCGTGGGCGGCCTAGATTGGGCCATCTGCTACCACCTCTTCGACGACGCCGACCCAGAGAGGGAACAAGATTACGTGTCCGTGTTCGTCAGGCTCGTGACGCCCAACGCCAGCGCGCAGGCGCTGTACGACCCCAGACTGGTGAACCCGGACACCGGCGTGCCGCGCTCGGTGCGCCGCAGTAAGGAGCCGGTGGCGTTCGAGGCGAACAAGGTGAAGAAGCGCGAGAGGGGCACCCGCATGTTCATGCCCAGGTTGAAGCTGGAGGCGTCCTACGTCCATGGTGACCGCCTCACCATCGAGTGTGTGCTCGACGCCGTGGAGACGTTCCTCTCGGAGACCACGGCGATCGCGACACGCCACCGCCCGACCTGTCGAGGCACCTCGGCGCGCTGCTGCTGCGGACGCCGGTTGGGATGGACGTGACCTTCGCCGTCCAAGGAGAAACGTTCCGCGCGCACCGTGTCGTGCTCGCGGCGCGGTCACCAGTCTTGAAGGCCGAGCTCTACGGCTCGGCGCTGGCGAAGGAGGTCGACGACGGCGCAAGTGAAGTTGTAGCCGTCGAAGGCATGGCGCGCGCCTCCGGTGTTCAAGACCCTGCTCCACTTCATCTACACCGACACGTTGCCCGATGACCTTCTGGGTGATCTTGGAAGGGAGGAGCACCAGGAACTCATGCGGGATCTCCTCGCTGGTGCGGATCGATACGGCATGGATAGGCTGAAGCAGATATGCGAGCTCGTTCTTGGCCCTCTTGGGAAACCACTTGATGCCGAGACCGTGGCAGCTGCGCTAGATCCAAGTGGGCAGCATCGCCATTGCCAAGCTCTCGGAGTCGGGGACGGCTGTGTTCAGTTCATGCCATCCGCTTGACTAGAAGGATGAGCGAAATATGCACGGTCACAACTCACAACTTGTTATCGTTTGTTCAGTTATGTGATGCCTGATGCTGGTCAAATATCTGATTTTTTTTTTTATTTACTACCCAAATTTAACCACTCATATTATTCAAAAAATTTATACAAACATAGTGAGTTAAATCATTGTTGAAGAAGTTTTATTAATAAACCAAACCAAGACAAAACAAATGATTGCATAATTTTTTTAATAAGAAAAGTGGTCGAATATGAAGTAAATAAATTAGACGTCTTATAATTTAGGATGGATGGAGTAAAAGATATCGGTGGATTCATTGTCGTCCCTATGGTTTGTATTTGATTTTAATTGAAATGAAATTGGATTGGAAATGTCTGTTATCAAAAGTTAATTGGAGACCAGCACACAAGTGAGCGAACTATGAGCGGCCTTGATGACCATCTTGCCCCACGTACGCCACCTTCAGCTCTCCGGTGTGGCTGTCCACGCAGACGGGCATGGCGAAGAGGTCACCGGCGTCCGCGACTCTGTCCTAGACTAGGCCATCCGCTACCAGTTACCACCACGCCGGAGCCGAGGTGGGCGTCGAAGCGTACGTGTCCGTGTTCGTCAGGCTTGTGACTCCCAACGCCAGCGCCCGGGCGCTGTACGACCTCAGGCACCGGGCTGCCGCCGCAAGGAGCCGGTGGCGTTCGAGGCGAGCAAGGCGAAGAAGCGCGAGAGGGCCGCTCGCATGTTCATGCCCAGGAGCAACGTGGCGGCGTCACAACACCGTACCTCCGCGGCGACCGACTCACCGTCGAACGCGTCCTCGATCGATCGACGTCGTGCGGGGAGACGTTCCTCTCGGAGACCACGGCGTCTCCATGAACCGCCAAGCGGCCACCGTGTCGTGCTCGCGGCGCGCGGTCACCAGTATTCAAGCTTCAAGGCCGAGCTCTCTGCCTCGCCGGCGGCAGAGGAGGAGGTAGCCGTCGACGGAATGACGCTGGATCCGGTGTTGATCGAAGACCCTCCTCCACTTCATCTACACCGATCGACGCGTTGCCCGATGATCTCCTGGACCTTCTTCTTGGCGCCAACGTCGATCAGCTTCCTCCGTCGGTCCCACGGGCCAGTTCCTCCAGCTCCAGCACCCGATCCGAGCTGGCGCTGCCTGCCATGCCAATGGACAGCTGGCACATTCAGCAACCGACTTGCGCATTGCCTTGTTGCAATTGTTGTTGAAATACCCCGCCCGCGCCCAAAACTAACCGTCGCAACGAACACCTTTTTTTTTTTTTTTTTCCACCCGAGATTACTCATTTCCATTAACTCAACGGAAATACAGAAGTGTTTAGAGTTTTCAGAAGAAGCAAAAGAGCAGGCAGTTCTGCGCCTAAGATGTAAAACCTGCTGACATGCAGCAACTAAACCCTGTTCTGACAACTTACTACTACGCATTGTAGACTAACTTGATTCAAGTACCCAAACAGATATCAAAACAATAACCAAGACATTGTAGCTAGAACTCTCCATCGACTCAACTGAAACATCAAAGAGAACGAATGGTCTTCAGATAACCATCTTGCTTCAGAACTGATTTTCAGAAGTTTGTCAGGTCTTGATCGTCCAGCCACCTTGCACTTGCTTGTTAAGACTCCGATTCCTCGTCTTCCATCATCTGCTTGTCAGCACCTTGAAGCAGCAGTATGTCAATTTGCCTTGCTGTCTGTTCACGCAGTATGTTCTTAGCAATTTCTAGCATCGAGTTAGCTCCAGAAACCCAGAATGCCTTGTCATCATCTACAAACAATCCTGCCCAGTACACCATAAATGAATGAGCTTGACAGAAGATCTCAACTGGATTTTTAATGATCTTATTATCAAAATTGCTTTGTTTCTAACTTTCCAAATAGTCCAACATATGGCTCCTATTCCTACAGCATGAAAGTCTTGCCCATAAGGTATCCAGAAATGGCACCAGTCCCAGATCAAAATTTTGAGGAATATTCGATGCTCCCACACAAATTGCAATGATTGACCACACTACTTTGGCTAAAGGACAGGTAAAGAATAAATGAGTAACAGTTTCAAATTGGTTACAAAAGCACAGCTAGTATCCCCTTTCCAATTTCTTTTATCTAAATTTTCTTTAGTCATAACTGCATCTCTAGAAATTTACCACAAAAAAATCTTTATTTTCTCAGGAATCCTACTTTTCCAAATAACTCTATAATAAGTTCCAGAATCAGAGATTGTCAGTGATTCATATAAAGATTTGACAGTAAACTTCTTCTTCTTATTGAGTTTCCACAAAACATTGTCAGGTTGTTCTTTGAATATGAAATTATTCATGTCACACAAAATATCATTCCAGCAACTTCTTAAAGAGAAATCCAGCCATCTTCTGAAACTGATCTTAGCACCATTCCTAACTTCAAGTACAAAGATCTGCTTGTTTTCAGCTACGAACACCTGCTCTCCTCTCTCCTCCCCATCGGAGCAGCACCGACTCCCGATCGAGCAAACCCACCCTCCTCGCCACCGCCACCGCCACCGCCACCGCCACCGACCGCGCCTCCGCCCCGGCTAGCGGCGATGGAGTCCTTTGCCGACCGGACGCACGTCCGCCTGCGGTACCGCGAGCACGACACGTACCTCCACGCCGACGAGGACGGGTGGGGCGTCTCGCTGAGCCCTCTCACCGCGCGTCGCTGAACACGGCATGGACGGTGCACCTCGTGACGCTACCGGAGACGGGCAACACCTGGGTCCTCCTCCACAGCGCCGCCTACGGCCGCTACCTCGGCGTCAGGAACGAGTACCTGCCGCATCGTCCAGTGCCTCTACGACGCGCCGCTGCAGGCTGACGTCATGTGGGAGGCGCTGAGCACGCAGGACGGGAGTGGGGACGTGTTCCTGTGCCCACTCCGGGACCAGAACCCCATCCAGTGGAGCAAGACGCCTTGGAATGTCGAACTGATCCCTCTCAGAGTTGAGCCGCCACAAGTTCCTGAACAAATGTCGGTGAGTTTGGTTTGGTCCCGCTGGTTACAAGTGTTGGTGTAACCGTGACACTGATGGAGTAATCGACGATGGAGAACACGCTGTGGTGGAAGCAAAGGCGGGAGAATTTGGTTTGAATTGAGTCAAGCTGGAGCGGAACGTGGGGATGCGGTGAGCGCGCCCACGACACGGCAGTTCTCTGTAGCGTTGTTTTTTCAGTGTCTTGTGTCTAGTTTTAGCGTGTGTGTGTGTTTAGCTAATTGGTGTTTGTAAGCTATGAGTATAAGTAGATGGGAGTTTGTGGAGTCGAGTTATCGAGTCGGTTGCCGAAGAGGCACCTTGTATCTTGAACAAACCAAAGTGAAAAAGGGCACTGTCATCCCGGGCGACCACCGGGCGGTTCCTAATTTTTCTTGTGCGTTCTTGCTTGATTCGATCGAGTTGTTTCACTAATCCACATACAACGTTGATTAGAAATCCTTGGCCAACAACAAGTTCCGATCCAGTTCCTGTGTGGTGGTGATGCGGTCCTGTGTAGGCTGTGCTTCCTAGTGCGCGGGAAGGGTGTTCCAGGCAACTCGTGTGTAGGCTGCGCTCCATTGATCCTAGTTCGGTCATATCTCGCCTGGCGCGTCCGCTGGAACCCCGAACAGAGGTTGAAGACGACCAAGGGAAAGGGAAGGGGAGACGCCGAGACCTGGGTGGGCTTCGGAGTTCTGAGTTGGGGCTTTGCCTTGGGGGGTCGGGGTTGGGGGTGCACGTGTATGGGCATTGGGCCGTATCCCGTGTGGCTTGTTATAGGCCCATCAACCAGCCTTAGGGCGTCCGCCGCACCCGGGCAGGTTGGGGACGCTGGCGGCTCTGCGTCGGCACGCCGGCTCCCTCTCCGGCCTTCGGGCCTTCCTCTCCACTTCTCCCGCCTGCCGCCTTCCGCCCATAGCCCCCTCTCCCCATAGCCCCCTCTCGGTCTCCTGTCTGTGTGGTGCTGCGCTTGCACACGGCTGGCGAAGCGAACAAGCAACCAACGGCAGCGGGCAAGGAGGCCAGCCATCGCTCCCCACCGCTCCCATAGATGTTTTTATTTAGATTTGAATCGAGCTAATAGGTTTGCAAAATGAGCGAGCTGCCAAATTTTGGACATTGCACAATATGATAGAAGATAAAACATCTAAATTCACAGATTGATAACAAAAGTAGACGGAAACATGGCAATGACTGAAGCTGCAAGGCTATATGCGAAAAGGATATTAAGAAAAAACTCATGCTTATACCCAATCTAACTGGCTGATCTTGTTATAAATATTTAATTGTTTCAACACTTGCAAAATCGCAATATATCAATTATTTCATTTGTTTCTTTCAAATTCAGCGGCAATGGAGTTGCACCACCCGGACACTGATGCACCATAGTGGAATGCGGGAGTAAGACTGCTGAGGAGAATAGATGGTAGAGCATTTTTTTTTTTTTTGAGATTACACGATTACAACGCAGACGCTCAACATGCACGCACACTCACCCCTATGAACACACGTACGCAAAACCCTATCCCTATGAGCACCTTCGAAGGGGCGAGCCGGCAAATCTTGAAGTTCCGAAGTCACCCTGACTGAGCAAGCAATTTGGTTTTGCTCTACCAATTAATAGATGTCATGCAGGCTATATATAGATGGTAGAGCATGGGATGACTCAATTAGGGTGCGTTTGATGTGGGGCGCAAGGGTGGCCCGGCCCATGAGCCTAGCTGTGGCCAGACATGGCCAGGCCCAGCTGAGGCACCCATGTGTGTTTGATTGGGTTTGGCACCAAATCCCAGCCCAATACCTTTTTTTGTTTGATTGCTCGACACGGCCGGACCCAACAAACAACTACCATCAACTACCACTTTGAGATCATGTTTGAATTGAGCCAGGCCCAAACAGCCACCAACAGAGTTCAGTTCACATAGAATGAAGGCAAAATAACAGCAAGCTTGATCAATGAATGATGGTTACAATAACAACCTCAGACTAATTAAGTCAGTAACTAAGGACTCATTGCTGCAAGTTCAGTAATAGCAAAGGCAAAATAACAGCATAAAACACAAAGGAGCAGCTCACCCCTCTTCTAATTCTTGTCATCACAGGCCAAAGTTCATGTCATCATTTATGCCCACAATTGGATTAACTCAAGACTAGAGGTCATGGAAGAACAAAGCAACTGATATGCACATCAGTTTTATGGAACAACATAGCTTACCATGACCACCGGGTACCCCAATCTCACCATCAGTTGCACCATCGGGCAACCGAACATAAGGAGCAAGCTCGGGGGTGGATCTAATGGTTTGGCAGCCCTATAAGCTGCAAGTGCCTCACAAAATGTGTTGTACTTTTTTTGTACATAGCTCCATCATACCGAAGAACATGTTTGCTACACTCATGCCAACTGGAATAAATCCTAGGAACCCTCCCTTCGAACACCACATAGTACCTTGCCATTGCTGACAAAATAACAAAGCAAGTTAAAGTTTACTATGAATGTAAACCATTGGAGTAGTCATGGTTTGCAGTTTGGCCTTAGCTTTGCATCATTGGCCCCATTTTTGGTCTCAACATTTAACGGTGGTGGTTTCGATAATGTACTATGGTCATTGATGGCTGCATTTGCAAATTGGAATAGGGAAAAAAAATAACCAACGGTGGAGACAAAGACATGGCGGTCATGGAATCGGAACCAACGGTTGTTGGCCATCAGCTTGGGTTGTTCCCATTTGTTGCCAAGCAGCTAATGATTCAGATTTGATGACGGACATGTAAAACCAGCAGGGAAGACCAAAACAAACCATCAACAACTTCAAAAATGCAGCCATCTCTCAGTACTCTATTTGCATCACAAACCATCTCAAGTACCCACTTAAGTCCACCAAGAATAACAAGCAACAACATAACAAATACCATAAGGATCCGGATAAGTAATAGTGAACTGAGAAATAAATATAAGAAAAACAAATGCCAGTTCCAGCCATGAAGCTGCCAACGAGAGGCAAAGATAAAGTGCATTACAACACCTGAAATTCATAAAGACTACCGATTACCCAAATGTACCCACCCTCATCCAAAAATAGAACCCAAGATCCCATGTCTCGCCATCACCGTGTTAGTTGCACAAAAGCTGCACCTACACCTACACCTAAGTGTGGTCAAAATAGGAGAGAGTGGTCGGGAGGTGGAGGAACTATGCATCTCCATTCAACCCCCTCTAATCCATCCTGGTGCACTACTCATAGTAGTTCTTAGGCAGGTAAGTCCTTAGCCGGATGTCCCCGTGGGGCGGTCATGTTGATGAAACCGGTGGCAAGGGACTTGTTCTCCGGGAGATAGGTGTATGAAACTATCGGGGCTTCGGTGGTGAAGGAGGGCATCTCCATAACCACAAGGTGCTGGGCAGGGTCAACATGAGCAGGGGCGGTCTCCCTAAGAGCATTGGCCACATTGTTGACAAAGATCGGTCATGTTTGTCATCATGATCATCTCATCCTCGAGAGAAAAGATTGGCCTCTTCCTCTTGCCACCAACAGGTGGAGTGAGCGACTCACACTACTACTGAAATGATTTTACGTGGCGGACTTTTTGATTTTCCGTGGCGGACATTAAAACCGCCACGCAGCTAGGGTCACGGTTAATCGGCGTGGCGGGCAAATGTCCGCCACGCCAAAATCGATAACCGTGGCGGTTATTTAACAATGCCCACCACGGAAAATAGAGATTAACCATGGCGGTCTTCTTACAATGCCCGCCATGGTAAATAAAATAAAAAATAAAAAGAAAAGAAAAATCAATCACGAAACCCTAACGGGCCGGATGCGGGCCTCCGGGCCCGTTAGGGGTTTAGGTGTCCCGCCGCCCGGCACCGTGACCCGCTTCGCCGGCCGGATTCGCTCGCTTGGCCGGCCGGATCCGCTTCGCCGCCGCCGGATCCGCGCGAAGCTCCACCGCGACCGCGCCGGCGTGGAGAGGGCGCACCGCCGGGACGCGCCTTGGATCCGCCCTCGCTTTGATGCGCCGTCGGCGCGCCTCCACGGGCCGCCGCCGCCGCGGGGGTCGGAGTGGGTCGCCGGATCCTCCACGGGCCGCCGACGCCGAAGTCGCCGCGGATCCGCTGAGCTAGGTCGTCGCCGCTGAATCCGGCGGCCGGAGGCGGATCGCCGTTGCCGCCACGCCGCGCTGCGCCAGCCGCCGAGAGGGCGCGCCGCGGAGATCTGCGCCGCCACGCGCCACGCCGCCACGAGCCACGCCACCGCCGAGGGAGAAAGGGGAGGGAGGCCGCCGCTGCGCCCTTGGTCGCCGTCGCGTCGGCGCCCTTGGATCCGAGAAGGAGGGAGAGGGAGGGGGGCCGGGCGACGGGAGGGGAGGGAGAGGGGGTGTGAGGCACGTGAAGGGAGAGGTGAGGAAGAGAAGTGAAGTGTTGGTATATATATTTTCGCCACGATTTTTCGTGGCGGGCATTAAAAAAGCGCCACGGTTAATCGATTAACCGTGGCGGTTTTTTCCCGCCCGCCCGCCACGGTTAATAGGGATTAACCGTGGCAGTTTTCCCGAGCAGGGGGGGTGTCAGGCCACCTATTTTCCGTGGCGGTTTCTCAAATGCCCGCCACGGAAAATAAAAACCAACACCTCGTAAAAATCAATCCTGTAGTAGTGTCGGTTTCTTACTTGCCCTCCCCAAACTCGTAGAGGCATGTTTTGGATCGAAGCGGTAGTAGTGAAACCCTCAATCTTTGCAAACAACACTGCTCGCATTGTTAGTCCCCAGGGCCTCAGTAGAACCTAGTGCAAACCTACCAGTGGCCAAGGAAATACCAAAGATGGCTTCCATCTCTGTGTAGAATCTGATAGGAGTGTTCAAGAACTCTGCATCCTTAGGGTGATCCTGCAGCCATGTATATAGAATTACATAAACATGCTATAGACAGTATGGTTACAACTAAGCAGTGACTCAATTTCTACCTTGCAGTGCCCAGTGTAGTGGTCAATGTCAAGCATAATTGCATTGACAGTGGAATTCCAAAGTGCCCCATTCAACTCCTTCAGCTTGGCCACCTTACCCCACTTCTACCTCCATTTCCTCAAGTGGTTGAACGACGTACCAGTTCATGGTATGGGAATAACATGGAATGTCGTTCCCAATCGCGATGGAACGTGTTCCCGATCGCGATGGAACTTGTCTCAGACAAAGACAGAACGTTGAGCAGCTAAGCGTCTCGTACTGTCATCAAGTGTGAGTCAAACACTAAGCTGAGATCTATCCTATGGAACCTTGAGCGGCTGAAGCGTCTCGTAAAGCTGAGATCTATCCATCCGCCGGCAAGAGAGAATAGGGCAATAGGCTCAAGCGGAGCCATATATGTGTCCGAATCCAAAACGTCAATTATTCTGGGACGGAGGGAGTACTAGAAATGTTTACAGCAGGCTGTTCTACCTATTGCCCAAAAAGAACTTGGTTCTAATGCTTACGTAGGAGTAATTTGCAATATTCATTGCAAGTCCTATATAAAGCATGCCGTGTCAAAAACTTCAAAAATATATGTATATAGTGTGTAGTCAAAATTTTTTTAGTAAATCCACCTTATTGTGATCAACATCAGTTTTGTCTGTGCCCAACTTCCTGTAGTTAGATCTTTTCCTAAATCAGAAAAACACGAGAAACCCTAGCTGCCGCCGCCGCCGCCGCCGATGGGTAAACGACCGCGTTACGCTGCCCCCGGCCGGTTACACTCGACTTCCTCCGTCTGTACCATTCGCCGCCTCATACAGGACGGTGACCTGGCCGTCCCCGGCTCCTCTGCGGAGGACGTCGCCCACACTCTCCGCAACCACAGCCCCGAGCTCCGCCGCAAGAAGCTCAAACCCTTCACGGCAGCCGTCCGCCGCGTCCTATCCACCATCCCCTCTCCATCCTCTGACTTCGAAAACGATGACGACTCCGCCTGCCGCCGTCGACACCAAGGTGCCCACGCCACCATCTCCTCCACCACCTCTCTCTCGGACGAATCCGCCCACCCGCCGCCTCCACCCCTATTTCGATGCCACCAAGACCATGCTTCGCTCCCAGTACGCCTCGCATTCGTCCAGACAGAACCAGGGCACCAACCAGCAGCTGGAGATCGAGATGACCACTGAGAAGGCTCGCCGCCTCGTCACATCTGATTGTGGAGGCGGCGGTGACGATGCCAAGCCAGAGGCTCCGGTCTCCGAAGGAGTGGTCAATGGGGACAAGGGGCCGAGTTTTGCTGATCTCGGCGGGATGGAGCAGGTGTTAGAGCAGCTTCTGGTAGAAGTGGTGGTGCCCCTGTGCAATCCGGAGCTGCCGCATTACCTTGGGGTTAGGCCTGTTGCTGGGCTACTGCTGCATGGACCGCCAGGTTGCGGGAAGACCACCCTTGCACATGCCATTGCCAATGAGACTGGTGTGCCGTTCTACAAGATCTCAGCCCCAGATATCGTGTCTGGAATATCTGGTATGTTTTCTGACACTTGCATCACAGTTGAAAAATTCCGATGCTACTTATTTGGACAAAGTCCCATATCATTTGCATTGTGATGCATGAATAGTACACTGAAAAGGTTGATACCTTCAATCCGGCTGTAATCATGAAATCATTATCTTTCTGAATATCTGCTGAAGGATATGCAGTTTTTGTCCCTCAACTTGTGTCCATGGTCTCATGCTCCTGATAGATAAAGTTGTGTGTCAATATTGTTCATGCGGAACACATCACACATAATGCTTGTGTTCTTGCAGGAGGTTCTGAAGAAAACATCAGGAGCTTATTTCAGAAGGCATATAGGACTGCTCCCTCAATTGTATTCATAGATGAGATAGATGCAATTGCATCCAAGAGGGAGACTCTGCAACGAGAGATGGAGCGACGAATAGTTACCCAGTTGATGACATGCATGGATGAATTCCACCAGAATATTGGTGGTGATGGTTCTGATGCCGATTCATCTGAAAAGAAACCAGGTTATGTTATTGTCATTGGAGCTACAAATAGGCCTGATGCTGTGGATCAAGCTCTTCGAAGGCCAGGAAGATTTGATCGAGAGATATATCTTGGGGTTCCAGATGTGAATTCAAGGAAACAAATACTGATGATGCTTGCTCGGAAGCTTCGACTTGAAGGCCAATTTGACTTTTTAAAGATAGCAAGGGCCACAGCAGGTTTTGTTGGTGCTGACTTGAAAGCATTAGTCAATAATGCAGGGTATCTGGCAATGAAGAGAATAATTAATAAAAGAAGAGCTCAGTATTGTTGTGAGGTAAAGGGAAAATGGTGGAAGCAGCAGTCTTGGGATGCAGGGGAGATGGAGAGTGGATATGTTACCATGAACGACTTTGAGGTAATACCTTTTACATATAGAACTCACGCCAAGAATCCTGTTTTAGTTAACCCATTGCAAGCTGGATTTAGTTTGTAGCTTGATCTGTTTCCATAAAAATCTATGTAATTTTCTCTCCACTATTAACTTTCTGTTGTTTAAGATGATAAATTTTGCAATATTGAAACAGATTGATACCTTTTCCTTCCCAGCTGCGTTCATGTACTGTAGCCACCAGTTTCTCACCAACTTGCTTCTGCTATTGGAGTTTTTATAGATTATTGTGGACTATACAATTTAAAATTACATATGCATTTTCAGTTCTCATGCTTTTCTTTTCTCTCTCTGAATTGATTCACTTTACTTGCTGAAGGAAGCAACAAAACTGGTCCAGCCCTCTTTGAGGAGGGAAGGATTTTCTTTCGTTCCTGATGTCACGTGGGATGATGTTGGAGGTCTTGATTCATTGAGGAAAGAGTTTCACCGCTACATAAGATGTATTAAGAGCCCTGAAGATTGTGATGTGAGTTATGTTGCACTAACAATCCCATCGGAATTTTTACTCTTGTTGGCATGGTGCCTTTAGTGTCTGGCACATTTTGCACTTCAGAACTGAACTACAGACATCTATAGTGTTTATTTGCAATACTTTGTAATATCTATAAATCTTTCATAAAGTAATGCGTAGTTTTGTTCCATGTCTAAGGTATTTGGAGTGAGCATGCAAGATGGATTCCTGCTGTTTGGACCTCCGGGTTGTGGTAAAACACTCATAGCAAAAAGCAGTGGCACATGAGGCAGGGGCTAATTTTATTCATATTAAGGTAACTGGTGTTTGCCTTTCCATTTTTTCACCTTATCAAGTTCACACAAATAATCCTAACATAACTCTTCTTCTGGAACCAGGGGCCTGGGTTATTGAACAAGTATGTTGGGGAGAGTGAATCAGAAATTAGGAAAATATTCAACCGAGCACGTACGAACGCCCCATGCATTGTATTTTTTGATGAGGTAAGGGATTTTGTGTAGCTGTCTTTACTATATATTATGTTCAGGTAAAATATGTGTCAAACGCTTTTTAACAAGTAGGGATGCTTCATGTGCTGGGTGTGAAACTGTTTTTATACATATAATTCAAGTGTTTATCCCCTTTCATTTGACAGGTAGATGCATTGACAACAAAAAGAGGTAAAAAGAGGGGGTTGGGTTGTTGAACGACTCCTAAACCAGGTTTGAATTCTTTGGAACATTCTCAAAACCTTTTTGTTTTCCTTGCCATTGCTTTTCTGATGTTTGTTATCTGGCTCTTCTGCCTGCAGTTACTCGTTGAACTTGATGGTGCTGGTCAGCGGAAAGGTGTCTATGTGATAGGAGCTACAAACAGGTAACTATCAGCTTCTAATGCACCTTTTTTTGTACACATTTAACCCTGAATGGAATGCCAATAACTGTAGCCCCTTTCTGATGCAGAATTGATATGATAGATGATGCTATCCTACGGCCTGGTAGATTCGGGAAGAAACATTATGTACCTTTACCTGGTGCTCGCGAAAGGGTTTCAATATTAAAGGCACTAGCTCAACGCACACCCGTCTCATCAACTGTTGATTTGGATGTGTTGGCACTTCGAGATGAGTGCAGCAATCTCACTGGTGCCGACCTAGCATCACTGGTAATTTATGTGATATCGTGTCAAATAGACCTCTGTTTGAATTTGCCCACAGGTGCATTAGTGAAGTTTATAAAAATGCAGATTCTTTTTGGCTCTCAGGAATGCATTCTGGCTAATAAGTGTTGTAATAATTGCAGCACTCTTCTGTGTGATGACAATTGATGATTTTAGAACATGCAAGAAATGGAACTAACATGCTTTTTTCATCAGGTGGATGAGGCAGCCATGTTAGCTATGGAAGAGAGATGGAAAATCCTTGATAGTGAGGCATCAGTGAGTCCATCTTGTCTGATTGAGCTATCACACTTTGAACAAGCCTTATCGAAGGTGAAGCCATCAGTATCCAAAAGGTATGTGCAGGATGACATCTTGCTAATCTCTGTTGACCATTGTGACATATCAGCTGATTTCATCCATGGCTCTTTCCTCTTGGTTACAGCAAAGGAAACATTATGAGAAATTGCGCAAGAAATACTTGTCAACAACCTGATCAGATCACCATACATCCATCTTGTATGTGTGTGTGGCACAAACTATGCCATCGCTGCCTATGAAAATGGTTCTGCTGGCACTGCAGATGCTAATTTAAGTCTTGGTTTTCCTTATTTGTACTTGTACTGTCTTCACCTACTAGATTTTTTTTAACGACTACAAATTTGTGCATTACAATCATGCTCGAAATATATTGATAAACCATATACCAGACAGGCCGAGAGGCTTATTTTATTCTATCAGCGCAGATTTCATCTTAGGTCATCATCAATAAATCCTATGTTCAAGATTAGAAACAGAGTCCAGAACTCGATGGGTGAGTAAAGAACACGAGGGGTCACAGGTTAATTTGCACGTCGAGGAGGTTGCGCCGATTAAACTTCTTCAACTTGCGCCGCCCGCCGTCGTGTTTGGACGTCCGATCCATCACAATTCACAAATGGCGTCGTCGACGTGCCTGGCGCCGCCGTGCACCGTCCGCGGGGGACGCACCAGTTCGAGATCGTCGGGTACAGCCTCATCAAGGGCTTCGTTGCGGCGAGTACGCAGTCGGGCTCGTTCGCCGTCGGCGGCTACCAGTGGACCGTCCGCTTCTACCCGGGCGCTTCTCTGCAGCGCACCGTCCGTGCGTGTTGGCGTTCCTCAAGCTCACGAGCAAGAACACGCCACGGCGTGGGCGCCCTACGACCTGGCGCCTCGTCGACCGCGTCATGGGGCTGTCCCCTCCGTGCACCGCGCGGCAGATCGAGCCCGTCGTGATCGTCTACTCGGTGCCGCCGCCGCCGCCCGGCAAGTGCAAGAGCAAGCGTGGTGCCCGCGCGTTCATGCAGCGCAGCGAGCTGGAAGCGTCGGCGTACCTACGCGACGACCGGCTCACGATCGAGTGCGTCACCTAGTTTTTTGAACCGGACCGGAGGTCGAACCGGTGAGACCTTCGGTTCAATGGTTCATTGGTCCAACCGTTTAGAACCGTTTGAACCGCCAGTCCGATAAGAATGGACCGTTTCATCGAACCGGTCACAAATACTTTGAACCGGTGTGTATATATATATGATTTAATTAATAATTGACATTCAAGCAATACATATATAATATATAATTGACTGATGACAGATGCAACAACACAATTTAATTGTACCACGGCCTCACAGCTCACACATGAAAATATCGCCATATAGCATGACATTGTCTGAAAATTCAAAATACGAAGTGTGTGATTTAACACAAGGTTCATCTTCACACTGACACACACAGCCATAAGGTTCACAGCAACATAGTCTCACAATGACAGGTTCATAAATTCAAATATAAAAATTAACCAGTTCTGGACATTGCTTATATAATCTAGAGCCAAATGAATTGGTTAGATGGAATGGAACAGAGCATGAAAAGCAAATGAATTGGTAAATGGAATGGAACAAAGCAGATCAGTAGAGCCGTGGGGAAACAAACAGAGGCACCCAATCCTCACCATTAGCAACCATTCTCTGATTCATGCCTTCAACAATCAGCACCTTGGAGTCTTGGACGGACCAGAGCATATCAGCAGAGCCAAGGTCTCGCTCCCGCCCGCCGCGGCGCCGTTCATGGCCGTAGCTCCGCCCGCCGCGCTGCCAAAGCACAGCACAGCGCCGCGGCGCCGCCACCGGATACAGCTCCGCCGCCTCGCCCCGACCGCCCGGCGCCGCCGCCCGGATACAGCTCGACGCCTCTTCCACGACCGCCGCGGCCGTCTAGCTCGGAGCCCCGGACACCGCCGCCCGTGACATCGAAACCACAAGGGCACTTCTTCATCTAATGTCGAAGCTAAAGATCCTTTGTTTGCTGAGTTTGCCAAAGATGACTTCAAGTTTCTGCGGAGGGCTAAAAAGCGTATTAGCTCTCGTACTCGGTCGCTATGCAAGAAATATTTTGACCAATATTGGCATGTGAGTGGTGGGGAGCATTGCTTTGAGAAGGTGAAGAAAAGATGGAAGCAGTAAGTGGTTTTTCTCGCCTTTTTGCTTGTTCTTTGTGATTTCTGTTACGTTGTTTTCTTCCTTCTAAATTTTGATAGATTGAGATTGAATATATGCAGGAAGAAGAGAAGAGAAAGAAGCGTATAGAGGAGGAGGCTCTCGGGGCTCGAGATGATGATGTTCGTGAGAGGGACTTGTAGATGTAGATGTAGTTCTTCTTAGGTTTTTATTTTTGAGTGATTTGGTGAGGAAACTTTTGTAAGTTAAGTTAATACTTGGTGATGTTTTTAACTAAGATCCATCCCGCGCAGGTGTTTCGAGCTGAAGCCTACGCAGGATGTTGCCACTATTATGCCTTTGATGATAGCTAGAGGAAATTACGTGTTTGAACCTTCGAATTTTTGGAATGTCGAGAATCTGTTGGTGAAGTAGATATTGATTCCTTTGTTGGAAGAAAACTTGAAGGTTTAAAAATTAACTATGGAAAACCTCGAGTTGTTGATTTTAGTAACTTTACAATGTGTGAGATGATATTTAATTTGATGAAAAGTTGTATTTTGGAAAAGTTGTGTTTTGAAAAAGTTGTGTTTTTTATTTTTGTTTAGTCGTCGGGGCTCAAGTGCTTCTCCGAATTATCTTTCCGAGGATGTTTTGAGGCAAGAAGTGGACAATATAGTTAACGAGGCTTTGGAAGAACTTTTGGTGGAAGTTAAAATTTTTTTTTTGCGAAGGTGTAGCGACAAACTTTGCTTACAAAGTTGAAAAATTTTTCTTTAGGAATTGAAAACGTCGTCCCCTTTTCTTTTTTTGCGAAGGTGGGGCGACAAACTTCGCTACGGTTGAAAATTTTCCCTTAGGAATTGAAAACGTCGTCCCCTTTTCTTTTTTGCGAAAGTGGAGTGACAAACTTCGCTACGAAGTTGAAATTTTTCCCCTTAGGAATTGAAAACGTCGTCCCCTTTTTCTTTTTGCGAAGGTGGAGCGACAAACTTCATTTGAAGTTGAAATTTTTCCCTTAGGAATTGAAAAACGTCGTCCCCTTTTTTTTTTTTTGCGAAGGTGGGGCGACAAACTTCGCTACGAAGTTGAAATTTTTCCCTTAGGGATTGAAAACGTCGTCCCCTTTTTTTCTTTTTGCGAAGGTGGGCGACAAACTTCGTTTCACGAAGTTGAAATTTTTCCCTTAGAATTGAAAACGCCGTCCCCTTTTTTCTTTTTTGCGAAGGTGGAGCGACAAACTTCGTTTCGAAGTTGAAATTTTTCCCTTTAGAAAATCGTAGGTAGTAATTTTTGAAAATTGCACCTACTTTTTGTTTTATTCGCCGATGTAAGAATGTTATGTTCTTCGGTGTTTGTTTTTATGAATTGACATAAAATGTAAAGGAACATAAAATGTAAAGGTAGCCATGGTTGGGGAAACTACGTTCTCATTTATATTGATATGAGAATTTACAATAGAGAGCGCCTCGTTAAAAATCACTCACCCTACGAAGGGCTTCCCCGAGTGGAAAAAGAGTGCAGCTCTTTTACAATTAAAATGTAAACTTTGCTTGAAAGTAAATGATCTTTGCTATCTATTTACATATTCACAAGAGAAGCTCTTATCTTCTAAGGATAGTACTTACGAAGGTCTTGGATATTCCATGTGTGGCTCAACTCCTCTCCCTTCAAGGTTTCCAAGTGATATGATCTGGCTTGTTTGATTTTGAGATGATGAATGGTCCTTCCCATTTTTGCTGGAATTTTCCTTTGTGTCTTCATTTCTTTTTCTTTTGAGTACGAAATCTCCCGGCTGAAGAGTTCTCTTCGATTACTTTTTATTGTACCATCTCGCTTGTTTCTCGCTTGATACTTGCTTAAGTTCTGCGTAGGCTTCGTTTCTTTCTTCTTCGAGTAAGTCTTTGCTTGTCTTTAAATCTTCTTCGCTTATCATTTGTACATTAGGTCTTGGACCTTCGTCTTGAAGTTCTTCCCGAGTCATAGCTTCTTCTCCATATAGGAGTGCGAATGGTGAAAACTTTGTAGATCTTGTGGTTGTCGTGTTGTGACTCCAAACTATTATTGGGAGTTCTTCGATCCACTTTCCCTTTGGTAATCCCACAAGATTTCTTGATATTCCGGTGCGATTATTCTATTTGCTCTTTCAACTCGCCCGTTTGATTGCGGATGTTTTCTTGATGCGAAGCATAGTTGGATTCCAAGATTTGTACAATATTCTCCGAAATCCTCGCTATCAAAGCGTGTTCCATTGTCTAAGGTGATGTGTCTTGGGACTCCAAATCTGCGAGATGATATTTTGCCATAAAAACTTTTTCATTGTTGCCGAGGACATGTTTGTTCTTCGGCTTCGCCTCAACCCATTTTGTGAAGTAATCAATCGCTACCATCGCTGCGTATTTGAAGTTCCCTTGAGTTTGTGGTAACTTTCCAATTATGTCAATTCCCCCATCTTGCTAACGGCCAAGCTGGTTCTATTTGTTGAATTGGGTTTGTTTGGTGCATGTGTCTTGTTTGCTGAAATTTGACAATTGTGCAAGTCTTGATTATTTCCTTGCTATCTTTTTTGAGTCAAGTACAAAAAAACCTTGTCCGAAGGCCTTCCCGCCGATTGACCTTGGTCCGGCATGAATTCCGCGGGTTCCTTTGTGAATTTCTTGTAATATTTCCTTTCCTTCTTCGCTTGAAACACATTTTAGCAATGGTTCGCATGTGCCATGCTTGTAAAGTTGATCATTGATGATTTTGTAATTCCTTGTTTTGTGCCTCATTCTTACTTCATCAACTTCACTTTACGGTTCATAAAATCCATTTGAAAAGCTATTATTGGTGATCTCCAATCTTCGCCTTCTATTATGTGAATATTTCTTGGTTCTTCCATCTTTGCTTGAATTGATGATTCGATAATACTTGGTAGAACACATTTGGTGGTAGCTTGATTTTTAAATGCGGCTTTTACAATTGTGTCTGCTTCTTCATTGTTTGTTCTTGAGATGCTTCTTAATGTGAAACCTTCAAAGTGCCTTTCCCGATCTCTTAAATGTTGTAGATATCTTGCCAACTCGGGGTCTTTTGCTTTGTAACTTTTTTTCTATATGCGGCTACAACTTGTGAATCTGTTTTGATCGGTAATTTTGATTCCCATTGCTCTTGCCTTGCGAAGCCCTAGTAGTATCTTGTTTCATATTCTACGATGTTGTTTGTACATTTGAACTCCAATCTTCTTTGCATATCTCATTTTTACTCCCGGAAGAAGTTATGATTGCGCCACTCCGCGCCTCGAGGAGCCCCCATGCACCATCACAATTGATTGTCCATTCTTGACAAATCATTGTCCATTCTTGGGCTTCTTTTTTGTTCTTCTAAATTTGTAGTTGGAGTCCAATCTGCAACAAAGTCTGCTAGAACTTGTGACTTGATAGCTGTTCTTTTTCAAATTCTATGTAATATTGAGATATTTTCGCTGCCCATTTTCCCAATCTTCCGATGATTTGGTACTTTGAAGAACATCTTTGAGGGGATGATTTGTTGGTATTTTGACTTTGTGTGCTTGAAAATAGTGTTTCAGTTTTTCTTGTTGCCATTAGGACTGCATATGCTATCTTCTCGATCTCTGAATAATATATCTTCGAACCCGAGAGAGCTTCGGATACAAAGTATATTGGCCGCTGTTTCTTGATGTGCTCTTCTATATTTTCTTGCACTAATATCGCACTTCTTTGCATTCTTTGATCTTTGAGATGTATAACAACAATTCTTCTTGTGGACTTGGGCTTGCCAAAGTTGTTGGATTTGATAGATATTTCTTTATCTCTTCAAAGGCCTTTTTTTGCTCTTCTCCCCATCACGAAGGTCTTGTTTGAGTTTTTAATGCTTGGAAGATTGGGAAACTTTTTCGGTGACTTTGATATAAATCTGTTTAGCGAAGCCAATCTTAGGTTAGTTTTTTGAATGTCTTTGATGCTTTTGGAACTTGTGTTTCCATCTTTGCTTTGACCTTCTCTGGATTTGGGTCGATTCCTTTTGATGATACAACACATACCAGAATTTTGCCTTTCGACCCGAAGGTGCATTTTTCTCGGATTGAGCTTTAAGTTTGCTTTTCCGAAGATTAGAGAAGGTTTCTTTGAGATCTTCGATGTGCTCCTCTCTTTTCTTGCTTTTTACAATTACATCATCAACATATGCGAGTAAATTTTTCCCCAATTTATCTTTTCGATCTTGTTGAAGTCATTCGATGAAACTTGATCCGCATTACGGAAGCCCCTCAGCCATTCTTTGGAAACAATATGTTCCAAACGGAGTGATGAAACTTATTTTTCTTCGTCTTCTTTATTCATCCAAATTTGATGATAACTCGAGAAACAATCCAGAAACTTAACATTTCACTTCCCGCCGCTTGGTCAACTAATGTGTCAATTCTTGGTAGTGGGAAGTTGTCTTTTTGGGCAGCTTTGTTTAAATCGCGTGAAATCGATGCACATTCTCGATTTCAAGTTCTTTTCCTGACCATGACTATGTTTGCAAGCCATGTTGTGAATCTTACTTCTCTTATGACCTTCGCGTCTAATAGCCTTTGTACTTTGGCTTTTGCAAAGAATTGTTCCGTCTTGAAAGTTTTCTTAACTTCGCTTCTTTGGTTTGTAACTTGGGTCAATGTTTAGTTTGTGTTTGATGATGTCTCTGGCGACTCCTTCTAAATCTTTTTGCCGACCGGCGAAGACGTCTTGATTGATTCTCAAGAAGTTTATAAGGTTCTTTTCTTCTTCTTCGTTGAGATCATTTGCGATGATCACTTTTCTCGTCAGTAGCATCGGATCTAGCGGAACTTCTTTTGTTTCTTTTTTGTTGCAAATCTTCGCTTTCTTCTCAAGCCTCGCATTTTCTTTTTCTTCTTGCTCTTCTTCATCTTCGATGTTGAGGATATTTCTTTGAGCTGGTCTTGAATCTTTTTCTATACATCTTGCTTCTGTTTGATCTCCATGAATTGCAATTATTCCGTTGATTCTTTGGGATTTTCATGCAAAGATATGAGTAGTGGATTGCTGCTTCAAATGCGTTGAGACTTCCTCTTCCAAATATTGCATTGTATTGGCCGTGCACTTCAACAACATCGAATGCAATTTGTTCTGTTCTTGCATTGTTCACATGTCCCAAATGATACGGCAACACAATTCTTCTAATTGAATTTATTCTTCGCCTCCAAATCCAACCAATGGATATTCTGCCCTCCCCGGGCTTTTTCTCGTCGATTTGCATTGCATTTAGAGTTTTTGCGAAGAGGATATCTGGCGAACTTCCTCCATCAACCAGAATTTTTTTGTTCTTGACCATCCTTCTATGTTTGCCTCGATGACCATGGCATCCATATGAGTCTTTTAGCTTCATGTCTTTCTCTCAGTAAATGTTATTGGTTGATGTGACCACTTCGTCTTTTTGTATGGACCTTCCATTGAAATTGAATTTATTCTTCGAAGTAGTTTCTTCTTTCATTGTTTGTTTCATATTCCATCTTTTGTTTCCTCCCCGAAATCGTCAATACGCCTCTGCTTGGCATTATTGTATTGACTCGCCGAGGTGGCCGGAGAATTGTTGCCTTGATTGATTGCGGGATTATTTGTTCTTGATGCTAGGTTGCTGAATTGGCATTTGTCCCCATGGTATTGCAGCCAAAGGTTGACAATTGTAAATTGGTGGAGGTCCCGGTAATGCTTGATGCGAAGGTCCTGAATTCGTATGGGGATTATACCCTTGGTTGTAACATCCTTGGCTCTGTAGAGAATTTGATTGACTTAAAAAGTTTATTGTCTTCGACTTTGCATGCTTTTGCTTTCTTGTTGGACTTCGTCAATGCTTTTCTTTATTCCGGGCACATTTTTGAAGTATGGCCAGCCCCTTTGCCATGTACAAGGCAAAACATTTCTTCGGGCTTTAAAGGTCTTCGCTCACCAAATCTTGTTTGATTGAAACCTCCTCGTAATTGTTGTTAACGCCTCTGTTTTGATATTGGCTTCGCTGGTCTTGGCCTTGCTGGTCATTGTTGAATGCATTTTCTCCACTTTGTTCGTTGTTAATTTGGTTCACGCGCGTTGTGATGGTTGATACTGATATTGCCTTCGCTCAAAGTTTGGAGTTTTGTATTGATTGAATTGATGGTTGGCCTTCGCTTGATTTCTTTCAAAGTTTTCTTCTTCAATTCTTTTTCTGTAGTCATCATCGGATTTTGCATATTTCTGGAATTCTTCATAGAGTTGAGCGACTGTTTTTGGCCTTTCTCTTTTTAGATGTGATGATAGTTGACTTGCTCTTAATCCTCGATGGCTGCTATGATGACCACTTCATCCGGCACATCCGTATATCGAGTTTTCATTTGGATGAATCTCTTATAATACTTGATCAATGGCTCTTTTGGATATTGTTTGATGTCAAATAGGTCATCGCTTGTTAGCTTGGTGTGTTGAAATCCTTGAAAATCAACTAGCAAACTTGTTCTTAGTTGTTCCCAGCTTTTGATTGACCTTGGTTTGAGCGAAGAGTACCATTTTTGCGCTGAACCTTTCATTGCCATGATGAGTGATTTTGCTAATGTTGACTCATCTCGTCCTCCTGAGGCAACTGCGGCTTCGAAACTCATAAGGAATTGCCTTGGATCTGTAAGTCCTTCATATGTTGGAATTATGTTGAACTTGAACCCTTTTGGCCATTTTGCTATTTGCGAGATCAATTGATAAAGGAGACTCGTGTCAATTGCTTTGTTGTGATCTTGTCTTGTTCTTTTTCTTTCCTTGTATTGTTTGCTGAGCTTGGCTCTTCAATGTTGATGACTTCTTTCTCTTGTTTTTCAAGTTCTTCATTTAGTTTGCGCAATCTGGCTTCGGCTTCTTCAATTCTCTGCCTTATTGTCTTTTCTCTTGTGCGTTTCCTGCACTCTTCGAGTTCTTTTTCTTTCCTTGCTAAGTTTTCTTCAAGTGCTTTGAGCCTTTGCTCTTCGCTTTCGTTGTCTTGTGATTTTGATTTTTCCCTTGGTTCTTTAATTTCTTCATCTTGTCCCTCTTCTTGTGATCTTGTTTCTTCCGCGGAGGTTTGTTTCTTTGGTCTTGCCATATCTTTGGTTGGTCGTGGGTATGCTCGAGCACACACAAACGGTGGGCGCCAAGATGTTGGGTAAAATACTCCAAACACGTTTATTGATGAATACTTAGTCACAAGGTGACTAGTACAACATGTCGATTACAAGAGAGGTTGGGGGTATTTATAGGCCCCCTATCTTCGTAGTTCTAGGATGATGACAAATTTTACAATTACAAGAATTCGACTACATTTTTCAAATAAGCCATTCTTGATGTCTTCGCACGAATCGTCTTGATCTTTCTCTTAAGCTTTCTGTGAACTTTGATAGCGAAGGTCTTCCGACGAAGCTCCCTTCCTGAATCTTTTTGGCGAAGTTCTAACTTGCGAAGGTCTTCGTAACATCTTCAGTATTTGTCTTCATGACAACCTGTTGTTTATCTTCCTCTTCGTGAACACCTTCGTACGAAATTCTGTTTTATACATCCGCACTTCAAAGTTTGGGTTAGAAGTTTATGTAAAACAAAGTTGACCCCAATAGGCCCCGAACTCCGACCGGGAACCCGATAGGTCGACCCGTGATTGTACCTCGGAGCTTATGGTCGTGATGCTCTCGATCGCCGGATGCCGACGGGGCCATCTTGAAGTTCCAATTCGGGACCCGGGTGTCGCTGGGTCGAGATCACTTGGGTCTAGAGCCACCTAGTGCTCCACGTCTTTGCAGCGAGGGAGGGGGGGGGACGCGTCTGCGGGCTCTCCCCAACAATATTGGAAACTGTCTTTCAAAAGTTGCAATACAATGGTTGGAAATGCTTTCCAACCCCTCTAGACGCCTCCCAATGCCTCTTCAAAATAATCGTTTTTGTTGTTTTAATTCGTTAAAGGGCATTATGGTCTTTTCGCATCTCAAACACACCCAAACCCCACCCCCCTGACGCAGCCCAACCCAAACCCCGATCTATCACCGTGACACCACTCGTTCTCTTCCTCGCGGCCTCGCCTTGGCCGCCGGCGCCGTCTCTCTCGCCCTTGCCCGGGCGCCGGCGCCCCTGGTCGTCCGACGCCCGTCGCACCGCCGCCAACCAGCGTGGTGGCGCGAAGGCCCCCCCAACCACGCGACGCACCTCATCGTCGCCGCCGTCGTCACCGCCGCCCGGCCACTCCGAACCACGTCCACCACGTCTCGGCATCGCGCGGAGGGGGCGTAAGCCGCCTCGTGGGCATCCGTCATCCTCCGTAAGATATTTTCTCCGCCACCCTATCGAGTTGTAGCGTTTGGGGGATTTGTGCGCAGCGCCGCGCTGGGTGTTGAATTAGCATGCGTTTCTAGTCCCGATTCAACACCTCACACCGTTTGATTGTATGTACTATGTTGTCGAATTAGGTAATCGTTGCACTGTTAAATTGTATTTACAATGCTGTGGAATTAGGCAACCGATGCACTGTGAATTGCTTGTTGAGTACTACTGTTAACATGTTCAGGGTATTGATGGGGAGTTGGCTTCAAAATAGTGGAATTAGCCTGTTGTACTGTACTGCATCTCAGCAAATTTACCTTGCATTTTCAAACTGTTTCAAGCAATCATAGAATGCATGATGATATAATTTAGGAACTGTCTAATATTTTTCTGAATTCTGGAGGAATTTGTTGATTTGGAGCTGAAGCTTTACTCCAGCGGTGCATGTCACTGCATTGCTGGTTGGTGTAGAGATTTGAAAATAAACAGATAAAAAGGGGTTAATTGGGAAGCCTATTGAGCCTGAAACCTCTCAGTACTGATGATCACTGTTTTCGAACCTAGGTTCTTCTTTCCAGCGTTGGGTGGTCTTCTTTTTGGTTATGACATTGGCGCAACCTCTGGAGTGACAATCTCTGTGCAAGTTACTCCATGATTTGGTTGCTTTTTGCTATTTTTGTAGTCGGCATAGAGTCTCACTGCCACTGGGTGTGCTCCCCTTCAGTCTCCTGATCTCAGTGGCACCGATTGGGGATGAAGCAGGTGAAGGATATAGCTCAGGATTGAAATTTGTGTTATTAAGAAAATGATTAGCTATCATGTTGGGATCTAGCATGGTGATATACTGATAACAGCAATTCTAAGTGTATTGTCCTGCTGTTTTTTATTGAATGAAGAGCTAGGGAACTTATCTCTGAATTGCTTGGATTCAAACAGTGGTAGACTGAAATGATTTTGTTAATAGTATGACATTGCTGTGTGCACGGTAGCGGTTGATACCTGGCCATTGACTTTTCCTTTTGGCTGTTTAGTGCAAATGAACTTCCATTCATAATTGGCCTGATTGGAGTACATAAAAATGCCTTTTTTGAAGCAATACCTGGGCATTGTGTAGAGTTAGACTGATAACACTGGCTGTCAGTAGTAAATAGTACTTTGTTAATCTTTGTGAGGCAATAAAACATGCTATTTGTGTACAAGGATACAACTTGCATCAATTTTGGACCAATCAGTGTACTACTGTTGTGAGTATTAACCCTGTTTTTAAATAGCGGGCTAAGCCATTTAGCGGCAGCCTCCCTAAAGGCTATTTAGCGCTATAGCGAAGCTATGATAGCGGGCTAAGCCATTTAGCGGCTAAGCAAAAAATATGCCAAACATTATATAATTTTACACATAATAAAGATAAAAACATAGATAGTTCAAAAGTCTTACTAATACATTACATCAAACTAGTTTGTAGTTCATACATGATACATCAAACATCATCACATCACATAGAGAAATACATGAGTCTAATACCTTGAGATGAGATTTGGGCCTGCCAATCAATTTGGGCCAACGGAAATCAGCCCAATATCTTATAGCGCTACATGAGCTGCAGTTTAGCATTTTTTAGCGCTATTAGCAGCTAATAGCGGCAAATAGCGTTTAGCGCTAAAATGACAATAGCTTAGCGTTACCCTGCCCGAAACGCTATTTAGCGCTATAGCGGCAAATAGCGTTTAGCGCTACAATGATGCAAGTTGTATCCTTGTACAAGCAAGTTCAGCGGCTGACACCACCATCAATGACTAATCTATCTTTTTTGTTGATGCAGAAGAGAATGTCGGGTGTCAAGTACAATGAAATTACTAGGAAGGTGTTTGACGATGAAGATCAAGCATTCGAGTTTTATAACAGCTACGCTAAGGCGAAAGGGTTTAGTGTCAGGAAAAGCTACTGTGAGTGGGACAGCGGCCACAATGAGAGGACTCTTCGGCGTTTTGTTTGCAGCTGTGAAGGTCTTCGGTATCATGATTATTTCTCATAACTGGAAGACTGATACAAAGATGCAGGTATCAACTTAGAAAATCCTTTATCTTTTTGTGGGTGAAATGGTAAGCCATCTGAAATAATAAGGGAAAAAACTGACTCAATATCTGTGCTGCGCAGCCCTATCTTCATGAGTCACGGCATCAGCATGCCTTGAAAAGGGTCAGGGGAGCTGGAGGTCGGTTTCTGAATTCGAAGTCAGATGACAAGGAAGTTTTGTACACCAAGTGCAAGCGGGCAGCAGCAAGATGTGGTGTCAGTCCGTTGTTGCACGTCAGCACGGCGAGGCACACTTTGGCTCGCGCAGAGTATGGCACGGCCATGTCGGTGATCCTACGCCCAGCCCAGTGTATGCTTGCGTGCTCAAGCCTGAAGCCGGCAGGTAACGAGAGAGCTTGCGCGCGGCGCGTGCTTTGGTGTGGAATATCTGTCTGGCTCCATCTGTGGAGATACTACAAGACAAGTGTACACATGAAAATATAAGGATTCTAGAGAAGAAGAGTCTAGAGTACCCAATAAAAATATCTAGAGAGGGAATAAAGGAGTGTGGCTCCTTCTATAAACAGAGGCTAGTTCCCCACTAGAAAAGCGTTTAGTGACAACGGAAAGGAATAGACAATTCCCTTTTCTCTCTACTTTCTATTGTAGGTGTGTTCTTGTTAGACAATATGTTTCTCAATATACTCGTTTATTTTATATACTTTGTACGCATTTTTCTTTTTAATTACGGTTTGTAATTCATATACTATGTTAGCTTGCGATTGTGCCTCTCTAGAGTACTTGACAACATACATATGTACTTAACAGTGGCGAAACCAGAGCGAATGACGGGGTGTCCAACTTCATCAAGACTATAATAACTTTTGTGATGTTCAAGCAAATATTATATCTAACTCCGAATTTTTAACATTAAAATTCAAATTTAGGTAATAACAATGTAAATTGGTAGGGGAACAAGCAATAACACTTACCACTAATTTAAAAAATACAATATTGATCACTATGGTGCCCAAAGATGGCAAATAGTTGTGGTCGAGCCTAATGAAAAGAGAACAAATAGGTCAATTATTTATCAAAAAAAAATATAGAATTGTCAAATGATATATACTTTGCATTTGTGTTACCTCTTAAAGATAATATTTACGCTCTTTTCCTTCCATTTTCATGAAACGACGAACCACAACCTCATTACTAACTTTCTTCATTTCTTCTTTTCTCTATATAACAAATAAGTCTATGACTTAGGTGTTGATCACCCATGCGATTAGACAAACTTGTTTTTACATTCTTCATGCCCGAGAAACATCTCTTAACTGTTGCCATTTGTTCTTTGCAAGAAACATCTCTTGATTCATCAACTAGCAAGCAAAATACATCATCCCCAAGTTCTTCAAGGATAGATCGTACAATCTCATTTGCAAAACATTCAACAATATCCCTCTCAATTTCAGGAGCAAGCAAAGAACTATTCTTCTTAGCATTTGTAGTCACAACTTTGTGTAAAATAGGATCATGTTTTGCTAAGCAATCATAGAACTCCTTGAAATTCCCTTTGTTGTTGGATTCATCTGACTCATCATGGCCACGGAAAGGCAATCCTTGGTTCAACAATAGTCTAGTTGTATCAATGGACCCATTCAACCGAGTAAAATAGGCCTTCTTAGCAACTTCACTAACAGTACTGTAAGTAACATCTATGTGTTGCTTTTCTTTCTAACAAATCATCACACTTCTTCATTGCATTAAAGTGTAAACCACCAACCTCACCAACATGTTCTCTTTCCTATGATAACCATTCCAGCTATTAACCACAAATGCATCATATCCCTGCATCTTTCTTCTCTCTAAACAAGAAACAATAAAAGCAATATGCTCTATCCTTTGCCTCACTGTATTCAAGCCAAGGACCAAACTCATCAAATCATCCTGCAATAAATCTCCTAGGCTTCTCTTTCTCTCCAATTTGTGTAACAGGAAAATCACATGTGCGAGGTTGGCAAGGTCCATTCTCCAAGTATTTTCTTCTCACCTTTTCTCTCAAGTTAGGATGATAAGAATCAATTTCTTTCCTCAAACCAGGGTCATACTTAATTTCCTCATCCCAATTGAGTTCATCTGGACATCGAGTTCTATTAGCATCAATAGTGTCGTGTGTAGTCCGGTCCAAAGTGGGCTTCAAGGCTGGGGTGCCTTGTACTAGGCTTTGGGGGTGCCTTGTGGGCCGAATTTGCAAAATACTAGGAAATTTGACAAGGGGGTGCCCAGGCACCGGATGGGCCTTCATGGCTTCGCCCCGACGCTGGAGGATGGAGTCCAGGTTCTCGGGAAGACGACGTGGAGATGGTGAGTCCGGGTCCGTCCCCGTGTCCGATCTTGGAAGAAGAAGGGTGTCAACATAATTTTGTTTCACTCTCAAGGTTTTCGATGTAAAAGCACCGGAGACAGTGTTTCCAATATGAGCTTAGTTGATTTAGAAAAGATTAGGAGCCTCCATGCAAAAGTGTTCTCCATATTATCGCTCTTGGAAGGTCATTTTGTTAGAGACGGCTAAACTATGGGTGCTCGATTCTTTCCTGTGCGTAGAGCTGCAATGGGTTCGGGTCGACCCGCTTTCAAACCCAACCCGAACCTGGAAATATGAATCGGATCGAACCGGTTCGACCCTAGATAGAATAGGTTCGTGGTAGGTTCATATCTTTTTTTAGAAAGGCGACAAAAAGCTTTTGTCGGGATTTTATTAGACAGTAAATAAAAACAGGGTACATCAACAAAAGATAAACAACCACTGTCACGGACCCTGAGCTCAACTAAAAGAACCCCCGACTATTTGCTTAAGGATCCATGTAGCAACAACTACTAAAAAACCAGGTAGGTTCATATCATACCCTAAGCTCAACTAAAAGAACTCCATCTAGAACTGTTGGTGATGCAGTTGTCCCTCTTGTCATGCCATTTGTTGAGGACAACATCACAAAGCCTGATTGGCATTGTCACGAGGCAGCTACTTTTGCATTTAGTTCTATCCTTGAAGGCCCCTCTATTGAAAAATACATCCCTGGTCACGTACTTGAACTCTTTAGAGTTTATTAGCAAGGTACTATTTACAGCAAATCAATACACTTTGCAAGAACTTCTCTGAAGGAAAATCATCCCATTATTCTAGTAACTTGAACTATGTTCTGACAGCAATGCATCAGTTTGTTGATTCCAGCTTCACATCTTTTAGTAGGTCTATAAGGTATTAGCACTATAATTAGTGAATGCAAAACCTTTATTGATGCATGCTTACTGTAGAAAGTATGGCATTATGAACAGACAATGGTTCTTGATTTCACAAGGTGTTTTGTTATTTCTGCTGTAACAGTTGTACGCAAATGTCTCAAGGAGACAACGAGATGGCATGATACAAATTTCTCAAGAATATGATACGTGGATTTTTAATAAAAAGAAAATAAACCTATTTCCAAAACACTTGCATCAAATATCTATTTTCCGAACGAAATTGAATGGATAATGATGATGATGATAATGATTGATCATGGTTAATTGATTGATGAGAGTGGTTCGTCTCTACATCTGATAGACATGAACTTAGAACTTTCTTCATTATTTAGTGACTCTGGACGTCCATGGTGCGGCTTGAACGCGCCAGCCACGTTCACGTTGCCAACCCGCCACCTTCCCAGGCGTGTCGCCAATGCGTCAGCAATGAGCAATCAAAAGAATAAGATGCTGCTGCCTGCTCCTGCTAGACGGAGCTTGTTAACAAAAGGCAGCACGAAACAAAATCAAATCCGACTGTGAAACATGCAATATCCCCCAAGTTTTTACTAAAGCGAATACATAACTGGCAGGCATCCAATTGCATTATAATCTGGCATGTGATCCATAGCATGACATAGAAAGCAATAAATGAGGATCGAAAGCATTCCCTTGACATTTCAGATACACCTTTTAAACAGTCAATTCAACCATCACAAAAAGGTGATAATCATAACTAACCTGCACCAGTCAATGAGGATCCTCTTTCATCAGTTGCCATTTTCTTTCAAGAACTTGCTCTGATAATCATAACTAACTTAGCACTGTGTTAAAAATCAATCCAATCCTGAGACTAGCAGTACGGAAGGACTACATGACACGTGAGCGTGGGGTTGGGGACGGAGGCGAGGATGCGGCTGTCATCGGTGATCTTCTGGGCGTCGTCGAGCGGACATTGAGGTCGGCGCGCACAAACACCTTCTTCCCCCTTCATATCGGCCTCACCGTGGGTGCCGACGCTCCTCATGGTCGCCATCGCGAGTCTCCCCCGCACGCGCGCGACAGCGCCACCGCCAGACCCTACGGACGCCATGGGAGGCAAGGTGAGGGTCAATCAGACTCAAACGACAACAACGAGGCAGCACACACGAAGAACAGACACAGATGGCGGCGGATCCGACGACGACTCACCTTGGGCTGGAAGAAGCGGATCGAATCGTCGGATGGCGGCCCGGCGCGTCAAGCCCCGCAATATCTCCTCCCACCGGCGGAGGCGATGATGGCGCGGATCGAATCGGCGGAGGGCGGCCCGGCGCGGCAAGCCCCCGCAAGGTCTTCTCCGACCGGCCGCGGCTCGTGTAACGGGCCTAGAGACGAGAATGAACTATAATGAACCCTAGAACAAAAATAGAGATGAGGATGAACTTCGAATGAACCCTAAAAAAATTCATCTAACTATACTACTTTAATCATTTGATCATATCATAATTTTTTGTTCTAACTGTAAATGTACAGTTTTACCCTCGGTTAAAAAATAGAACTACGAAAAAGCAATTAACACTCATTTATTTAGGATTCAAATACCACAAATTTTTAGAGGCGTTGGGAGGCGTTACAGCTCATATGGCCCACATGTCATAGACACAGAAACGCCTCAGACGCCTCTCCATTAACGCTCCCCAACGCCTTTTCTCATTTTGGGCCCACATGTCATACACACAGGAAACGCCCAGACGCCTCTCCAACCATTGTAAAAAAATTCTACAGTAATAAATTAATTTGGTCTCGTAAAATGTTATATAGACGAAAGTTGTAAGTATAACTTTCTAAAAAAAAAAAAAACCGTAGAATCAAATTTTGTTTCACACACACAAAAAAAAGGAATCACGGCACTGGAACCGTGGAGTGCCCAAAAACAAAAGATCTTCGGTTTGCAATGAGCCCATTCATGTTGCGAAGATCTATTTAAGAAATATGGGCTGAATGGGTTTCTGCTCTTGCTTGATAGATGCTCCAAAGAACAAGGCAAGCTTGTGACTTTAGTCCTCCTGTGGAAGGCGTGGGCAATATATACACAGTAATGTGACACACGATTCTGGCCCTGCAAAGCATGGCTAACTCAGTTTTCGTTTTACTAAATTTTCAGGAACAACTGTTGCAGGTCCGACAACAGGAGCTATGAAAATGGGAAATCAAAATCCTGGATCTCTTTGCCTTCCTCAGAATGGACTGCAGGGTTGGGGAGCGTCCTCTGGACCTGGAGGGACGGGTGAAGGTGAATGTGGATGGCTTGTTTGTGGAACGAATGAGTGAGGCTGGCCTCGGTGTTATCATCAGAAATCCAAGGGGCAAAGTCTTGTTCCGATGTGCTTCAGTGGATGAGGCAGAAGGGAAAGTATACACTGAAGGTCAGCGTTTGGGTTCACAAATTTCGTGGCAGAGGAAACCGTAGGGCCACTAGGGTCACGGCCCAAGGCGTTGTTCCATTTTGTCTACATTGCAACACACTGTCCCAAAGAGGCCCAATTAATCTAGCACAATAAGCCTATGGAATTGCCCTAGGCTAACCAAGCTCCGCCATTGTTCACAATGGCACCTAGGACCGGTAATCTGGGAGTCAGATTCAACTCTAATTATTGGATTGTTGGAAGATAAGAATGCTAACATGTCTTAATTGCGATGCACTTTAGTGGTTGTTAACTGAATGGAAGATCTAGAAGTTGAGGAGGCTGTAACAATGTAGCTCGATCATGAACTTGCTCATTTAGATAGGTGGACCATTCATACCACTACTTGGTTGTGGCAAGCCATATATGCGTGCTTGACCACTTGATTATATATGTGCATCGGGCCGTCCGGGCCGATACGGTGTCGGGCCGCCTCGGGCCGTCGTGCTGTCGGGCCGTGATGCGGGCTACCGTGCTGAGCCAGCGGCCCACGGCACGGCCCGTGGGCCGTCGGGCCGTGCGAGCACGGCGTGCCGCGTGTGCCGCAGGTGGCCCGTGAGCCACGAGGGAGGCGGCCAGCTCCACGGCGACCGCGGCGCCCGCCCGCCAGGTGGTGGTGGCGCCCGCTGCTCGCAGCGAAGAGCACCGCAAGGGAGAAGTGGGGTCTGGAGGCGCCGCCGCGCGCCCGCCCGCTGCGAACCAAGGAGTAGCCGAGTGGGGAGAGCGTCCGCCCGCCCGGCGTGAAGGTGCCATGGAGAAGAGCCGTCGTGTGGATCCGCCCGTCGCCGCCCGGTGAGTAGTGGGGGACGGGGATCCGCGTAGGGGCGGTTGCGGGAGGGAGGCATGGAGACGCGGCCGCGGCGTGAGGGGAGACGACGCCGCGAAAATGTGCATGACTACGACGGGAGATGCGGCGACCGCGACGGGAGAATTGGGGAAAGAAGATAGGGTCAGATGTGGGCTGGGCTAATTTCTAACTCAAAAGGCTAACAGGCTTATGTTTTCACCAGGCCACTTATTCAAACGGGCGGGCTCGGGCCGGGCCAAAACTGCCGGGCCACGGGCCGTGCTGCCGGCTCTCGGGCTGCATGCCCATATATACACTTGATCAACGATTTTTAAACCCCCACTTGGTTAAATAAAAACTCTTTTATCCTACAAAATAAAAAAACATGCGGAAAAGTTATCGTCAATATAAATTAATATATACCCCCTCCCCTCTCAATTGATTAAAAAAGAAAGAAAATTCCATGCTAAACAAATTTGTCATAATAGTGTTAGAAGGTAATGAAAATGTTACAATAATATTTTTAGTGATAAGTTTCTCTATATAATTATATCAGAAACTTGTATTGAAAAATTAAGACAAAATGTTGTAGTAATCAATTTAGTCTAGCAAATATTATATAAAAAATTTGTAAGTATAACTTTACAACTTTCTAAAAAAAAAAAAAAATCGATTTTTTTATAATTATATATAGAGGAAAAAAAGGAAGTCGCGAGACTGTAACTGGCGCGGTCTTGTTGCGTGTCAACCATCACCGATGGGATTGGGCCGGGATGCCTTCCCATCGACGGCAGGTAACGTAGAATCGTGATCGTGATCAAGCAGGACTCCTACTCTGACACGATCGAGATAGGAGTCTCTCTTCTCTATATATATCTATATATACATATACACGGCCTGCAGCAGTAGGACTCCAAGAAATCGCAATACAAAGCCAGGGACGCACGAGAGCACATAGCCATGGCGGCGCAAGACGACGTGGAGCTGTCGCCGCCGACGTGGTCGTTTGACCTTCTCCCACCTAAGTTCTTGTCCTCGGTCCTACGCCGCCTCCCGTCCCACGTCGACCGCGTCCGCTTCGCCGCCGTCTGCCGGTCATGGCGCGCCGCCGCGACACACCAGCCCCGACAGCCGCTGCCATGGCTCGCGCTCCATGACGGCACCTTATTCAGCTACCCGGCCGGCTCATCGGCGGCACTCCGCTTCGTCTCCTACGACGCTAATACGCAGTTCCATGGCTCCTCCGGCGACTGCCTCCTCTTACGCGGCGGCGGCGACGGGTACATGCTCGTGCACCCCTTCTCCGGTGACACCATCATGTGGCTCCCGGACCTGTCCAGCGTCCGCTTCGTCATCCGTGGCGGCGAGTGGCTGGCGTGGCGCAGCATCACGGACGACCGGCGAGCTCCCAAGGACACGGTCGTGCGCAAGGTGGTCATGTGTCCGGGCCAGGTCGACTTCGTGGCTGCCATGGTCGGCGACGGCCGTCGTCTCAACAAGATCGCCATGTGCCGTCCCGACTGGGATTCCTGGGTCATGAGCACCCACGACGCGTGGAGAGGGTTCACGGACATCGCGTTCTACGACGGCAAGGTGTACGCCGTCACGGACACCGGTGATCTCTTCGCCATGCCTGTCGACGTGGACGGCAACACCAGAGAGCTGAAGGTGTCGTGGGCCAAGATCGTCATCAAGGTCACTGGCGACGCTCCGGCGAGACGCCGCAAGACTCCGCCGACAATGCGGTACCTGCTCGTGTCCGGCGGCAGGCTGATGATGGTCCACAGAGAGGTCGTCGTCACGGGCGACGACAGCGCCACGATGATCAGGTTCTCCGTGTTCAGGGCCGATCTCGTCTCGTCGCGGTGGTTGGAGGTGAAGAGCGTCGGCGACGACACCGCGCTCTTCGTCGGCCGGTGGACCTCCTTCTCGCGGCGCGTGTCCCCGTACGGGCTGCCGGGGAACCGGATCCACTTCGTAGACGACGACGTGTTCTGCAATGGCTGCCAAGCTGGCCAGTTTGGCTCCTACGACATGACGAACGGGACGACCTACCCGCTCCTGCCTCCGTTGAAGGAGCTTGTTGTTGGCAATGGCGGCTCCGGGGACACGCCGGCGACATGGCTCTTCCCATGGTAAGGATCAACTGATCAAGCTGCGATGATCTGACTTGAAGTCAGCTTAGTTGTCGTGTATAACCAATTAACCATGTTGATTTGTTTTTTGGATTCAGGGAAAAAGGAGGAGCTCCGAACTGGTGCGATCTCCCAACGGACGTGTACGGTCAGATCCTGCGTCGTCTCCCTCGCCGCGAAGACCGCGTCCATCTCAGCGAGGTCTGCCGCCATTGGCATGCCTGTGCACGGCGATTCTTCCGGCCCCCGGCCCCAACGCGGAGTTCCGCGCGGCCGCCCGTGGTGGTTAAGAAAGCACCTAAGCCCGCAGCAGCCACCGTGGTGGCGCCGCCTTCGGCCGTGGACTTGGTTACGACGCCGGCCGTGGCATACCTCGCGCTCCCGAACGGGAAAGACTGGACGTTGCCGGATCTGACGCTGGGCCTCGTCGCCGACGACAGCGCCGGATACATTTGCGCCGCGTGCGACGACTGGCTGCTCTTCGAGGACGACGACGGCATCTTCCGCTTGACGAGCCCGTTGACAGGGAAGACAAGGCTGATCCCGAGCTTGGCCAACGTACGTGCCTACGGCGGGCCGGTGGAGATCGTCAACGAGCCTCCTCCGGCGACCGACCTCCGCGACTGGACGGACTACGAGGCGATGGATGTGCGGAAGCTGGTGATGTGCCCCGATGGCTTCATCGCGGCCATCATCGGACGTGAGCACTTCGGCAAGGTGGCGCTCTGCTCGCTGGAGACCTTCTCGTGGACTGTCAGTGTGGACGACCGGTGGCGGTGGTACGAGGACCTCGCCTGGTGCGGCGGCAGGCTCTACGCCGTCACCGCCCACGGGGACCTCCTGGCGTTCGATGTCGGCGTCGGCGGCAACACCGGCAACCCGTACGTCTCCCGCGTGGAGCGCGTCGTCGTCGGCTACTCCGCCTCATCCTCTGGGTGCGCCAAGCTCCGTTACCTCGTCCCGTCGCCGTCGAATCCGGCGGCGGCGAGCTGGCGCCGCTCATGGTGGAGCGGTGGGGGTTGCTGGGCTCGTCGTCGTCGCGCCGAGAAGTTCGCCGTGTGCGCGCGGACCTCGTGAGGTCAGAATGGGTGGTCATCGACAGGCTGGGCTACGGCGAGGCGCTGTTCGTCGGGCGGCTGTGCTCGCGTCCGCGGCGCGGGGCTCCGTGGCGACGCGGCGGGTTCTTGCGCCGGCGACCAGATTTTTCTTCATGCCCGACGACTGCGTGGGCATGACGTTCTGTGAGTATGAGCACTGGAGCCGAGAGAGAGGCTCCACCAGGGCATCGGCGTGTATGACATGCGGGACCGGAGCGTCAGCGAGCTTCTTCACCTACCGTGTCCTCAGCCGGGACAATGCCGGCGGCGTGGCTCTTCCCGAGTTCAGATTCGGACGACGGCGGTGAGTGGGAGTGGGAGTGAGATACACAAAGGCAGCGGCGAGCTTTATAGAACAAAGTGCATTTGCATTACATTTGTCTTAATTTTAATCTTGTTTGGAATCAGTACTATTGGATTGGCATGTTATTTTGTCAAAGAAAATAAGTATACATTGCGGAAGAACTTTACATTATTACATTATAATGATCACTTTTCCTATATGTGTCAGTGGCATGGAATTCTTGATCTGTTTAGGGTGGTTTGCAATATCCCTCTTGGAATGAAAATGAGTGGCACCCCTAGCTAGTCGTGCTGTGCCTAGCCATGTCCGTGTCCGTGCCATGTCGTTCGCCCCAATTGGCCATGTGCACCGGTGTCCAATTTTATTGCAGGCACGATAGCGCCCCGGACGTCCCGTGGCGGGCGCCCTAGCACCCCCCCCCCCGCACTCGCTAGCCAGCCATGCCAACCATGAGGGAGATCGAGCTCGGGCTCAGTTCTACCATGGCAGCAACATGTAGCAGGAAAAGGTGGAAGAAGGAGCAACACCCGATCTAATTTTGAAACAGTCGAGGGGATCAACAGATGAAACATACACACGAAGGTAGTTGAAACACTGAAAACTTCGATCTGAAACACTAGAAAGCACACCTGATCTACTTTTGAAACAACCAGAAAAAACAACAACTGAAACATACGACTGAAACTAGTTGAAACACATGAAACATCGTTCTATGAAACATCGTTCTGAAACATCGATGAAGCATTCTACGAAACATGTGAAACACTCGATCTACTTTTGCAACATACAAATCGTTCGGTTGAAACATCTCTATGAAACATCTAAAACAAATTGAAACAAAAATTGAAACATTGGGGAGAAAAAAGAAAGCATGGTTGGAGGCTGCCGCAGTGGATGAGCATCCTCGTCGTCGGTGGTGTCGCCGGGCGTGGAAGCAGTTGCATCACCGCGTGGCGGCCCCCCTGCTCGGCGGCACCGACGCCGTCCTCCAGGAAAGCTTTGCACCATGCCGTCCATGCATAACGAGCTGGGCTCCAACAGGCTATCCTTGTCCCCGCACCGGGAGGCGCCGACGGGAGGCGCTCGGCCAGCGTGAGCCGGGACTTGGGCGGCGCCACCCTCTGGGGATCGAGGCAGGCAGGCAGCGAGGGAAGGCAGGCAACAGGACAGAGATGAGCAATATTAAATCTATTCCAAATTGTATTTCGTTTGACTTTTTCAATCTAAAGTTTGACCACTCGTCTTATTCAAAAATTTGTGCAAAATATCAATACTTTTGTTGTGGCATGCTTTATTAACCAAAGGTCCTTAAGAATGACTTAAATTTGACTATGTTTGCATAAATTTTTTTGAATAATGAGTGGTCAAACTTAATGTTGAAAAAGTTAAATTAATTATAATTTGAAACGGAGGAGTACTATACTCCAATATCTCTCCCGGTATTCGTTTCAGATTCTTCTTGTACGAGGACAGGAGTCCTGATCAGTTTCAAGCTCGGCCGGGCTCTCTCCCGATGGCACATAAAAACACAGCAGGCACAACACCATCGCGTGGGCCGGGACAGAGCAACAGCATTACAATGGCATCGGCGGCGGCGACGACGTCGAACATTCTCCCAATGCGCGTGGCAAGAACGGCCCGTGGCATGAGGTTGCAGGAGGAGCAAGAGAAGGGGGAATTCTGAGCTGGTGCGATCTCCCATCGGACCTGTACGGCCAGATCCTGCGTCGTCTCCCATCCCGAGGAGACCGCGTCCGTCTCAGCGCAGTCTGCCGCCATTGGCATGTCTGCGCATGGCAAGAATTGCCCCGCATGTGCCAAATTTTCCCAATGCGCGTGACTAAAACGGTCCGCGGCACGCACGTCGTGCACATCCGTGGCTTCAGGGCTCGCGCACCAGGGGCGGCACCCGCAAGGTCGCTACGTGGAGCGAGCGCAAGGGGTCGCGCTTCGTCCGCGGCGACTGCCTCAGGATCGAGTGCGTCCTCGACGACGTCCGCGTCTGCCGGGATGATCGCACGTTGAAATAGACCTCCTCTTTTGCAGTGTTTGTTGTCGTTTGCATGGTTTCAGGCATTCATTCAGCTAGTTAGTTAGCTGCCTGTGTAAGTGTATGAGCAACAGGAAGCGCGTCTCTGCGGTGAAGGTTACCGAGTAGAGTTCGTCTCCGCGGCACTCCTCCCGGAGCTTGCTGAAGCCGCGCACCTCGACGACGTGCGTGGAAGGGCCCGTCGCCGTCACGCGCAACAGTTTGGATGACGATATCATTGGCACAATTGAGGTCATTGTTGCAACAAAAAGGATTTATTTAGCTCTTTTTTGTGGACTTACTTACTATATATATATATATAGATAGGTTATATCTCGATCGATCACCCTTCGTTTCACCGTGTATGTCTATATATATAATTAGTTGTCTAGATCGAAGGAGATCCGATTATGACTCCGATTCATGTCGGATTCTCAATCTACGACAACATGCCCCATCTATCTAGCCGGATTGGAGTATATCGATCCGATCCTCCTCCGAATCAGACGGTGCCATCAACTCAACCCAATGTATACAAGCATGCATGCACCGAGGGCATGGTATTGATCGATCAACCAACATAATTCCAACCAAATAAAGAGCCAATTCCAAGATCAAGGACACGATCGCATCTCGCAATGAGAGCCCTCTCCCTGCATCATTACTGGTCTTATGTTGCATTCATTTGCAGCATAGGAGAGGGGAGGCTTGAGCTGGTTGATTCGGCCGTTGGGGTGGAAGATGACGGCAGTGGCTCTGCACGAGCAACCACTAGCATCTGACCACGCTCGTGGCCTCGTGCACTACATGAAAATCAGGCTTCACCAAGCACATTTGTCTTTGCCGAGGGCCGAATAATAACGGGCACTCGGCAAATTCTGTCTTTGCTGAGGGCAGCTCTTGGCAGCGCTTAACCCTCGAGAAACATTGTTTCGCCGAGAGTTCAACCCTCGGCAAAGGTGGACGCTCAGCATATCGATGAATTGACACACACACTTACTCCCTTGGTTCCAAATGAGTATTGAGTCTAATTTATTTTCAAATGTGAAAATAGAAAACAATTGTGTAGCTAGAGTGGATCAGGCACTGCAGCATGTCCTTTGTCGTCGCCGTTGGTGGTGTTGCGGGACCGGGACTTGACGATCTCGGTGAACATCTCGCCAAGCCTAGCGCGGCGGTGTGTCGCGCCAGCAGTGGGGCAGGGATCCGCAGGTGTTTTCGGTTCGGTTTTTAGTATTTTTCGGTTCGGTTTTGGTTCTCGGTATTTTGTGCTTAGCGATATCACGGGTACTGAACCAACATAAGCTACTGCTTCTCTATTCCCTGGCTTTGAGTGTGCCAGTACCAGCTCCGATTTCAATTTGAATGCAAACAACGCACAATGCCCAATTTTTTTAAACATGTCTCAATGTTCTTTTTTTGAGGGAAAACATGTCTCAATATTATTGATATCTTGCTTTGGACTACCGAAACGACCAATCTCAATATTGATAACCGGCATTTGGCCGAGCTCATGGCCTGGGCGCACGTATAGCCTTCCAATAGTAGCTCTCCTAGCTGTTTACTCACTAATGTGCAAACCTGTTACCATGTAGCTTCTTTTTCAAAATCCAGTAGTAGTAGGTAACTTCGGTAACCTCGGCTTACCGTTGGTATTTGTATTTGTTTGAACTTTCCTCTGCTTAATAAAAACACGCAAGCGGCGTGGTCTCAAAATAATAATAATAATATTGATAGCCTGCTTTGGACTACCGAAACAAATATCTTGAGTTTCTGAAACAAGATTTTTTTAGATTACATAGTACAACGCATAAGCGCTCAGACGCACGCACACTCACCCCTATGAACACACATACGCAAACCCCTACCCCTATGAGCACCTTCGAAGTACTGAGCTGACAAATCTGGAAGTTCACGAATTCACCATAGATGCCTCGCTGTTGACGGAACGTCGCCTACCACTTAATGCATAGCACCGGAAAATCCTAGAATAAATCTAGGATAAAGTGTCGCACCCGAGATTTAAACCCTAGGTGGGAGCCCCCAACCAATGGTCTTTGCCATTGCACCATGAGCCCCTTGACCTGAAACAAGAATTCTCGTAGATGGTACAAAATTTCCCTTTTGAGCGACTAATACGATGCACCAGCTATAAAACTAAATTGTAATTTTCCTACGCCAGTTATAAACTAACTGCAAGTAGCAACTTAGCAACTTCATGATAGATAAAATTTCAGCCCAGTCATTCAACCAAACATTTATCATCTGGGTGAGCATTGGAAATGCCACATACGTACATAATTGCCTAAATAATAATCTTTCAGTTCCTCCAAACAAAGATTAATGGTAGTTCTGGTTGATGCTCGGGTTGGTGTATGCGGGCAGGTTGTCTAGGTTGTAGACTACGGCCGGACGACGTCTTGGCCTTGTGGGCCATACAATATGCCTAGAAGTCGTTGCACTCCTAGCTTTGGATGAGCCGCCATCTGCGAGTATTGACGGTAGTTAACAACCATTTTAAACCATCAACTAAACATAGAAACGACATAAAATGAATATCAACAAAGACCTAGGGGTTTAACTAATGAGTTTAACAAGTTTCGGTGTTCTCACTTATTTTGTAGGATAAATGATTTTCCACGGTATAAAAGTATCTCAAACTATGGATTATAGTGCAACATTACTAAAGGCTCGTCGAGGCAATCGAAAGAGACATATCATTTGCTATATTTAGAGTCTGAAATCAAAAGATATCAATTTCACATCAAAACCTCCACAAGAAGCCTCTAAAAGACACTAGAAGGCTACCCCATGGAAGCTTGGGCCCACCTATCATAGTGGGATCACGCCCATGCTCCTCGAGCATGCCCATGCTCTTGATCCCCCAATCGGGGCCTGCTTCTAGAGTATTCCTCCAACTGCCTTAGGGTTTTCATCCCCACCGTTGATCAAAGTTGGTTTGATTCGAGGGTTCGTGCATCCTATGCCCATATATAAGCAAGACCCCTAACCCTGGGTTGTTCATTCAATTCATTATTCAATAGGCATAGACCTTGAGTCTTCTCTAGTTCTAGAACTAGAAGCCTTAGAGTAGAGTTGAAGACCAATCATACATTATCATGTTTACATCCACAATAAGGAAAACATGCATTAGCCTACATGAGCAAATGGCTACCATACATGCATGTTTCATAATCATGTCCTATTAAGTTCTCTTATAACCAATGTCTTCCCTGTTAATGGCGCTAGCAATACTTGTTCGAGAAGTAAAGTTGTACATAAGTGGTGGTGATGAACATTCTCGTAAAGATGGAAAGGTCATATCAGATAATACACTCTAAATCAACAGGATTAAAAGAAAGGGAGAGATCAAGTTTATATTGATCGTGTAGAAGTATACAATGTATCACAAATTAGAAAAAGATGAGATTTCATACAAAACACAACTGCATTGTTATCACACCACAAGATTTTCTTACATTTGCAATTAGATCTCTTTTAAGCAAATTTTTGAAGCAACTAACTAGGGTTCCAATTTATGGTCTTGTGGATTTAAGTGCATCTGGTATCTTCATCTTATTAACATTTATGATTGGCTCTATGAGGAGAGCTTTTGATAATCTAGTCTCTATTCAATTAATTAATTGGATAGTTGTTCTTCAATCAATTTTGGCTGGTTTGGAACATATTCCAAAAACAACTATGAAAAAAGTAGACCACACAATATTGAAGAATATTTATCACCTTTCTGAATCAGTCAATCCCAAAGTAGCAGGAATGTTTTTTTAGATTTGCTTGAGAATGAATACAATGTGAACATTAATGTTGTGATAGACCCTTTTTTAGGCATTGAAAAATATTTGATTTCTAGAATACCAGAAATGGTTGTCAAAATGAAAAAAATCCAAGAAACACAATTAGTTGATGTATGTTATTATTCTTATGTCCAAGTATTATGAACACATGACACCTTTGTTTATTGTTATTTCCAATTATGAATAGATATTCTTTTCTTTATTGTTATGTTAGCACCAATACAAAAAAATCATGTGCAAAAAATGCTTGCCCTCAATGGTTTAATAACAACTTGAACTTACTTACACTTACTATATATTTCACCTATACGCTATTTTAGTTAGGCACAATTTATTTTGTTTGCATTTCTTGTGATGGTTGAGTGTGTTCATATTAGCTAGTTGTAGCTATTATCTGCTAGTTGTGTAATAAGTTGTAGTTGCTAGCTATCAATATTTTAGTTGATTGCTTACATATATTCAACAAAGCTCCGACCTATTTTTATATATCAATATTTGGGCAGTTCTGGTGTATTCTTTTTGAAAGTTGTAGAAAATCACAAATTCTCAGATTGTTGAGACATTGAGAAGGGAAAAGAACAAATTTTAGATTGTTGAGGCATTGAGAAGGGATGAGACATACACAATGGATCTAAAAATGAGTTCCTTTTTTTTTTGCCAATTGTACCATACAAATCAAACATGGAAAGGCATTTCTTGCCAATTGTATCATACACATTTTTGAATGGCATAATAAATAGACTAAGAGTAAATGTTTCCCTTTTTGTGTTTATAGGTAAACTCCAGCTATAATCCCCCTTATGTCACACTTTAATTTTTCACTACATTAAATATCACCAAAAAGGAGGGCTACTAGGTGGGATAATTTATTAGCTACAGCTAATTTGGGTCCAAAAAAAGAGGGCTAATAGGTGGCGAATTCAGTATAGTTAGTTTGTCTAATTTTTAGCCTCAACTAGTAATTAGTCACGACCCTTAGTTTTATAATGTATGCCTATTGTTAGAGTAATAGAAATAGTACCACATTGTCTACCTATGTGGGGTGTTAGTCTAATGTAATCTATATAATCAACCCATGAAGCCCAATGCAATACATCCAATATTCCACCATCGCGCGAACTACTCCAGCATCGTCATCAACTTCTATCTGCTATTGTATCCTTTTGGTTTTCCGATCTGGTCGGGATTGAGTTGCCCACTACCGTCGACCTCGCGCGAACTACTCCAGCATCGTCATCAACCGTCGACACCATCGCCAAGTACTATGCACATTTTCTCCAAGCAATAGGGTTGCTATTGCGTCGCCTCATCGGGGCATACCACCGCCCGATATGTCCACCTCACCATTGCAACTACATCGCCATGTGCATCGATGGTTGTCTTTGTGTCTCGCGTCATCGCCGAGCCATGCTCGCCGGCAGCGTCGCCTCCGTCTGCACAAAGTCTTCATGTTGATTGGGTCTTTGCCATCGAGCTGCCACTACCCTTGCCATCGCTGAGCCTAGCTCGCTGGCCCTCGCATCGTTGCTGAACCTCACTCGATGTTGCATCGCTACTGCACTGCTTCTACTTAGCACAACCACGTCGTCTTTGCCCTCGTGGTTGGGGCCCTCTCTTGTATGCCCAATATTGGCAACACCGGACGCGTGCTTTCGTCCCCAACGGGTTCTTTGGATCCGGCAAATCCAACCCCACCTCGGCGCTGCGGCTTGACTACATCGACTTTTGCATCGACCCTCCTGTTCCCACCCCGTCTGCCTCTATCGCATATGTTTCATACATAGGTTGCAACAATATGCTCCAAATGTTTCATGAGTCTTATATTACAGCAAGTGTTTTCTTGTTACAAGTTGCAATTGTTTTAGATGCAAGTAAAACACTTGCTGCAACATCACACTGGTAACGATGCAGGAGAGGGCTCTCATTGCGAGATGGGAGGGGAAAAAGATTAGCCACCGCCATGCTAGTGGCCACCGATCGACATTCGAAAGCATGCTCTGGCGATGGCGAGGTGAAGGAGGAGGGCGCCCCTGGTGACAAATGGCGGAGGTTCCGCCGAGAGGTGACCCAGGGAAGCAGAGCTAGTAGTTGTTTCAGTGGAATTGAAATTGGAATTGGACTTAGACTGATATAAGTTAAATGGATTAATTCACACACACACTTACTCCGTTGGTTCGAAATGAGTATTGACTCTAATTTATTTAATTTTGACCATATCTATAGAAAAATACATACATTAACATGGCAATATATATTTTTATACGATAGACATGATCAAAGTAAGTGAAATTTAGATTAATTAGGACAAAGTGGAACGAAGACAACTACAAAAGAGGCAGCTCCGTCTATCATATCTCCCGCCTCTTGTAGCTGACCATCAGCTTCCCCTGAGGCCCCGGCATGACGACGCTCCAGTCCGTCCGGGGAACGGGGACACCATCTCCAGCTCGAAGTTCCTCAGCAGATGGCTCCATATTAACTTAATCTGCATGTAAGCAAATGCTTCGCCGACGCCGATGCACATGTGCCTTCCGGCGCCGAAGGACACGTACTCTAACGCGCCGCCGCCGCCGGCAACGGCATCGGCATTGTCCTCCTCCAGGGCTTTGGCCGGTCTCCACCGGTCCGGGTGGAACTCATCTGGTTCATCGTAGATGTGCGGCAGCCTGTTATGGACCACCAGCGGGCTCGCCACCGCGTGGCCCTTGGGCACCTCGTACTCGCGGCCGTCCGTGGCGCGCACGGTGAAGCTCCGGCGCACGCTGCGGAGCAGCATCAGCCCCGAAGGGTGGAGGCGTAGGGTCTCCTTGACGCAGCGGTGCAGCGTGTCCATCTCCTGCAGGACGTCGTAGTCGACGCGGCGGTGCCCATGCCGCGCCACGAGCTGCCGCTGCTCCTCCACGGCGGCGCGCAGGTGGACGGCGTTGGTGTGACAGAGGAGGCGCGCCCCGGTAAAGGTGGCCGTGCCGGAGCTGTTGTGCTGCCCCGCGAAGAGGGCGGCGACGAGCAGCCCGACGACCTCTGCCTCCGTCGTCCCACGGCCGTTCTTGTAGCGAGTCGATCAGGCACTGCAGCATGTCCTTGTTGTCGTCGTCGTTGGTGGTGTTGCGGGATCGGGACCTGACGATCTCGGTGAACATCTCGCCTAGCCTGGCGCGCGCGGCGTCGCGCCGGCGGTGGGCGGGGATCGGCAGGTGAGGAAAAGGATGCTGACCAGGCGCATGCCGTCGTTGAGGTGGCGCAGCAGTGGCCCGACCTCGCTGAGCATCTTGTCCGGGAGGGCAGCACCGAACAGACACCGGCTCGTGATGAGCGTCACGAGGTGCTCTAGCTCCTGCCTTAGATCCACGGTGCCGGATTGTCCCCATCTCGCAAAATGACCCTGCACAATACATATATGTAAATATATATTTTCAAAAAAAAAAAAGGTCATCGATAGATAATAGATATGCATGCTTATATATATTATAGATACACATACCTCAACTTCAGCAAGCATGAGGCTGACATAGCTCCTGAGCTTCACCGGCTTCATGGCGTCGCCGAAGAAACGGAACTGCTCACACCGGGTGGCGTAATTGACATCGAAGGCGATGCCAGGGCCGAAGATGGGGACGGTGAACTTGGAGACCTCTTCCTGGCCGATCTCCGGGTCCATACCATGGTAGAAATGGCTGCACACCTCTGGCCCGACCAAGAAGGTGACCTTGAGGCCAGGGAAGCGCACAGTGAAGACGCTTCCCAGCCTCGCGTAGCGGTCGCGGATCAGCGCCAATGGCCCCTTGGCGAGGAGCGCTGGCAGGTCGCCGAGGGAGAGGGATGCCCGGAGACGCCGGTGGAGGTGGGCGTTTCGTGGTGGTTGATTGCTGTCGTCGTGTGATGATCTTGGTGGTCGCTACTATGGCGATGAAAATGACAGCAATGGACAGCCATACATCCATAACGGGATTGCCCTGCAACTGCAAGCACAAGTGGCAAATGTTATTTATTTGTTGACGCTATTTTTATTTGTACGTGTTATACATTCTCCTATCACAATAAAATACAAGCGTAACGGTTATACTACTTGTCAGATTTTCGAACTATAAAAAACAACCGCATAAAACAGTCATCTGACAAGCATATAACAGTCACTACCGGAATTCATCAATATCCCGTGAGTATAGGCTTTCCCGTCAGCTAAGAGGAAACAAACACGGGATAGCATACTCTTTCCCGTGAGAAACGTGGAAAAGTCACGGGAAAGAATATACACACGGGAAAATAGCTATCCCGTGAGCTGTAGATCACGGGAAAGACCCCCGTCCTATCCCGTGAGGCCGGGGCTCACGGGAAAGGTAACCGCCGTGAGCCCCCGCCCCGCTCCGTCACCTCCGTGCCGCTTTCCCGTGCAAACTCCGTCTGACTCACGGGAAAGAGTTTCCCGTGAGCAGGCTTTCCCGTGGGCTGAACAGTGGGCCTCTGGCAAAGGGGACCCTTTCCCGTGAGTACCATATATACCGCTCACGGGAAAAAGCTGAGAATTTTTTTTGGATTTTTGATCTCCAAACTTTTTCTACACTTGTTGCATATCATATGGCACTCAATATTAAAGTTTGGTGGATTATTGACTTTATTTGACATATTTAGGTAATTAATTTCTTTTATGGGAATTTATGAAATGAGGCCAAATTTGAACTACAAGTGCTTCAATTTTTGAAAAAATTAGTAGAAAATTTATATTCCTCATACTCAACACAATGTAAGACCTTGCATTTAAAAAAAATAACGAAATGTGGAACATCTTAATACGAAATCATGAGCGTTAATCCCCTGTTCGAGTGGTTTAAAAATTCTAGAAAATAAACCGATTTGCAAAAAATCATGAAAATTGATAATATGTCATGATATCTTATGCGAGGCTATGATAAAAACTTGGAATGTTTTAAGACAAGTTGGCACGCGTCACGATGTTCACGAGGCTCCAACATCTACGTGAGAAGCTTCATGTTTGTTGACAAAGTGATCTAGTGTGATTTCATGTCAATGTGACGATCAAGTTGTGGTTTGGCTACGAAACTTTTTCTATATGTAATAGACCTCAAATATTGTGTCATGTCTATTTTTCGAGAATTTTTGGATTATTTTTGTAATTATTATAATTTTTTTGTTGCGAGTTAAGTAAATGCAAATAGAGATAGAACCACATGAAATAATGGTCAATTTTTTGCACAAGGATGAAATTAGGATTGGTGAGTGTATGTGGAAAGGTATTTATGAAGTTATCATGATCAAAGTTTCAAAATATATATGCTAGAAAAAGAAAGAGATAGAAATAAAATTTATTTCGGAAAACGCCTTTCCCGTGAGTTGTACACGAAGGGAAATCTAGGATCTTTCCCGTGATCCCACGTTAATACGGCTCACGGGAAATCGTTGGCGGGACCCACCTCGGTCGGTGGCGTGGCGGGATTAGGGGTCACCTTTTTTTTTTTTTCCTCTTTCCGTGATGGATGCGGGGGATCACGGGAAAGGAGGAGTCTTTCCGTGATCCCGCCGGATCCATCACGGGAAAGGGTTTTTTAAAAAAAAATTAAGTCAACCCGACCCACTCCCACCTCACACTCTAACACACACACACCCACTCCTTTCGCCCGCACACGCCGCCGCCCGGAGCAGCGCCGCCGTCCCGCCCCGGCCTCCCCCGCCCGCCGGCGACCCGCCGCCCGCCGTCGCGCCGCCCGGCAGCGCCGCCCGCCCCGCCCGGGCCCGGTCGCGCCGCCCCCGCCAGCGCCCCGGCCCGGCCCCCACCCGGCCGCCCGCCCGCCGTCACGGCGGCGCGACGCCGGCCGGCCGCCGGCCACCGCCGAGCCGGCCTGGCCACTGCGCCGCCGCCCGGCCCGCCCTCCCTTGGCCGTGCCGGCCCGCCTCCCCTCCTCCTCCGCGGCGGGCCGGCCCCCGGCCCTCCTCTGCGCCCCACCGCGCGGGCTGGGGTGCGGAACGCCTGCCCCGGAAGGAGTGGGGGGTGGGGAGGAGTGAGGAGGAGGATTAAGGAGGGAGAGAAGGGAGAAGAGAGGAGAGGAGGAGGGGAGGAGGGAGGAAGGAGGGAGGAGGAAGGAAGAAGAAGAAGGAAAAGGGAGAGAGGAGGAGGAGGGAGGAGGAAGAAGGGAAGAGGAGGAGGAAGGAGGGAAGAGGAGGAGGAGGAGGAGCACGACCGCCCCACCGTTGTCCGTCTAGACCCGCCGGCCCTCGTTGCTCGTCGTCGGATCCGTCTCTGGCGCCCCTTGTCTTCGACCTCGCGGGTTGTCGGCCATCAAGCCATGCATGTGACTTGTTTGTGTCAATATATATGTGGTTGTCGGCCATCGTGCCGTGTGGTTTGTTTGCGGGTATTGGAAACCTCCCGTGCGGGGAGGTTCTCATCAAAATTTTCAGCCCGATCACGTGTGCTTCTTTTTATCTGAGAGAGGAGCCCTATGGAGCGGAGTTGAGTCGCTTGCCGAGCCGGCCGGAGTCCCTTTGGCGGCCCCGATCTTCTTCCTCGTCGGGTAGCGACTCCACCGCGACCCTAGGTATATCCCTTCCTTCCGTGCCATGGTCGTAGCTAGATCGCGCGATTTCGGTTAGGCGTCTCCGTTCGAAAGAGATACGGTTGGAAGTATGCGGATCCCCGCATACCTATAACCGTATACATTTGAATTGTCCATGTTTTTGGACAGCCCAGGGATGCGTAGATGAGGTTCGTTCCATGCTCCACTCTGTCGATTCGAGTTTCGATAGCATCTCCTCGTTGTTCTTTGAATACACGGCTCCCCTCTCGGGGGAGGGCGTGTATTCGGAGAACAGCCGGGAGGTGGCGAAAATTCTGTCTCGGATAGGAGTGGAGCATGGAACTGACTCATCTACGCATCCCGGTGGGATTAGGACCTATCTTCACCTACTAGATGGTAGGATCGTTGTGTAGATGCTTTGCATTCTTATATTCATTTGAAATGATAGAGAATGGATGACCCGTGCGTGGATATACGATGGCTGGAGGAGTTTTGGAGATTATGACCGTGAATGGGTTAGGAAGAGCAAAGTGCTTTCGTGGATTATGCTTTTTCGTAATGCTCGAGGTGCGAAGTAAGGTTTGGTGTCCCCGCAAGAATTGTGACAATAAAAAAGGCAAAGTAAGGAGGACATGTCTAAACATCTTCCCAAGTATGGATGGACGGGGGCTATAAGCGGTGGATCTTCCATGGTGAAACCGCGGCGTATGAGAGACGAGGTCGTGAGGCAACGCATCGATGATCTTGCTTCGATGCGGGATAGGAGACATGATAGATGACTTTCATGCCGAGGAAACTTTGAGCAAGGACTTGGGGATGAGGGGAGGAGGAGCCGTAAGAAACCGCAAAGGCCTATTATACCATGTTGCGCGGCACGTAAAACCCCTTCACGACTATTGTGAGGTCTCCAAACTAGATGCCATTTCACGCCTTATGGACTTGAAGGCCCGATGCAATATTAGTCGAGGCGGCTTCACCGACATGTTGACGATCTTTTGGGGGCTTGCTTCCGCCAGTCACGTGCTGCCAAAGAACATGTATGAGTCGAGAAACTCCTCAAGGTACTCAAGATGCCATACGGCGCAGATACATGCTTGTGAGAACGGGTGCGTCTTATTTAGGAAAGAGTACAAAGATGATAATGACCGGCCCAAAGTGTAAATCCTCAAGGTTCATAGAGGTAGACCCCGGTGAAGGCGGTGAGAAGAGGCAACTTAAGGTCCCCGTGAAAAATCCTACGGTACCTTCCCTTCGCACCGAGGTTACAATGGATGTACATGACCGAGGAGTCTCGCGAAAACAGATGACATGGCACAAAGATGGGCGTCGCTACAAGCCCGATAAGATGGTACACCCATCCGATGCCGAAGTATGGACCCATTTCAACAATATTCATCCCGACAAAGCTATGGAGGCTCGTAATGTGCGTGTTGCGCCGGCAACGAGATGGGTTCAATCCTTATGGAATGATGGCTGCCCCATACACTTGTTGGCCTGTATTCGTTATCCCGCTGAACCGCCTCGGGCCCTCGCTTTCAACCGAAGAACATTCTTTTGTCTTTGATAATTCCGGCCACCCGGGAAATAAAATGGGTGTGTTCTTAGAACCACGTGATTGATGAATTGATCAAAGCTTGGAATGAAGGGTTTTGGACGCACGACCGAAGTTTTGAAGAGAAATTTCGGGATATACGTGTGGTACCACTACTCCTGCATGATTTCTTGGCGTATGGGATATTACGTGGTCGGGTGTGTGTGCACGGCAAGTTCCCTTGCCCAAGTATGCAAGACATTTGTGAGGTTCATCCGGTTGAAGAAGGGTGGCAAGTATTCTGCGTTCGACAAGCATCGACAGTTCCTCCCTCCCCGACCATGCATTCGAGGCTAGACAAGAAGAACTTTACGAAAGGTCTCCAAGTTACGGACCCAAAACGGAGATGATGACATCTGGCGAGGTACGTGCTCAAGTGGAGACTCTTGTGGTGATGAAAATGGTGTCTTTGTGGGTTATGGCGAGGATCATGCATGGACTCACAAGTCGGGATTAGAGAGGCTCCCCTATTATGATGACCTTCTTCTTCCACATAACCTTGATTTAATGCATACCGAAAAGAACATCGCCGAGTATTTTCTTGGAACATTCATGGAAACGGCCAAGTCAAAGGATAACGTTAAGGCTAGAATTGATCCGCGCGAGTTGTGTGTGACGGCCGAAGCAAGAAATGAAGCCTCCTAGCAATGGCAAGAGATGGAAAAAAAACCTAAGGCCGATTACGTGTTGAGCAGGCCCCAAAGGAGGGAAGTACGCAATGGTTTCAGAAATTAATGTTCCACGATGGGTATGCAGCAAATCGAGGAGGGGAGTGAACTTATCCACTATGCGAATCCTTGGGCTCAAGAGTCATGACTACCACATATGGATGGAGCGGCTTCTTCGGTGATGCTTCGAGGCTATGTCCCGATCATGTCCGGCATGTGATGGCGAGTTGAGCAATTTCTTTCGGCGACTTTGTGCTAAAGAGTTATCTCGGACCACACTAGAAGAAATGGAAAAATTGGCTTTTGTGTTGGTGCGTAAGTTGGAGAAGATATTTCCGCCCGGGCTTCTTCATTCCGATGGTGCATTTGATTTTGCACCTTCCATACGAGGCAAGGGTGGGTGGCCCCGCGGTTTTCGTTGGTGCTATGCTATTGAGAGAGTTCGAAGCATGTTCGGTCCATTTGTAAAAATAAGTGTAAGATTGAGGCTTCCATCGCGAGAAGCAAAGGTTCGGCAGGAGGTGTCGACTTCACATCAAAATACTATGGTGACAACCTTCCTAGCTCGCATTATCACCCCCCTCGTTACAATGCTGATCAAAATGAATCAACCCTCGGCCTTTTCCAAGGAGAACTAGGACGGGCAAGTGGTTCAAAAATAAAGACCTTGACAAATTCAGAGTGGATCAAGTATAATGAATTATATACTTTTCAACCTAGACGAAGTGCTTCGACATACAAGAAGTCACAACTCTAAGCCCAGCCAGACTTGTCTTCTACTACTTAATATTCTACATCCAACCCTTTTGTCTCTCGTTGGTATAGAAAATTTCAAAGGCAATTTCGGCGTCAACGAACGCCGCTGAAGCACATGAATTGGACACCCCGCTTAGACAGTGGTCCGGGCGATGGAAAACCCGATTTCATTTGTTGGTTCAAACGCCAGTCTTGTCCAATTCATGTTCAATAACGCGTCTCGTTTGATATGCTAACGAACCTGTCTCATTTCATATATCCCGCTTGAGCTTGCAGTACGGGGCCGATCCGGGTATGCATCCCGAAGCTCATACAAGTTGCCAACGGCTTTCGGACCAGGGGTTAGGTCATTTACCGGTTATGACGTGAATGGATATCGCTACCACACAACGAGCTATGAGCGTAGAATCGACCAAACCGAAAAACCACAAATACCGGAGTTTTCACTAAAGGTGATGATGGAACTAGCACTAAAGGTTATTATGGAAGAATTGAAGAAATATACGAACTCCATTTCCCCGGCTCTAAACGGGTTGCTCTGTCATGTTTAAGTGCCATTGGTTTGATCCGAATTAACAAATTCGGACCTCGAACAACTTGGGATTGTTGGATTCGACAAGATTCCCGGATGGCCGGAGATGATGTCTACATTGTGGCTCAACATGCCACACAAGTTTATTATCTCCCATGGTGTTGCCGGGGACGACGAGCGGCTAAAGGGTTGGGATGTTGTGCGAGACGGTATTGCCACGCGGTAGACTACCGTCCCCAAACAGGGGACGATTACCATTTTAATGCAAACACATATGAGGGAGAGTTCTTCCAAGAAGAAGGACTACAAGGTAAATTTGTGATGGAAATACTTAGGGCCCAACGAAATGGAAGTAGACAATGAAAGTGTTGTTCATGATGAGGAGGGAGGGAGGAGGTTCGAGATGCAAAGGACTTACAGATTACTTGAGAAATTACTTAAGGACAAATGCGGTGTTGACGTGCGTTCCTCCTCCCATGGATCCCGCCAATCTTCATATGTTGGAAGACGTAGACATGGATGATAGTGATCATGAGGATTATGATCCAACGGTGTGAAATCGTGGCGGAGGGATGAGGATTATTTCTAATACATGTAATACTATGCATCTCTTCATAATTATGTTCGATTATTGATTTTTCATCTCTTCATAACTATGTTCTATTTAATTTTGCATTTTTACTAATTATGTACATCTAATTGATTTTTCATCTATTCATAACTATGCAGGTCATTCAAAAAGATGCCTCAAGCGAATGTCTTGAAGAAAATCAGCGTAAAATTCAAAAGTGTTGCCTCGCTAGGGCAAGGGCAAGAGCAAGGGAGGCGTCGAGCCACGGGGTAGGGGCAGAGGCAAGGCGGGGCGGCGTGCAGCCCGACCACACCGTCACCACCACCGAGGAGGAGGAGGCGGAGGAGGAGGAGTGTTGACACTTGTTAATGCATACTTTTAATTGTCAATTAAACATGGAAAAGGACTAAAATATAATTAGACAACCTTATTAGGGGTTTATACTAATGATTTCCATGAGTTTTGTTAAAGTTGTGATTTGCGGGGACTTAATTAAAAAACGGTAGAAATCGTAACGCAATCCAACTCGAAGCAAGACTAGAAGGCTGGAATACACCCGACGTGAACGAAACTTGGCAATCAAGAAAACATCATCTAGAAGACTCCGAAGCCCACGACGCATCACGGGCCCCGAGTGGAACCCACCGGGCCGATCGCCCAATAATCGCCGATCGGCCCGGCTTGGCCCCCCAAGTCGCCCCTCGTTTCCGAACGTTCCTCCACCGCCTCTAAGACACAATCTAATCCGGTCGTTTTGATGTCGGTTTGATCCGAGGGCGTCGGTTAAGCATGAGATGCATGAAGATTAGTACCACATTGCTGCTTGGGGTTTGAAGAGACATAAGAAGACCCATATATATAGACCCCTAGGCCTCCCTGATTCATCAATCTCAGTTCAATCTTCAATTCAATCAGATCATCCACGACGACAAGAGATAGAAGCTCTAGATTAGAATTAGATTGAGAGTTAGTTTTGCAAGTTGAGAGAATTAGAGTGCGGTTGAGGCGGAGTAGAAGGAAGGCCCGGAGCTGTCGGCGCCTCCATCTTCTTCCTCCTCTGGAGTTGGCGCCTCCATCATCGTCTCCCTCGAGCCGATGCCATTGGAGCACGACTCGAGATCTTATGGATTGTTCGAATTCCATTCGAGTAAGTGATATTGTCTCTATTGTTCTTAAGGTTCGTATTTCTTTGATAAGATTACTTTGATTCCTGTCGCTCTTGAATTAAAGTTGTTAGATTAATGTAAGCGTGGTGCTTAGATTGACTAGCTTATTACGAATACCTTCTATAGGCCGGGGTGAAGACACTTGTTAAGGCTGATCGTAGTGGTGACAGCACTATTGAGTCCTTTGTTACGCCTACCCCGTTTATAGAAATCGTAGGGAGACCCCTGCGTTGTTAGCGTAGAATCCCTTTATTAAGAGTTTCTTCATGACAACCCCTCTTAAGAACAATGTGCAAATGATTTATTTGAAGTGAGAACAAGACCTTCCTACTAGAACTCCTTATCTTTATTATCTATCTAGTTTTATTAAACCACTCGAGGGGATCAAGAGTAAATCTCAAGAACCCCTTCTCTACGTTCTCCCCGTGGATTCGATATTTAAAACCCATCACCCCGGGTGAAGTGCTCACCGGTATCCGTGCGCGCTTGGATTATCCATCATAATATTCCCGTAGGCTTAGCAAATACCAACAAGCATTTCCGGCGCCGTTCTCGGGAGAACGGTTTAGAGATTTCTTGAGTATACTTTTATCTTTTTCTTTTAGTTTAAATTCTTATCCTTTTCTTTATCATGGATACTACATCCATTAAAGATTTTTCGGCACCTATGGAGCTTAGCCTTAGGCCTATACCATCATCCAAACCAATTCTATCCGAAGCCTATGAGCTACGCCCTCGGTTAATAGAGATGGTCCAAACCAACACTTTCTTAGGAATAGAAGGCGAAGACCCTTATCATCATCTCCAACAATTTGAGCAAACATGTGATTTGCCTTCATATAGAGGGTATGTCCGACGAGACTATCCGTTGGAAGCTCTTTCCGTTCACACCGAAAGGAAAAGCTCGCCAATGGTATGATAGAACCAAGGAGAAGAAGAAAGGCGATTGGGGAATTCTCCGCGTGCGATTTTACTTTGGACTTTTACCCCGTTTCTAAAGTAGTCAACCTTAGAACCCAGATCATATCTTTCAAACAGGAGGATAGTGAGTCGTTGAGTTCATCCTGGGAACGTTTTGAACTTCTTTGCAAATCCGGACCAGATCTAGGCCTTCAAGACCACATTTTACTTCAACATTTCTATATTGGTCTTAATAAAGAATCTAGAGCCTATTTGAATACCTCCTCACATGGATCTTTCATCCATCTTACATCTAGTGAAGCTAGAACCATCTTAGACAACATTCTAGCCAGCACCAATGATGATCCAAGAGAAGAGAAATCTTTAGAAGAAGAAATTCCGAAGTAGCTACACTGAACCTATGCCGTAATCATCTCAACCCGTAGCTTCTGTAATCATTAAAGGAAAAACATTCTTTTCCCGACTTTATGAATGATATCGAGGATGATTTATTTTTCGATTTTGGAAACACCTCAAATTATCATCAAGAGAAGAAACCTCGAAAACGCAAATTATCTTCACAAGAAGAAATTGATCACGTTGAGCAATACTTCTCAAGACAAAACACTAGGAAGCTTGCATCTATCATGAGTGCGAGAATGGTTAGAAGAATCGAACTTTCTTTCGATGTGATCCGTTTGGAATCACCTTACGTACCAATTCAATGCATAATTAATGCAATCACCTATGATGCACTTTTATAACCCGATCGTAGGAGTTAATATAATGGCTTTATCCTTTTTTGAGCAATTTAGCAAGAACATGCCATTATCTCCTACTACTAAGTTATTAAAACACTCCTCTGGGCAAATTGTCCAAAGTTCGGGAATTCTTTTACACTCTACCTATTCGGGTAAATGACATGTTAATCAACCTTGAGCTTTTATATCTTTGATATTAGGGAGTTTGACCTTTTATTAGGCCATCCATTAGAAAGACTCCTTAAAGAAGGACACGGGGAAAACTAGACATTTGTCTAGGCAAAGATAAATTTCCCTTACAATTCGCACATTCGATTCATCCGAGACCGAACCTAGTCCGAACCGGACCCAATGGAAGAGGTGAAAGAAGCATCTATAGAACATTTTCGTAGAATCCAATCAAGAAGATGTAACCGAATTCTTCATCGAGGAAGAGGAAGAAAATCCAACCGAATCCGAACCTCTCGATGAATTCGAGGAAACCTCGAGACCTCCCATTGAACTTAAACCTTTACCACCTGGTCTTAGATATGCCTTTTACGCATAATGATCCCGAGTCCCCCGTGATCATTAATGATAAACTCACTTTCGGGGAAGAGACTTACGGGTTAATTCTTGTCTTAGAACAACATCGTTCGGCCTTTGGCTACTCACTCCAAGATCTAAAGGGCATCAGTCCCCGCCCTTTGCACACATCGTATACCTACGAGATCGATGTTCCACCATCTAGAGAGCCTCAACGCCTTAAGACTTAATAATGCGATGAAAGATGTGGTAAAGAAAGAAGTTCTAAAACTTCGCACTTTAGGGATTATATATCCCGTGCCACATAGTGAGTGGGTAAGCCCCTGTGCAAGTTGTGCCTAAAAAGGAGGCATGACAAGTAGTTAAGAATGAAAAGAACGAATTAATTCCTCGAGAGAACCGTCATTTGGTTGGCGTATGTGCATAGACTATAGAAAATTAAATAAAGCCACAAAGAAAGATCACTTTCCACTGCCTTTCATTGATGAAATGTTAGAACGGTTGGCAAACCACTCTTTCTTTTGTTTTCTCGATGGATATTCGTGGTATCACCAAATCCCAATCCATCCCAAATGATCAAAAGCAAAACCACTTTTACATGTCCATATGGAACTTATGCATATCGTAGAATGTCTTTTGGATTATGTAATGCTCCAGCTTCTTTTCAAAGATGCATGATGTCTATATTTTCTCGATGATGATTGAAGAGATTATGGAAGTTTTTATGGATGACTTTTTCTTTTATGGAAAAACTTTTGATGATTGTCTAGAAAACTTAGATAAGGTTTTGCAAAGATGTGAAGAAAAGCACTTAGTCCTTAATTGGGAAAAATGTCATTTTATGGTTAGAGAAGGAATAGTGCTAGGCCATCTAGTTTTCGAAAAGAGGAATAGAGGTAGACCGAGCTAAAATAGAAGTAATTGAACAACTACCTCCACCTGTGAATGTTAAAGGAATAAGAAGTTTTCTTGGCCATGCCTTTGGTTTTTATAGAAGGTTCATAAAGAATTTTTCTCATATTGCTAGACCTCTTACAAACTTGTTAGCTAAGGATGTTCCTTTTGATTTTGATGATGCTTGTCTTAAATCTTTTGAAACTCTAAAAATGCTCTTATTTCTCGCACCCATTATTCAACCCCCCGATTGGTCTTTACCTTTTGAAATTATGTGTGATGCAAGTGATTATGCTTTGTGGGGGCTATTTTAGGACAAACAAAAGACAAGAAACATCATGCTATTGCTTATGCTAGTAAAACTTTAACCGGACCTCAACTTAATTATGCCACAACAAAAAAGAGTTACTAGCTGTTGTTTATGCTATCGACAAGTTTAGATCTTACTTGGTAGGAGCAAAAGTTATTGTTTACACCGATCATCTTGCTCTTAAATATTTGCTCACTAAGAAAGATGCTAAACCAAGATTAATACGATGGATTTTCTTTGCTCCAAGAATTTGATTTAGAAATTAGAGATAAGAAAGGAGTAGAAAATTTCATTTGCCGATCATTTGTCTAGAATGCATTTTGAGAAACCACAGTGAATTACCCATTAATGACTCTATGAGGGATGACATGCTCTATCGGATCTCCCGATCCGACCCCCCGGTATGCGAGATATTGTTAATTTTATGGTTGCGAGGATATATGTACGACCTGGGTGATAAGAAAAAGCTCATTTATGAGAGTCGTCATCACCTATGGGATGAGCCATACCTCTTCCGAGTATGCACCGACGCTTACTACGGAGGTGTACGGCGGTGAAGAAGGACTACAGATTATCGAGAAATGCCACTCATCACCATATGGAGGTCATTATGGAGCATTCCGTACACATGCAAAGATCCGCAAAGCGGATTTTTGGCCAACCATGTATCAAGACACACGAGACTTAAATGTGACGAAGGTGCAATGCCCATTAGAGACATGGCAATATCAATTCTAGGGATGCCATGCGCCGACAACCAATCTTCAAATCGAGCTCTTTGATGTCCGGGGAATTGACTACATGGGACCATTCCCAAAATCCGGACCCTACGAGTACATCCTAGTGGCAGTTGACTATGTTTCTAAATGGGTTGAGGCCATGCCATGCAAGACTGCTGATCACAAAAGCTCAATCAAGATGTTTGAAGAAATAATATTTCCAAGATTCGGTACACCAAGGCTAGTGATAAGTGACGGAGGGTCCCACTTCATCGACAAGAATTTCGAGAAGTACCTCTCATCTCATGGGATCCAACACAACGCCGCTACACCTTATCACCCGCAGACAAGTGGTCAAGCGTAAACGTCAAACAAGCAAATCAAGAACATCCTACGTAAAAACGGTTGACCAAATGGGAACTAAATGGAAAGACAAGGCTACCGAAGCTCTTTGGGCTTATCGGACAGCTTACAAGACTCCCATTGGAATGTCTCCCTACCGGTGGTCTACGGAAGACATGTCACTTGCCCGTTGAGCTAGAGTTCAAGGCTCACTATGCAATCAAGAGGTGGAACATGGACCTTGACGCAGCCGGAACAAAACGAAGAATGCAACTATCTGAGTTGGAAGAATGGAGAGAGAAGGCGTACCACAGTGCCAAGATCTACAAAGAAAGAACCAAAAGATGGCACGACAAAAGAATCAAGAAGAAGGAATTCCACTCCAGGCGATCAGGTATTACTTTTTAATTCCAGGGTACGACTTTTCGGACATGGAAAACTACGAAGCAAGTGGGAAGGACCATATAAGGTGGTGAGTTCATCATCACACGGAGCTGTCACTCTTCAAGACAACGAAGGTACGCTATTCAAGGTAAATGGTCATCGCCTCAAAATATTTTTTAGAGCCCAATAAAGATTTAGAAGAATTAGATGTTATCGAATTCTTCGAATTACCCAAAAATATTAATTTTCACGAATAATGGGCCGACACCAGGTTTTTCGGGATAATAATAGAGTTAGAGCACCCCACGACAGAACGCGTCGCGAGGCGACACGTGGCCGAACCGATCGCCCAAATAACGAGGCCGATCGGCCCACGGTCCCCCCTCGGCGTCGATTTTGTCCCACATGGTCTCTTGCACGTTTAGTTACGGAAAAAATCACTTTCAGATTTGTTTTAGTACCGTAAACCCAATCTCTCGTCCCCCGAAAAATCGACCCATATATAATCAAGGATAGACCCTCCTCTTTTCTCATCTAATCTCCAAATTAGCGACCATGGCTGAAAAGCGGCTTGTCCCCTTCAATGAGAAAGCCAAGCAAGTTGTTCCTTCCATCAAGCAACCCAAGCCGCTCGCCGTCATACCACCCGATCATACTCCAATTCCTTTCGTTCCACCTCGCCGTCCTCGCACACCGCCGCCACCGCAGGACGCATAAAGCAAGTCATGTATGCTCACCAGTATGATCGTCGCCAAGTTGCACCACTGAAAAAGCCGATCCATGTTCCTAGCTACATGAAGGTTGAAGAACCGAAGAAGGGCGAGCGTCTCACACGAAGTTCGCATGGACGCCAACGGCAACACGAGGGAGCACAAGTACACTACAGCACCTCCACGCCTGCACTACCATTAATGGAATCCGCGCTAAGGAGTCCGGATCAAGAGGATTCCCCGTTATCGAGGCCGACCCGCGTATGCCACAAAAAGAAAAAGACTAGAAAGACCGTAGCCGACCTCGCTCTAGATGTAGCAGCCCTTGCAGAAACATGCAAGGAGATTCACGCGTCAATAGCACCCTTACTAGTTCCGTCCTCCGTCTCTTAGAGAATGAAGGAAAGAAGAAGCGTAAAAATCGGGGAAGAGGATGCTAGTCGCAATTCAAAGAAGGGCAAGGGCCCTATGTAAGCACCACAATTAGAGAGCACATAAGTCTTAGCGTTTGAGTCTTAAAGATTAGTTAAATTAAAGTCATTTAGTTTGGTTTAGATAATATTAGTTTGCTTTAAATTTTAGGAAGTTTAGAATTATATAATAAAGTGCTCTCTCTTTTTATCAATAATGTAATCCACAAGTTGAGTCAAATATTTCTTCTATATTTTTTACGGATATGTTTTTGTCTCCACCATGCTTTGTATGCAAGATAACAGGAATTAAGTGTGGGGGAGAGACATGCCGACCAAATAGAAATTTTCGCGACAAAAATCAAGAAATTCGGAATAAAAACGGAACCATCGACTCAAGACGACGGACCGCGGCCCGACACGGACCAGAGGCGGACCGATCGGCCCAAATAACAGCCGATCGCCCCCTGGCCTCGCCCCCCACTAAGGCCCAACTTTCGCCCACCGCTTCGGTTTCGCTTCCTAAAACTTTTTAATTTTCGCAATTTTATTTTCCGTTCGAATTAAATAAGCCTTCTCTATGGTATGTTTACCTATATGAAAAATATGTCTTGAACAAAGTTTTGCATGATTAAATTCCTACATATATCTGTCACTTATTGGGATGCTTTAATTGCTTAAAACATGAGAAAGAATAAAGTTAGAATAAGATCTTCTTTCTTTTATCTTGTCTTTGGAGAGTTATTTATTTCAAAATATTAAAGTCATTAGTTATGCTTCTCCTTTGTGATCAATGATACATCCTAATAGAGCCGTAGCAATCATTAAAGATATATCTAATTAATTGTTGCTTTCTTGTGTTGAGCTTTGTCAAAACCACGACCCATGTTGAAATTTGTCTAAAGTCTACGATCAAGATCACATACAATTTGCTTTCACTAAAGTATCCATGCTCTAAAAGTGTTAATCTCTATCTCCCATAATTTTAATTGTTGAAAAAAGGTACAAAGCTATGAAAAAGCCAAATGTTAAAAATTCTAAGAGTGGAGAGAAAAGTGAGAGAGAGGAGAAAATGAGCAAGTGTTCTACGGGTCGGAAGAACCCCCTCTCTAAGAAAGGAAAAAGGCAAAAAATAAAGAGAAGAATAATGGACAAGTGTCCGAGGGTGAGTATGGCCCACTTCTCTAATAAATAAGAGAGTAAAATGGACATGTGTCCGAGGGTGAGTAGAACCCACCTCTCTAATAATTAGCTGGTTACCTCTCAAAAAAAAAAAGAGAGAAATATAAATAGGGAGATAGAAGATTTTCATCTAGAGAGCCATGGTGATAATCTTGATTCACATGCACATCTTGATCTGTGACTTATGACATCTATCTCCATGGATCCACAATTGACTCGGCAATAAATACAAGGTAAGTGTGCTACATGTTCTTGAGCTTCACATATGATATATAATAAACGAACTATGAGGATATAATATACTTTGAGAGACTTGAGAGTGTCACAAAGGAGTAAGTACAACTATGTTTTCTTTTCAAAAACTTATGTAAAAATCTCTCCAAGTGACTTGGTTTAAGAATTTAAGGTGATCTGTTTTCTAACCAATTCATGCTCAAAAGATCCCAAAGTGCAGGTATGACCATGGAAATATAATCATGATCCATGCTTAGACCATCCTTTTATCGAGGATGAGTAAAAGCCTAAGTGTGGGGGAGTTTGTTGACACTTGTTAATGCATACTTTTAATTGTCAATTAAACATGGAAAAGGACTAAAATATAATTAGACAACCTTATTAGGGGTTTATACTAATGATTTCCATGAGTTTTGGTAAAGTTGTGATTTGCGGGGACTTAATGAAAAACGGTAGAAATCGTAACGCAATCCAACTCCGAAAGCAAGACTAGAAGGCTCGAATACACCCGACGTGAACGTTAAAACTTGGCACCGAAGAAAACATCATCTAGAAGACTCCGAAGCCACGACGCATCGCGGGGCCCGAGTGGAACCCACCACGGGCCGATCATTAATAATCAGGCCGGTCGGCTTGGCCCCCAAGTCGCCCCTCGTTTTCGAGCGTTCCTCCACCGCCTCTAAGACACAATCTAATCCGGTCGTTTGATGTCGATTTGATCCGAGGGCGTCGGTTAAGCACGAGATGCATGAAGATTAGTACCACATTGCCTTTGCCGGTTTCGAAGAGACATAAGAAGACCCATATATATAGACCCCTAGGCCTCCCGATTCATCAATCTCAGTTCAATCTTCAATTCAATCAGATCATCCACGGCGACAAGAGATAGAAGCTCTAGATTAGAATTAGATTGAGAGTTAGTTTTGCAAGTTGAGAGAATTAGAGTGCGGTTGAGGCGGAGTAGAAGGAAGGCCCTGAGTCTGTCGGCGCCTCCATCTTCTTCCTCCTCCGAGTTGGCGCCTCCATCATCGTCTCCCCCGAGCCGATGCCATTGGAGCACGACTCGAGATCTTATGGATTGTTCGAATTCCATTCGAGTAAGTGATATTGTCTCTATTGTTCTTAAGGTTCGTATTTCTTTGATAAGATTACTTTGATTCTGTCGCTCTTGAATTAAAGTTGTTAGATTAATGTAAGCGTGGTGCTTAGATTGACTAGCTTATTACGAATACCTTCTATAGGCCGGGTGAAGACACTTGTTAAGGCTGATCGTAGTGGTGACAAACACTATTGAGTCCTTTGTTACGCCCGCCCCCGTTTATAGAAATCGTAGGAGACCTCGCGTTGTTAGCGTAGAATCCCTTTATTAAGAGTTTCTTCATGACAACCCCTCTTAAGAACAATGTGCAAATGATTTATTTGAAGTGAGAACAAGACCTTCCTACTAGAACTCCTTATCTTTATTATCTATCTAGTTTTATTAAACCACTCGGGGATCAAGAGGTAAATCTCAAGAACCCCTTCTCTACGTTCTCCCCGGATTCGATATTTAAAACCCATCACCCGGGTGAAGTGCTCACCGTATCCGTGCGCTTGCGGATTATCCATCATAATATTCCTGTAGGCTTAGCAAATACCAACAAGGAGGAGGCGGAGGCGGAGGCGGAGGCGAGGACCTCTCGGCGTCAAGAAGACGCGGACCGCTCCGCGTGCCGCACCACGCGGACCGCTTCGGCGTCGCACCACGAGGGGGGACTAGCCGGAGTGCGGGGGGTTCCTCTTCCCTCCGCCGGAGGCGTGTCTACTTGCGAGGCCCCTCCGGACTCCCGGATCGACAACCTCGTGAGGAGCGTAAACCGACCATAAGACCAAAGACAGCCAAGGTAATTTACTTTACACTTTAGCACTACTTTCTTATTTTTCGGGTTTCAAAATCGTAATAGGAACTAATAGTTATTCTTGATCATTTGGCAGGGGTTTTGTTGTCACCGCGAACTCGGTTCAAGGGCGCCTTCCCCGCCGGCATTCTTGGTATTACGGTGAGGCAAAGACTACCTACCGGCCTTGTTAAAATCGACGGAGTAGAGTATCCTGTCACGTCGTTCCACCAAGCGAACTTTCGGGACAACTATGATGAGGATGGCATAAAATATAATAACAAGGCCATTCGTGTGGTCAAAGAGTTTTGGGTAAGTCTATGTCGCCTTTGTACAAATACATCGCTCCAAATTCTAATGTTAGAAATAATGACTTATTACATTGCTTCTATGTGCGAAATGCTTCAAGTGCGAGGAGGGATACGAGGCCGAGGCGGATGAAGTGGCTCTAAACGCTGTTTCAAGCATGTGGCGGACATGTGGTACAAGGCACACCGGCGGGCCGTCGGGGACGTGGTGCGCGCTAAAGGAGACCGAAGGCTCGAAAAGCATGAATGGAAAACGCTGAATCGACCAAAGAACAATACATGGAGGTAAATATTGAATGCTCATACTAAGTTTAATTATGCTTAATGTGATTTTTATAATCTACGTTATACTTGGTGTCCTGTAGGTGATTCCGCGGTGGTGCTTGTCGCATAGGCGTTCTTTGGGAGCTTCGGGTGGGCCAGGTGGGTCGATACTGACTATCGGGGACGTCCACAAGCGACCACGGGACCGGGCGTGCCATGATGCGGGTGTACCACACTATCAAGGCAACATTAATCTCGCGACCTACCAAGCTAGATATGTAAGTGTTATCCAATTCTTATTTTTACGATGTGCAACTCAATACTTTCTTACCATTCTAGCTACTTTTCTTTTTCACACGAGGGAGCGAGACACATGGCACGCAAATCAGCATGCTCGAGGCCTTTGCTAACTCCCACACGGGCAGGTATAAAGATCCCGCGGTCATCTTCAACCCCGAGGCTGGGCACGAAGCCTACACCAACCCGACCGCCCACGAGAAGATCGGTAGGTACACCGAAGTGGCGAGGGAGCAAGTATGGAGAAACCTTCGATCCCCTCTGGCCACAACATTGAGGGGGACATCGCCATGATCGCGGAGGAGGCAAGAAGCACGGGCGGTACTATATAGGTGATAGCGTTATCAACCCGCACAACACAAAAAGAAGCTATCTCGAGCTCGAGCACTTTCGGGAGGCCGTGATACGAGCGGCCAACCACTTACCGTGCTACTGATCTCGGACTTGAGGTTTATATATTTTTATTTAAGGTTCATTTATCGTTGAATACTATTTCTCCGTGTTCTAACTTTGTGTTGAAATAGGCCGAGATAGAGGAAGAGAGGAAGCGGCGGGAGGAGGCCGAGAGAGGAGCGGGCAAGGGCTCTAGCGGAGCAAGAGAGGGCTCGAGCGGAGCAAGAGAGGGCGGGCAAACACCAGAAGAGCATGGAAGCTCTCCAGCGTACCTCCAGGCGTGTTGATGGCCGGGTTGGTGTGTACCGCCACGGAGATCGCCTTCCCGCCACCGCCCGTCTTCGTCCCAACGCCCGTCGTCGTCGTCCACCGCCCGTCCTCACGGTCGGCCGTCGATCTTCCCTCCACCGCATGGAGCCTCTCACGTGAGTGTGTCTCCCGTAACTTCGAAATATGCATATATGAATGTGAATGGATATGATCTGAAGTTTTGAATGCACCATGAGATGTGCACGTGGACATGTGGTTGTCGGCCATCGAGCCGTTGTTTTCTTGCGGGTTGGAAAGCCCTCAGGTGCGAGGGGAGGTCTTTGCCGAAATTTCTAACTATTTCTCTCACCGCAAGAAATTTGGCTTTTCATGACAAACCGAAAGTGTCACATAAGGTAAGAATTTAGTCATAAAAACTACGTTATGACGAAAAACCCATCGTCATAAGGTGGTCACAAAAACGACCGTCACATTATGTACCTCGTGGCGGTTTTTGTAAAGCTGGTCACAAAAGTCACCTTTTTTTGTGGCTAAACCAATCTTCTGTCACATATTGTTATCTTTTATGACAACTACTTCTGTCATACATTAGTTAGTCAACGCGTCATATTATGTGTCTAGGGAAGGCGTTTGGATGGTGTTTTGTGACCCAAAAGGGTTGTCATGTATAGGTAGTTAAACATGGTTAAAAGGTCGTCATACATTATATATCCATTCAGTCATGCATCTAAGCCATCATGTAACATTGACATCACACCATCATTTACATAGAACCCAGATCATATAATATATTATATAGTGCAAATAGGTTCAAATACATCACATAAGTAGGTGGTTTATATATGCCAATAAGCTCATGTATGTAGTTTCTAACAAGACTAAGTATGTAGATCCAAAGCAATACAATAGCTCTCATGTCTCTCATCACAATGTAGAAGCACGTGCACCTCGCAAGAACATGTAGCTCTCATGTCCCCGACTTCCCTATTGCTGTAACTTTTTAACCGAACAAAAACAAAAAGAAACAAAGGTATAATTAGAAAAAGAAAAAAAAGAGAGTGACCGCAAGGCACCAAATTTGAGATATACTAACTTCTTTATCACAACATATACATGAGTTCAACAAAATATGAGACTTCAGAGAACAATGGTGTGGCTGGCCTGCAGGGTGCTTGAACTTGATGTCTTGTTGCACGTTGGACAAGGCCTTCTTCTTTGCTCACGAGCGAGGGGTGAGTACCTACATGGGAATTTATTAGGGAACGAGCAATACCCGATTACTTTGCTTCTTTGAGAGAGAATATTCAGTACTAAAATAGATATAACTAGATTAAGCAAGAGCAGCGATATCAAGATTGGGAAAACATTATGTTTTATTAAAAAGGAACAATTTACCTAAACTGCTGCACTTGGTTACAGATCACATGTAGTAGCAAAAGAATCGGAAGATAATTCAAAGTGCTACTTAAAGCAAACTCCATCGTTACTCTGTGATAAGGCCCAGCCAAACTAATCATGATTGCAACAAAAAATAGCAGAAACTCCTTATTCTTCTCATTCAAAATGCACATCAATTGATCAGTTTTTTTTACCAAGTTTCAGATAGTTACCTATCCTATTGGTTGTCCCACTATCTCAGGATTCCCTTCATTGTGGCAGGAGGCAGCACCAAAGTAGCCTAATAAACAAAATTCAGTCTAACTTGAGAACAAAAAAATGGGGTATGAAGTAAACAAATTACTATCAACGAGCACTCCTTGCAATGTTGCATTCAGAGGTAGAGCACACTTGCAAAAAGCCCAAATCTGAGTAGAGAACATAGAAGCATACGTGTTTGCAATAGCTGTAGTAGAGGTAGCACATAGAAGAGCACACTAGTCAAGGCCTGCACAAAAACGTTATTTCAATGTATTACAAAGTTTCACCAAACAGCTAGCTGCTGACCCTAGAAATTAAACCAAGCAGCTCGGAATTAATCAATCAGACCAACAACACTTCAATAGTTCTGTTTTTTTCATAGAAAAAGAAGACCGTTAGCATTTACTAGTTATAGTATAGAAACACTTCATGTGCAATCTAGAGAGTTTCTTAAAATGGAATTATATTAAGACTGAAGTTACGAGGAGGCATATATATATGAAAGCATTTACATTGACTATTTAATTTAGTGCATATACAAATCTATGCATAGCTAGCGGTACCAAATCGTGCATAGCTACTGCATATTTGGATTGTCTTTGCGGTATTACAAACAAATGTCTTTGCGGTCGCTAACTAGTGGTCCGACACCTCGCATTTATTACAGACACCTCACCCGATTTCATTATGAAGGCCTTGTGCTTGGCATTATGGCCGCAAAGAGAAACAAGAAGGAATCACAATGAATCAATCGAAAGCACGAGTCCGGGGACCACCTTGTAGTGCGTGGCTCGCCGCTCTTCATCCCGCTTTCGAAGCTCCCAAGGGCGACCCGATCGGGAGGGGTGGCCGCCGTGGTCTAGTTCGTGGCGCCCGTCGCGGGGGGGGAGGCGTGGTGCTCGCCGTCGCCTTTCGATGAGGAGGAGTTGTGCCCCCGCCGGAGAGGGGCGGACACGCCGCCGCCGCCGTGGGTCGAGGCCGGGGAGCCACGCGTGGGGGACATCATCATCGTCGGTTGGGGGGCGGCGGGGCCCGCCGCGGCTGCGTAGAGGAGGGGGGCGAGGCCGCGCTGCCGCGTAGGGAGGGCGTGGATCGCGCCGGGCGCCGGCCCCGGAGGCGGGGCCGCGCCGTCGCCGGTGGGGACAGCGGGTCCGCGCGCCGCAGGTAAGGGGCGGGTGCCACCGCGAGGACCGGACTTAGGAGCAGGATTGATCCGGCTTGCTAAATTTCTTTAGGGGGGGCGGCGGGATTTGGGAGAGAAGAGCGCGGAGGTCAAATTTTCGGAGAGCGCGGCGGGAGTTGAAGCAAGGTGGCCGCGCTGTGTGAATTGGAATCTCGGGAACACGAGGGTGTAGGGTTTGAGAGGTAGACATAGATTCTAACCGTTCGATCTAGAGATGGATGGTCGATGGTAAGCGATGAGGTTATTGGGCTTGTGAGAAATCTTGGCCCAAGTTCTTTTTTTCTTTTGCTTTCTATTTCAGAATAGATAAATTATATAAATATATTGACTATAAAATGAATTTAAATGAGAAAGTCAACACCATAAATTGGTAGGGTACGATTTTAGAAAATTTTAGGGAAAAAATCATCAAATTCGGAGTTCGTATGAGGGAGAAAAACTAGTTACAAGTTTTGGCGACAGATTAAAAAGAAAAATCGTTCTTGTTCGTCACATGTTCATGATGAACAAGCGATTTCTCTTTTTCCTCGGATTAAAACTTATAACTAGTCGTTCTCCCTCATACGAAAAATCAAATAGTGATTCTTTTTCCTAAAAATTTTCTAAAAAATCATTCGCATCACGTTATGGTGTTGGATTGATCACCTCTTCATGCACCAAAATTTGAGCAATTCAAGTTTTGAATTGAACTTTGACTTCGGTCAAATCTCAGTCAAGCGGAACGAAATGAACTCGGTTGAAAATCTTTTTTGAACATGAAAAGTTTCATAACTCATCGAGACCAACAAAGTTTATGTAGATCAAATTTTCATTTGAGGAAGTGATAATAACATGTAGTTCAAATGTAACAAGTCTCTCACATAGTTTCGTGAACTATGTGAGAGACTTGTTATATTTGAACTACATGTTACTACCACTTTCTCAAATCGAAATTTGACCTACATAAACTTTGTTGGTCTCGATGAGTTATGAAACTTTCGTTCAAAAGATTTTCATCAGTTCGCTTTGTGTTCCGCTTTGACCGAAGTTTTTGACCTAGTCTCGAAGTTCGAATTCAAAACTTGAATTGCTCAAATTTTGGTTCATGAAGAGATGAGTGAATCCAACACCATAACGATGATGAAGCATGATTTTTGAAAATTTTAGAAAAAAGAATCACCTCATTTGGGGTTCGTATGAGGGAGAACGACTAGTTACAAGTTTTAATCCGAGGAAAAAAAAAGAAAAATCGCTCCTTCATGAAGAACACGGGGACGAACAAGACTGATTTCTCTTTTGTACTTGGGACATCTGCGTGTATATCATTGATAAGGAAAAAAATAGCCACTTGTAGCACAAAAGAAGGCATGGCGTGGTGGTTTGACTTAGCATTTTTCCTTACGAAGCTCTCAATTTCGAATCCTATGTGCCTCATGTTTTTTCAAGTTTTTTTATAGGGTCTAATTACTAAAAAGAAATAAAAGACCCAATTTGACATGAATAGATGCTTGTCCTCTTGGTTAGTGTACTTCAATTTTGTGCCAAAGGTCTCACGTTCAAATCCCCCGAGTGGGCAACTTTTTGCAATTTAGTTTGATTTACCACTTTTTTGCTAGGTAATAACAACATTTCTTTGCGTATATACCTTTGTTTTGACAAATGTACTACTCTAGCACAATGGTTAAGACCCAACCCTACTCTACTGCAGGTCTTGGGTTCGATTCGAGTCCATCCCCTCCCTGCGGTTTTTTTTTGCCATTTTAAATCCAATTCATTTTTGTGGCGACATCGCCACAAAAACATGTAAAATGGTCATAAAATGTCGCAAACATCTTTTCGTCCGGGCATTGCTTTTTGTGACAAAATTTGTTACCTTTTTGTGACACAAAATATGTATCGTCACAAATAGTTACGGCACCTCGCTATTTTATGGCGACCCAAAAAAAAAATCGTCATATTAGGGTACATTATATGACGAAAAATAGGCCAAATCACGAGGAATTTGTCATAAAAAGACATATTTCTTGTAGTGTCTTCTTTTTAAAGTTAATAGATTCTACCTTCAATTTTGTCTCACAAATTTCTAACTATTTATCTTTGCCCTACGTGCGGGGAAAATTCTCATGCCTCGAACCCAACTCGAACCAATCTCAGCGGGGACGCTTGGGGAACGCTTGGAAGGTTGGAGGCCGTGGCGTAAATTTGTCATGATTTAGGTTGAAAACTTGTGCACTTGAACTTGTGAACTTTGATTTTATGTGAGTTTGTGAACTTGTGGTTGCACTCATGGACATGTGGTTGAACTTGTGACTTTGTTGGATCTTATGTAATATATGTGGTATTATGGATTTATCGAGCTATATTTGTGATATTATGCAATGCATTGCTATGTATATATATATATTTATATGTGTCATTTATGTCTTTGGAACAAAAAAAAAAAAAAAAAAAAACACAATTTCCGTGTGTTGCTCACGGAAAGAGGCCAAACCTTTCCCGTGAGTGGTGGCGGCTCACGGAAATCGACAAACATATATCCCGTGAGCACTACTTGGCTCACGGGAAAGAGCCCAGATATCCCGTGAGCCACACGATTAGGCTCACGGGATATCACCCCAAAACGCCGTTTCACGCATAACAGGACACGTAGCCCATAGCGGGTTCAACACACCTCCACCGTTGGCGCCCCCGTTAAATCTATCCCGTGTGCTAAGTGGGATCACGGGGAAAGGATATCCCGTGTGTATATTCGGTGTTCACGGAAAGGGTGATTTCTACGCTTTCGTTCCCGCCACGGCTATCCCATGTTTTACCCGGGATAGCCTTTCCCGTGAGGAAAAAGGGTATTTCCCGTGAGCAAGGGCCTCACGGGGAAATTGCCTGGTTCCGGTAGTGAGTCATATTTTTTGAACGTCGGCGGAAAGAGCGGTTGGGTGATTTTGGGCTGGTAAATTTCTTGTTACTCTAGGTGTTTTGTGACACCATGCCGCCTGGGGCTCGAGGATCGTGTAATTACGATCCGCTAAACAGCGATACATTAAGGAAAAAGTCCAAATTACCTCCTCCAACTATAACGAAAGTTCATTTTTCCTCCCTCAACGCTAAAACCAGGACAAATCACCTCCCACAACTTTTCAAACCATACAAATTACCTCTCTCGGCGGTTTTGAGGGCGTATTTACAAGAATATGGCCGGTTTGCCTTTTCCTTTTTAAAAAAAAAATCCGGTTGAATCTTTGAAAAATCATAGTAAATCACAAAAAATCATAAAATGAAAAATCCAATTTTGTTAGACTCCACATGATTAGGTCTACACATTGAATATATAATATGATATGATTTAGTACAAAGTTTTTGCTATGAAGGTTTTGTCTTTTTCTTTTATATTTATTTGGTGAATATTTAAAAAAATCATAGTAAATCACAGAAAAATTATAAAAACAGAAAATCTATTTTTTATACTACACATGTTCATGTCTACACAGTGAATATATAATATGGTATGCTTCAAGTACAAAATTTTTTTATTGTAGCTTTAGATCTATACTTTTGTATAATTTATTGAAATAATTCATAGCCGCAACTTCTATAATTATTTTTTTTGGACTAAAGCATACCATATTATATATTTAATGTGTAGATCTACTCATGTGGAGTCTAACAAACTTGGATTTTCTCATTTTATTTGTTTCTAAACCTTGCTTGATGTTTGATTTCAATCCCGGTATGTGAAAAAAAAATACATTTGTTTCATATATCTATACATATAGTCCGAATTCGGTGTTCATGCGAATATTAGAGTCAGGTTTTATCATTTGACATGTTAATGCATATAAAACGTACATCCTAAATGCGTAAAAAACTATCTTAGCTATATGAAAAACCCAACGCATACCATGCGTCGAAGGCTTTGCCGAGTGCCAATTATCGGGCACTTGGCAAAGAGGCCATTTATTGGATGCTAGCCCAAATGCACTCAACAAACACTTGGCACATGACAAAGTGTTGCTTTGCCGTGTCGGACACTTGGTAAAGAACGGCACCACGACATACTCTATCTTTGCCAAGTGCCGACCCGCAGACACGGCAAAGGGAGCACACACATGCTTCACGCGCACCGCCATGTGCTGGCCTTCAAGGGGCCGGCGGCAAAAGCAAAAGTAGAGGACTTTGCCACGTGCCAAGGCAAAGGCACTTTCGGCAAAGAAAAATGCTTTTGCCTTTGAGTGCAAAAGCATCGACACTTCGGCAAAGTAATGGACTTTGTCGTGTGCTACCGGATTCGGTACACGGCAAAATAACGGATCAGGCCGAGCTATGTTACTCGGATCTTTGCAAGGAGGTTGGCGTATCCCGTATCCGTATCCGATACTCGTTGGATGCAGCGAATCACGGATACTCGGATACACCATTTTAGTGGGTTTTCGTTTGAGAAAGTGTGTATCCGCGTATCGAATACGTATTGTATCGGATACCCGTACCGTATCCGTGTAACATAGGTGCCGAGTGCCTTTCCATCGGCACTTGGCAAAATCTCCATTAGCGGCAATTTGGCCGCCCCTACACTACTATGTTGTCGGAGAGCATTGTTGACACCTACTAAAGCATAAAAATACAAGTTTAAAAACATGAATTAAGGGCTAAAGTCAAAGACAAAACATAAGTCTAGGGGTCTAACTAACATAATTCCACGAGTTTTTGGTATTACGTGACTTTCCGGGGACTTGATAGGAAAATGCAGAGAACAATGGGGAAGGTTCCGAATACTCAAGACAATTACAAGGCAAATAAAGACCAAACTTATCCGTGAAGCAAATCAACCCGAAAAGTGGACTAAAACATTCTAGAAGATACCGGAGGACACCGAGAGAAGACGGGGCCGAGGTGGCACTCCACCAGCGGCGGCGCGCCATGTAGGCCTGGCCGCCGGTGGGCCGGGCCAATCGACCTCAAATTTTATGTCGGGTTTACCACCGACCTTGAGGTTGTATCTACACCGTTGTTGAAGGTCGGTTTGATCCAAGGGTTGATGTTCATTGCCAAGTACTATATAAGAAGACCGGTGACCACGAGGTCGATAACAATTTCATTATCAATCATATTCATCCAAGTCCAAAACCAAGTCTAGACCTAAGCTCTAGTTCATACTAGAAGTAGATTAGCTACATAACTAGTTCTAGTTGAAGATCAAGTTCATCTTGAGTTCCCGATAGTCAAGAAGTAGCAAGGATCGTTCTTGAGACTTCTCTCTTGTATTCAATCTCGTAAGTTCTCTTATATTTAGAATACAATTGTTATGGCTTTGATCTTTATAATTATTATATTCTTGTTGCTATGTGTTTATGCTTGCTATGATTATATATTTAGTTTAGTAAGATTGCTTTATATTTTATGCATGGAATTGTATAGCACTCATATAGATGATCACTATTTGGGTGATAAGCAATGTGTAAACGTGGTGTTTATACAACGTTTATCGCAATTGCACCCTACATTCAGGTCGTGTGGTAGATCGCGGGGGTGACAGCCCTGTTGAGTCCTTTGGAGTCCACCCTCCGAATGTAGGACACGTCGAGCTTTTAATTACGAAGATGAACAAGTTTCGATCCTTGCTTGTCTTTGGTAATGCTTGCCATGTATAGAAGTAATCTAATCTTGCCATGATAGCTAGATGTATTGCACTAATTGTAGTATTCATAGATGTATATTAATTAAGAGTATCTTAGGAATATTCATTCTAGTCTAATTTATAACATGCTAATTACTTGTATGATATTAGTGGCATAGGTTAATCCTAGACTTGGACAATTATCATTATATTATTTATCTTTATCTTGGACTTATCCTGTTGAGTTATGTTTGATGCTCATGGCTACTCGCATTATAATATTGTAAAGTGAATGATCTCATAAATAAATCATAATATAAATCATTAGATAGTTCTTCTCTCTACCTTTCCATAGACTCCCTTCCCTGTGGTAAAATATAAATACGATACGGATTACCCCGGTGAAGTGCTACAATTGGTATTTCTATACGTGCGCTGCGGATATCATGTTCAATCTTTTATCAAGGCCAATCTATAAATACCATGCCCCGCATTTCTTTGAGCGTTATTGCTAGGGTGACGAGACTAGTGTATAGGTAATGCCTAGAAATGAGTGGTATACCTTGAGTTCATATCCTGGTGAGATTAATTCCACTATGGATAATGTGGCTAAGCTACATCCCACTACTAACACCGCCTAACTTCGCTTTATTGGATCATGAGGTTAATCCCATATCCAAGCTAACATGATTAGATAGATATCCCATATATATTTTCTCTCGCCTTCCTAATTAGGATCGTGTTAGAAATATCAACAAGCATTTTCGCCGTTGCCGGAAGGCGTAGTCTATCCAGAAAAATAAATTTTTTCTTGACTTTTGTTTTTCAAAACTTTCCTAGTTTGGAAGAGCATAGTCAATATCTTAATTTCGAAAAATGTTTTTCAAAACTCTAAAAAGCAACACTAGAAAATATGCTTTCAACTTTCTCTAGTTAGAAAGGGTATTAGCCAAAACTTAGACAGAGTTATTCCTATTAAGTTGGTATTGTTTTCGACTTACTAGTTAGAAAGGGTGCTAGCCGAAAATCCTATAAACACATCACATAAGGAAACAAGAGAGATCACTTTACATCACCTAATGCATTGAGAACCCATTATCACATACTCAAACAGGTTCAACCCCTGTTTTCTATTTTGTTTTTATCTTTTACAGGGAGTGTATGAATAGAAATCTTCCGAAAAATTTTATTGAAGATCCCGAGAAATTAATCAGGCAGGCAAAAGCAAATCTCGGACAAACTCCAGCTCCTACATTACCATTATCATCATCATCATCATCCGAGACACCAAAGTCTACTGAATTGGAAGTTAATCAAGTTACTAGAAATTTGACATTTGAATTTGAAGCTATGGCAACCAAGACACTTCGTGAATTTTCAGCTCCTACCACGGACAATATTCTTGTTGGACCAGGAGGTAGAGATTGGAAACAAAGGCTTTGAACTTAAGCCGGGGGCTCATTAATATGGTGCAATCAAGTCAATTTTGTGGAAAGGCACATGAAGATGCTAGTGCTCATCTCCAACACTTTACGGAGATGCAAAGACATTCACTATGAAGGATGTATCCAAGGATGCAATCTTGCTTCGTCTTTTCCATTCTCACTATTGGGAAGAGCTAAGCAATGGTTTTATGCTACAAAAAGATAAGAATACAACATGGAATATATGTTCCTGACCTTTCTAGCAAAGTTCTTTCCTATAGGCAAGACAAATGCCATAAGGGGAAGATATCAAATTTTCAACAACAAACATGATGAATCACCCCCTCGAAGCATGGGAGCGTTTTCAAGAATATATTTCAGAATGTCCACACCATGGGATGGAGAAGTGGTCGTTGATGCGGACTTTCTATCATGGGCTTATTCGGTGCTCGTGAAACTATGGATCTTTGCGGTGGTGGTGCTTTCTTATCACTTACAATTACAAAAGCTACTGAGCTTGTGGAGAAGATGGCTTCCAACCAAGGTTGGAGTGAAGAACGTCAAACTTCGCAAAGAGGGAATGCACCAGCTTAAAGAAGTAGATATGCTATCCGCTAAAATGGATCTTATTATGAAGAAGCTAGAAGATAGAGAATCTCAAACCAAGGCGGTGATGCAAATCCAAGACTCATGCATGACATGTGAAGAATGTGGAAACTTAGGTCACACCGAAAGAATTGTCCGAGAGATCATGGAGGATATTAATTTCATCAATAACAACAATAACAATTTCCGCCCCCGAGAATCAAGGTTGGAACCAACAGAGGCCCAATTATGAGTAATTATCAAGGCAATTACCAAGGTAACAATCAAGGTAACAATTTCAATAATTATCAACCTTCTTTGAGAGATCCGGTTTGTTAACCAAGGAAAAACTATGGAGAATCTGTCAAGAAAGATAGCAACTAATGATAACGCTCTTGAACTTATCAACACTCGTTTAGAAAGTTTTTCTTGACTATCAAGAATAAAGACAGTTTTAATAAGATGATAGAATCTCAGATTTCTCGATTATCATTCCACTAACCACACCGGGGAAAGATTCGGGGCAGGCAGAAAGAATTAGAAACTGCAAATCTTGTCGATATCTATAATGCAGGTCGTTACTATAGAGAGACCTCGGGGAGTTGTTGGTTAGATGACTCAATGCCATCTAAAAAGGAAGATCCAAGAAGACCGGTCACTACAATCAAAATTGGACACCTCACATTCAACAATGCTCTCGCGGATTTTGGCTCAAGCGTCAACATTATACCCAAGGTAATTTATGAGAAGCTTTATAGTGAACCACTTTGGAAAACAAATATGTGCTTGCGGCTTGCGAGATCAATCAATTTGTTATCGAGGGGATCCTTGAAGACGTGTATGTGGGAATCGAAATTCTTATGTCCCCCAGACTTAGCAGTTGTAGATCTTTGGAAGAAATGAAAGAGCACCAATCATACTCGGGAAGACCATTCTTGTGCTCGGCTAAAGCTATTATCTATGCAGAGCGATTGCAAAGATTATTTTCAATATTAAAGGGAAGAAAGAGAAATTCACTTTCAAGGACAAGGTACACACCTCATTACTTATCCTCAAGGTAATAATCATTATATTCTAGAACAGAAGATGGAACCTTATAATCGAATAGAAGGAGGAATCGAATCGAACGAGAAAGAACAAGATGGCACAGACCTACAAAGGTAATGGTAGTAAATAAAATTAAATCTTATAATGAACATTTATTGCGATCGATGCTACGTCAAAGAAGATGATCCGGGTACACCTACTATTCATTGCTCTATTAATCGGTGGAATTTTTATAATACGTATTGCGATATGGATCTGGAATTAATCTAATGGCAAATGTTACATATGAATTATTATTTGGAAAATTGCCGTTGCAACCAACATATGTGCATTTGCAGATGGCGAGACCAATCTTATAGAGTTTCTGAAGGAATTGCAAAAGATGTGCCGATTAAGATTATGGATCACTATGTTCTCACCGACTTTGTAGTCATGGACATGAGAAAGGAAGAAGACCCTCCAATAGTGCTTGGGAGACCGTTCCTCAACACTACACATGCAATCATCTACATCCATACAGGAGAGATACATTTCCAATTTCCTAAAGAAAAGGTAATGCGAGTTTACTTTAATAGTTACAATGAATATACAAATCGTGGGGAGAAGCGGGGACAGCTGTCGCCGCCATAATAAGAAATGGATTAAGAATCCAGAAGATGGTACAATGATACCAACATTGATTCAATACTAGGACATCATCTTAAAGGACACAAAGAAGCCATGAAGAAATTGGGTAAGGAAATAAAGAAAGAATCGTATACATCAAGGAAAAGCTTGCTCGACTTTTACGGTTTGTCTCGTAGTGAGTTCTCCGAGGAATTAGGAGAATCATGGGAAGAATATGAGAAAGCACGCGATGAGTATTGGTGGAATAGAAGTCAACAAGTTTCCTCTTTGTTAAAGGAAGCTTTAAAAGAATTAAAAGCTAAAAAGGTAAAGTCTCCGACACTTGAAACATCTATAGAGAAGACGTAATCAACTACTCCTTAAAAGAAGAGTACATCATCAAAAGATGGAGGAAGAAGAAGACATCTCCCGAACAACATGAAGATACTATAGAATCATCGTTACCACCGATTGTGACAACCGGATATACCATGGGAGTAAAAGAAGAACTTGAAGTCTTGTTCGAGGGACTTTAAACACGAATCCTCGCCGCAAAGGTAAGTAGGTAAGTTATCTATATTTTAATTTCTTGCATTATTTATTTCCATATCATATTTATCTTTTTCATTATTTCATATATGCATTTGAAAATAACAAAAATAATTTATCTTTTGAGAAAACTTTTAAGCCCCACGCTAGTATCCCCGAGGTTAAATACCTCTAGGCTATTTTCTTTGTGGTGGCATAAAAAATAAAAATAGTTTGTTTACGCATAAATCTTTATCTTGCATAGAAATAAAATAAAATAAAAATAAATGATAAATAAAATCAAAATATATATATATCGTGCAACTTAAGCAAAGTGGTTAATCTCTAATGCTTAATCAAATTCCACTAGTTTTGTTGTCTATTTGATATTTACAGATTAGAAGAAGGGGAAAGATATTTGACACCATCCCCGATGTCAACTACCTCAACCTCTACATCATTGAAAATTACACTCCAATCTAGCTTGGGGGAATGCAACCCCGCTTATCCAGATAAGTATTATCTATCTATAATTATATATTTATATATTTATTAGTTAAATATTTTGCTAGCTAGTTAAGTTTGTTAAGAGTCTAGTTTGTTTTGTTTTAGAGGCTAGTAGTTTAAATAATCTTTTGTTTGAGTGAGAATAAAAAGATTGAAGAGAGAGTGCACACTAAAGTTTACTTTGCTCAACTAAAATAAATCCTAAAATCTGCCAACATGGAGATGATGAATAGTTGCTCGTTGTTATACTTTTCTAGTACCTAACTTTCAAGCTTAATTTCTCTCGAAGAATTCATTTGCAAAATGCTTGCTCTAAAGTCTAGGTAATTGACGGATATGATATATGATAGTCTGAGCTGCTATTTGATCTTACTCTTAGTGACACTAGATTTGGAGATTTATATTTAAAAAGTGCACATGATAAGTTCTTATGTGACAAGAGTGTGAACCTCCTACCCCAGCCATATATACATGCTATTTAGAAAACCTTTTGATTTATATATATATAGGCTGCTTGCTTTGCATTAAGTTTGTTCAATCTTTGTTGACCCTTAGAAACTTATCATGCTGATCATGCACACTCCACTTTATTCCACTATATCCACTCTACTTATCCACCATATATATATCACTATCACTTCATACTAGCCATCAAAAATGTTCTATTCCTGTTTTGGGAGAGAACAATCAAAAAATATTTCCTACCCATTCATTGCTAGCCAATATCTTATAAAAGCTCCATTGCATCTATTTATCTCTCACAAATATTACAAAAAGAGATTTGGGTTGTAGACTATTCTTTAAAAAAAAAGAGAAAGAGAGAAAGGGGGAGATGAAAAATGGACAAAAAGTCCTACGGCGAGTAGAGCCTACCTCCCTAAGAAAAGAAAAAGAAAGAAAAATAGAGATGAAAAATGAACAAGTGTTCGAGGGCGAGTAGAGCCCACATCTCTAAAATAAAGATGAATAATGGACAAGTGTCCGAGGGTGAGTAGAACCCACATCTTTATAAGAGAGAAAATAATAGACAAAAGTCTAGGACCAGCAGAGTCCACCTCTCTAAAGAAAAAGCTACAGCCCAGATTCTCTACAAAAATTCAAAAAAGAGATAATTCCTTAAGGAGCATAAGTAAGATATTCCTTATCTATTTATTCTATTATATTCTATATTCTATCACCATACACATGCACCACTTGATCGGTGTGATTTGTAACTTTGGATCCATTGATTGAATTTACAATATATGTAAGTAAGTTTAATTTTTCTCCTACCTATGAACTCCAAATATAAACTTTAGATATAGGATGAGAAAAGAAAGTATAAAGTACTATTGCCTAAGCCAAAAAATATTATTTTATAAGAGATAAACAATATTACTCTATCACCTAAGAGAGGATCCATAGTTATCATAATTGAGAGATTAGAGAGAGTCACACTGAGAACTTTGAGTTTTATTTTGAAAATCAGCAAAAACTCCAAAAAGGACAGTTGATCAAAAGAGTTTGAAATATAGTGTTCGACTTGACTGTTCTATCTTTCAATTGCTCATGATTGAAGAAAAGTTATAAGCTCCAAAAAGGTAATAGGTATATGAGTAAGTTGAAGATTTGAAAAGTTTATCTATCTGGAGAGAAATTTTGTTTGAAAGCATGTGTACTTTTGAGGTGTGATAGCGTTGTAGCAACTCCCGATCCAAGTTAGTAGTTTATAATATTTTTTGTGTCTTGCTAAGAGACTAGCAAGAGGTAAGCTTGGGGAGCTTGTTGACACCTACTAAAGCATAAAAATACAAGTTTAAAAACATGAATTAAGGGCTAAAGTCAAAGACAAAACATAAGTCTAGGGGTCTAACTAACATAATTCCACGAGTTTTGGTATTCTGTGACTTTCCAGGGACTTGATAGGAAAATGCAGAGAACAATGGGGAAGGTTCCAGAATACTCAAGACAATTACAAGGCAAATAAAGACCAAACTTATCCGTGAAGCAAATCAACCCGAAAAGTGGACTAAAACATTCTAGAAGATACCAGAGGACACCAGAGAAGGCGGGAAGCCGAGGTGGCACTCCACCCTGGCGGCCGCCCGGTGCCATGTAGGCCGCCCGGGTGGGGCCGGCCAATCGACCTCAAATTTTTATGTCGGTTTACCACCGACCTTGAGGTTGTATCTACACCGTTGTTGAAGGTCGGTTTGATCCAAGGGTTGATGTTCATTGCCAAGTACTATATAAGAAGACCACGGTGACCCACGAGGCCGATAACAATTTCATTATCAATCATATTCATCCAAGTCCGGCCAAGTCTAGACCTAAGCTCTAGTTCATACTAGAAGTAGATTAGCTACGTAACTAGTTCTAGTTGAAGATCAAGTTCATCTTGAGTTCACGATAGTCAAGAAGTAGCAAGGATCGTTCTTGAGACTTCTCTCTTGTATTCAATCTGTAAGTTCTCTTATATTTAGAATACAATTGTTATGGCTTTGATCTTTATAATTATTATATTCTTGTTGCTATGTGTTTATGCTTGCTATGATTATATATTTAGTTTAGTAAGATTGCTTTATATTTTATGCATGGAATTGTATAGCACTCATATAGATGATCACTATTTGGGTGATAAGCAATATGTAAACGTGGTGTTTATACAACGTTTATCCGCAATTGCACCCTACATTACGGGTCGTGTGGTAGATCGCGGGGGTGTGATACATTTGAGTCCTTTGGAGTCCACCCTCGAATGTAGGACACGTCGAGCTTTTAATTACTTAAGATGAACAAGTTTCGTCCTTGCTTGTCTTTGGTAATGCTTGCCATGTATAGAAGTAATCTAATCTTGCCATGATAGCTAGATGTATTGCACTAATTGTAGTATTCATAGATGTATATTAATTAAGAGTATCTTAGGAATATTCATTCTAGTCTAATTTATAACATGCTAATTACTTGTATGATATTAGTGGCATAGGTTAATCCCTAGACTTGGACAATTATCATTATATTATTTATCTTTATCTTGGACTTATCTGTTGAGTTATGTTTGATGCTCATGGCTACTCGCATTATAATATTGTAAAGTGAATGATCTCATAAATAAATCATAATATAAATCATTAGATAGTTCTTCTCTCTACCTTTCCATAGACTCCCTTCCCTGTGGTAAAATATAAATACGATACGGATTACTCGGTGAAGTGCTACAATTAGTATTTTATCCGTGCGCTGCGGATATCATGTTCAATCTTTTATCAAGGCCAATCTATAAATACCATGCCCCGCATTTCTTTGAGCGTTATTGCTAGGGTGACAGACTAGTGTATAGGTAATGCCTAGAAATGAGTGGTATACCTTGAGTTCATATCCTGGTGAGATTAATTCCACTATGGATAATGTGGCTAAGCTACATCCCACTACTAACACCGCCTAACTTCGCTTTATTGGATCATGAGGTTAATCCCATATCCAAGCTAACATGATTAGATAGATATCCCATATATATTTCTCTCGCCTTCCTAATTAGGATCGTGTTAGAAATATCAACAAGCATTTTACCACCACGACATAAGCTTTTGCCAAGTGTCGAGAGAAAGATACTTTCGGCAAAGCCTTCTAACGCCGTCACATCTATCGTAGGGTGGAGTTTGCCGAGTGTCGCACTTTCGGCAAAGCCTTTGCCGAGTGCAATAGGAGCTTTCTTCGAGTGTTTTGGACACTTTCGACAAAGAGCTTGAGTCCGCTAATGGAGCTTTGTGAGTTTGGATGTCATGACATATTTTGAATTGTTTATTTTAAATTTATTATTTGAAAGTTTGCGTATGGATACTTTTGTGTATTTACATAAAAAAAATTTACCACCCGTACACTCTTTGGAGGTGAGCCTCTACCGAGCGCTAGAAGCGCTCCGTAAAAGCCCTAATAGTGCTCAGTGGTGGCACTACCGAGGGGTGCGCTCGGTACCAGCCCCTCGGTGAAATTTTAAACGAGGAAAAAGAGTGTACCGAGCGCTCTAAAACGCCCCCTCGGTGCAACCCGTGCCACACGCACCGAGGGGCTCGGCCCCGCCCCGCAAAACTCCCTGCGGTCACGTCGGCGGCGTTTGCCACCGCCGTCGGCGTCAACTACACCGAGGGCTACCTCAAATATCCCCTCGGTGAATTTTATTTTTTAAAAACCCCGACCGCGGTTGTACCGAGGGCCTGCCCTTAACGCGCCGGTGTAATATGGTCATTTCACCAGGGGGCAATGGTGCGCCGGTGAGTCGACCATACTATACCGTCATTGGTTTCGCCGAGAACCACCATCGGTGTACCCGGCAACATGGGGTTCTCGGGCCCACTCTCCCGGTGTTCACCGAGCACTACCCTCGGTATAGTGTGTAACACCGTGTTTTTGCATCATTTTAAAATTCACTAAAAATTTGAACTTTTTATAATTATCAACTAAAACCTAATTTATTTTTCTGCACAACCCAAAACCTGTTTAAAAAAACCTTGCATCAAATTCACCATATAGATTTGCTTTAGGATAAATGTTTGAATGCTTGTATGTTTGTTTGCTTGCATGCTTGTCAAGCTAGAATTTATTTTGGCATCAAATGATATTTCCTTCATAAACACCGAATATTTTCCTTGACCATCTACCACCAAATATTCCATCTTGATCCTTCCCTTGCCATATCAACCGCCACATCTCCAACCATTCCAAATACCACGAATTCCCAAATCCAAAATCCAAATTCCAATTGTCGTGCTTAGTTTATTTTCTGGGAAATAAATGTCACCTCTTGTATATATAAATGTGTGGATGTAAATACATATGTGAGTACACACGAATGCGTATATATATGCGGAGTGTATACATGTGTATGTTACAATACATGTATGAAATATACAGGAGCATGGCCACATACATATACGCACACATAAATATATATTTATACAAGTATAGTGTGTGTATATATATAAATTATAAATGGAAAATGGAAAATAAAGTGCCGACAGGCCTTTCTCCTTTTGGCCCACCGCAGCTAGCAACAGCCGCAGATCAGCTTCCTTCCCTCTCTATGACAACGCTGGCCCACACGTCAGCTCCTCCCTCACCTCCATCCCCTCCTCTGTTCTCACGCACGCACACGACGCACGAGGGCACAGCGCCGCTGACCGAGCTACAGACGCATCACAGACTCTTCCCCGAGCCGTCCCATCATGCCAACAGCAACCCTCTTCCACCTCGTGCTGGCAGACGAGGACGACGACCAGGGAACAGCGACATCGTGAACGAGCTGTCCCGTCAACACCGTCGTCGACCAGAGAATAGCGTCGCCGCCAGCCGCCATCAGCCCATCAATGGAGCCCTGCCACGACACGTCCCATCACCTCCCCGAGCGCCAGCTCACTCCCAGCCCGCCTGTCCTCGCGCTGCTGACCACGTCGCCGCTGCAGTCGTCGACCTTGCCACAGCACCATTGCCAGAGAATATCCCGGCACCAGGTTGTGTGAGACTGGGGCGGTCTGCTGGTGTCCTCGCCCGCAGGTCGTGCGGGGCGGGACGGTGGCAAGCCGGCCACGCGGCACGTTGATCGGGTGGTGTGGCGTGGAGGCGAGCCGGCCCGCTGCGGGACGACCAGTGGCCGGCGAGGCGGACACGAGTCGAAGTCGAGGATGATCCTGAGTCGAAGTCGATGTCGTTCGGGACGCATACGTGGGACGGCTTTCCGATCGACCTCTAGTCGAGGCGGAGGCCCACTGGGATGCGCGCGCACTTGAGAGGTCGTGCGAGGCGCGTATCGGCGGAGCGATCGCGAGCTCGCGACCTCAGGTCGTGCGAGGCGGACAAGTTGCGAATCGAGCTTGCGCGAGCGAGCAGCGCGGGGCGAGACAGCGCGGTCGTCGCGACCGGGAGCGCGGGGGCGCGGCCGTGTGGCCCCTGACCCGAACTCACGCGAGTCGGACCGGGAGCTCGTGGCCGAGGTCGGGCGACTCGAATTCGGAGACGTGAGGGAGCGGTCTCGGCCTTCCGGGTCACGTGAGTGTATTGCGGCCCCAGCTGTAAGTCGTGCGATCGAAGCGGGCGAAGGCGATGCGGCCCGCGACTTGAAGTCGCGCGGGATGGATGCAGGTCGCCTCGTGGCCCGCGACTTGAAGTCGCGCGGGACGGATCTTGTGCGCGCGCGTGGCCGGGGTGCGGGTCGTCGTCGTGGGAACCGGGTGCGCGCCGGATGAATACGAGTCGGAGTCGCTCGTCCTTATGTGAGGTCGGAGTCCGGGGACTCGCGGTCCTCAAGTTGTACGAGACGTAGAGGTCGTGATGACGTAGAGGTCGTGCGAGTCGTAGATGAGTCGTGCGACTCGGGCGATCGGCATTCTGCACGAGAGGACCAGACCCGGAAATCTCTTGGTGATGCACGCCGAGGCCGATGACGGACCTGCACAATCATAGAAGTAGATGTAGATCGAGGCAGTAGATGTAGATCGGAGCAAGATGTAAAATAACTTAAGCGTTTAAGTCATAAAGAGTTCGCCCTTTTTCCTTTTCTTTTTTATACGTTTTGTTGAATCTCTAAGTTCGAGCTCGTGCTTCGATAGAACGAGTGGCGGGCGTTTCCTCGCCGGGCAGCAGGGGCGCGGGAGGTCGATTGGCAGTCGCGCCATGCCTTACGGCGGCGATCTCGAATTTAGGTAAACAACAATTCGCGCAAGTTGCTTGACAAACACGGATGTGAACGAGATCGCCGCCGTTGCTAACCTCGCGGGATGCAGAGGGCGGCCGTTGCTCGACAGCCGAAGCAGAGAATGATCCAATGCTTGCACAAATCTTTGCGTTGGGCGGTAATTTGCGATATACGTGAAGGGTAAAAGAGACGTAGCTGTTCGATGTTTTCGGGCGTTGATGACGACTTCGATTGTCGGGCTAGCGACGTGTGTCGAGGGAGGCGAGCACGTTTGCACGGCCGGTTGGCGTCGGAGCCTTGGACATGGTAGAGCTCGGCAAAGCTTGTCGGTGAAGAGCTCGAAGAAGTTCGTGGCGGGGGGCTCGGCGAGAGCTCGTGGCCCGGCTCGGCGTGGCTCGTTGGTGAAGAGCTTGGAGAAGATTCGGCGCGGAGGCTCGTGGCGAGCTTCGGCGGTAGAGTTTGGACAAGCTTCGGCGCAGCCCATAGCCGTCTCGGCGATGTTAGAACAAATACATCTTAGGGAACGACTAGCGGCCAGATCTAGGCGGGTACATCTCATAATAAAAGCGATGAACAACATGTATACATCAACCTAATACAGGATCGCTAGCAATAGAGAGAGGTAGAGAGAGATTAGAGACAGACCATCCTTTCTCTTGACGTTGCTTTACTCGCAATGATTTTGTCGTGAGTCGTCGGGCTTCTCTGCGATAAGGTGGAGAACATCCGTCACTTGCTGCGACCCTCTAAAGATCGGACTAGGGTTAGGAGTGTTGGTGGAGCAGTGGCGGCGGTAAACCTCGTGGTGTGCGCCCGGCCCCCACTCTCCTTTTATATCCGCAGTGTGTGGGGGGCCCTCCAACCTCTAATGGGTTGGGCTCCCCGATCGGGCTTGAGATCAAGTTTCGTTGTGGGGCGTTGGGCCCAACAACTAGAGGAGATCAATTCTAACATTCTCCCCCTTGATCTCTTCTTAACAACTTATTTTAATCGAACTTAAATACTTTCACTCTATTCCATTATAGATCAATGCGTAGAGCATGCCTCATCGTCACAGACCAAATTGCCATTGGACTTGACACTACATACATCTCTCTAAGTCGGAATAGAGGCTTAAGCGGGCCCTAAGTGTCGGAAATCATTGGCTTTCCCATAAACCCATGTCATTGTGTATTCTCACGAACACACCGGGTGGTAGGCCTTTGTAAGCGGATCCGCAAGAACTTACTTAATACTTATATGCCTAATAATCTAATAATGATTACGGACTTTCCCTTTACAACATATAACTTAGTGTCAAGGTGTTTAAACACACTTGACTGTTGTCTCAGGAGTAATAAATTGCTTATATGGTTATTCTTTGTTGTCAACCATTATCAATTCGGGTGCAAAGTTACCTTAATCATTTGCACTGTTCCTCGGCCTCATGACATGCTATATTATAACTTTGCATCACTAATGATCTTTGAAAAATGTTTCATTGGAGCTTTTCCACAATAAAACTCCAACTATAAGTATTAGCAATAATTGTGGAGTTGTTGCAAAAAAAACTTAGCTTAAGACTATGTACTCACATCTATTTGTGAGTATTTATTCTTTCTTTTGCTAATCATGAGACCGATACTTATAATTCCATTCCGGTGATCTATAGCTGGAGTGGTCTTTGCCAAAACAACTTAGGATAGGCGAGTCAGGGGGCAATCTTATGCATTTATTAGGCTTCCAACGGTTGAAGCATATGGTACCATCTTTATATGATCGGTTTCTTCTTGATTCTAATCACACTAAAATCTCTTTCTTCTTGATTGTGATCACACTAAAATTCCTAAGATATTGCCCTTGACCATGAAGAATGTGCGTAGGTTTTCTCGCATGCATAACTTATTGCTTTGGAATCTTTTCTAAGTATGCATTTGCGATAGTTCTAATACCCCTTCCTTATCTTAGTGAGTTCTAATTGCTTAAAGAAGTGACATTTCACCAAAATCATTCTAATTTAATTACGGGAAATAAATTTTCGATTAGCAAGCTTGTCATCTTATTCTTCTTAACTGAAACTTTCTTATTATATCTCATTAAATCTTAGATGCCACCGTCGGTGTCTTACATCAACCCATAATTGCATTTCCTCTTATGTTATCCTATGTGTTATATTCTTATGCAACCATCTCATACTAATCGTGAGGAATATTTTCTATATATCCATCTAATGTAATTACGAATTATAATCGCCACTAATACTTATTGTAGCATACTCATCCTCTTCGCATAAATCCTTTCATTATAAGTCGTACTCTTTACACATTTTCTCTTTAGAGTCACTCTCACCTTGTAGACCCATATGTAGCCCTCTTGATTTGGCTCCATTAGGAATATCCTCTTCTTATATCTTAACGTATTCCCTTTAGAGTCACATCTTATCTTGTAGACCCATAACGACCTACTAGTTTGACTCTATTGGGACTTTCATCTCATTCTTACATAACAACTAAACACTTCAAAGAGTGGATATTTTTTCGATGGCCTTATTCAAATGAGGTGGAATCACCTTCTATTTGAAATTCTTTTGGTCCGATAAATCTTATAATCATCGATATAAGCGACCTTCATTATTTGGCGCCTTATGGGGCTATTGCTATTCTTCCTCTTGCTCGACATAAGGCTCGACGAGGATTACGAAGGACAAGTTCCAAATTCTCATTATTTATCGGCAAGGGAGAACTAACAACAGTGTTGGCACTTCAATGTTTGACATCATTGGTGCAACAAGAGCAAGTAGCATAAAGTATGATTCTTAAACATCCGAAAGTGGGCACATGTACCCGTTTTCTTTAAAACTTATTTCTTGTACTACCTTGCTCCCCACGATTGCTCTCACTTGAGAAATTAGGTCTTTAACCATGCTCCCCAGATTGACGATTCTCTAAAACTTTTGTTTGGGTTTAATCTGTTAAACTCATATAGCGCCTTATCTAGTATGAATACCGGTTAGTGCGCTATTCACGGTCCTCCGATTAGGGGTATCACTATTATGACCATCGTACTCCTCGACAATCACATTTATCTTTTATAGATCACTAATCATAGTTGCTTTTAATGCGGTGTATGCATCTCATTATCTAAAATCTCATATTCTTATCTAAATCAAAATCTTATATTATCTAAAGTATAAGGCATATACTTATCTAAATCAAAATTTTATATTATCTAAAGTATAAGGGAGTATCATTCTTAATTGTCTCACTTGTCTCCCCCTCGAAGTGTGGCATAAACTTTCCTACCACAATTCGAAACCATTCTGAATTTTATTTCTTAACTCTTATGGGAGTACTATTTCCTTATTTTACTTAAACAACTAAGCTTAGTGTTTGGGATAGCATAAGAGCTATTCCAAACTTTTCTCCCAATGTGGGATATACTAAGGCACATGAATCATCCCGCCATGCGAGGATATTATAACTTAAGTGGTATACCAACTTTACCCCTACCATGCGGGTTATCTTTGGTATTGACTAAAACTCCTCCCGCCAAGCGAGATAATTCCCTCGAAAAAAGGACTTAAATGCCAAGATTGGCTCTTATCATAATCACATTGAAATAAATCGAACATTCTATAACATGCATGCTTGATCCGGCGTTGGTCAAAATAAACATGCATATAACTCATTGCAAATCTTATCATAATGACTAAACTGAAAAACAAATTCTGCAGATAGTGAGTATATTAAGCAGTGCTTACACTAAACTTTTATTGCTCTATCTTATTGGATTAAAATCCATTTAGTCAAAACTTTAAGTTCTAATCTATAGCACCGTTGGGTAAAAATAGAATAGAACATTATTCTTCTACATCAATTATACATCACCGTTGGGCGAAATAGAATTAACACATAAATCTAATGCATGAATCTCATGAATAACAAGTATAATATCTTTATACAACTTTGGTCTAAAGAATACTAATATGACTAATACAACATTCTTTTTCACTAATTCTATATCACCGTTTAGGCAGAAATAGAATTAGTGTCTTTCTAAATTCATAATATTGCTATTACAACATCATAATACAACTTTGGTAACATACACAACTATTCTTAGGTACTCAACATCACTATAGCAGAAATTTTATCTTTATCTTAATCTTCTCTCTGAAAAATTGGTCAATTTGACACAAAAGGTTTATCAGAGATTCAAACTGAAACTATAAATTATAATATTATTATCATCAACGTTGGTCGAGAAGATAACAATACCATAATATAACTTAAATCAAAAACTTTCTACTCCTCTATTCAAATTTTCTCGTTGGTTCCAATTAAAATAGAGGACTAAGATCTTAATTCATGCCTAAATCATAATCTTGCTTTCCTCATCTGCTCTCTGAAAGATCTTACACATTAGTGCACTTTTACGAGAGATTTGCACTTAGCTAAACTCATCAAATAATATTTACGAAATTCTTTGTAATGGAAACATATACTAAAATCTGAAATTTCTTTGACCACAAGTGTCTCATAATACTTATTTCTCTCTCTAAACGAATTATCCCGTTGGTTCAAATTTGAATAGAGATTGAACTTATACTCAAAAGCATTAAAGATAATAGCTTATGGAAAAAGAAAATCAATTCAAATAAACATAATCTTAATCTTCGAATAAACAAAATTGCTCTTTAAATTAAATTCTCCGTTGGTTGAATTTAATTAAAAGAGACAACTTAAATTAACTTAGCAAAGGAAAACATGTACTAAAATTAAAATTTCTTTGTCCAAAAACGTGCTTAAATACTAAATTTCTCTCTAAAACAAATTATCTCGTTGGTTCAAATTTGAATAGAGATAAATATACTTAAAATATAAATTTTTTACGGATAAAGAAAAAAAACTTAAAGCGATGCTTAATTTCTATTCGGCCCAATGGCCTTTTCATGAGTCGCTGCCCATACAGCCCACGTAGCCAAATGAGTGTACTTCTGAAAATTCTTAGCTTGGCGGAAACTAATGAATAATCTTATAATAATTCTTAGAATCATAATTACTAATTGCTCTTTAAAATTAAACTCTCCGTTGGTTCGAATTTAATTAAAAGAGACAACTAAATATTCTTGAGCAGCGGAAGGTAATAAATATTCTTATAATAATTTTGAGATTCTTAATTACTCTCTGAAAATTTAATCCCGTCGGTTCATAAGAAAATAAAACCTCAAAAACTTAACTCAATATTCAAACATACTTGTAAAAAATTTTCTTAGTAGCTGAGACTTATATATACTAAAAAATTCTTTGACCAGAAACATTTCATAATTCTTATTTGCCCTCTAGACAAATTATCTCGTTGGTTCAAATTTGAATAGAGGTCAAAATTATACTCAAAACATCAAATAATAACTTCTGAAAAAAAAAAAGGAAAAATAACTTAAAGCTAAAACTGAGGAGGGATTCGTATTCGGCCGGCGAACGTGCCGAGCCAAGCTTGCCCACCGCGCGCTGAGGCGGCCCAACGCTTGTGTGTTTCTGAAGTTTCTAAAAAAATGGAAAACAATTTCCATCCTTAAATGGGCCGCAGCGAACGAAGTAGCCCGAATCCAGAAACAGCCCACGGCCGCGCCGCGTAAGCTGCCCGCATGGGATAAGAGTGCCGCAGGCCACTCCTGTTTTAATAGGATCTGATCCGACGGTGTAGAGCAAGTATCGGAGGGATAAAGCCTGCCGGTTACACTCTAACCCTAACTTCTCATTCTCATTCCTCTGTCTGAGCAGCCGCACACATCAGCAAAATGGAGAGCTGGTCGCCGGCGACCGCTCGGCCACCGACGCCGGCGAGGGCGAGCGCTGCCGGAGCTGGTCCGGCGGCTCCCCGTCTCTTTCTTATCTCTATCCCTCCCTCGCTTTCTAAGCAGTAGCCGCAAGCAGCCAGAAGGTGAGCGCCGCCGGCCCTTGGGGCCATCGACGCCGGCGACATGCACCACAGAGGAGGACGACCGGTGCCGCAGCGGGCCCCTTCGCCGGAGCACGCGCTCCCGCAAGGTAGAGCGCAGCGCCGTCGAGAGGCCCCGCTCCGGCACCCGGAGCTGATGGACTTCCCGACCGGCAACGGCGGCCACGCGGTGGCGCGACCCCGGCGCTCGGCGGTCTTGAGGTGTCTCGCGTCCGGCCGTGGAGACTGTCGGCGACGGCGGCGGCTCCCGGGTAGGAAGCTCTGATTTGGTGCTAATCTTAGGGTTAGGGTTCGGGTTGAGTCATTTCTAATCCCGATCCGGAATGGATTCGGCCGATTCGACTTCTACTAACTGCTGATTTGACCCTAGGTGAGGGTTCTGTGATTTTCTGATGTCTGATCCCGATCTGAAATCAGTGTGTTTTGTTCTTATAATCCCGATCTATGACCACTGACTAGCCCAGCTCGTGATACCATTGTTAGAACAAATACATCTTAGGGGAACGACTAGCAGCAGATCTAGACGGGTACATCTCATAATAAAACGATGAACAACATGTATACATCAACCTAATACAGGATCTGCTAGCAATAGAGAGAGGTAGAGAGAGATTAGAGACAGACCATCCTTTCTCTTGACGTTGCTTTACTCTGCAATGATTTGTCGTAGTCGTCGGGCTTCTCTCGCGATAAGGTGGAGAACATCCCGTCACTTGCTGCGACCCTCTAAAAGATCGGACTAGGGTTAGGAGTGTTGGTGGAACAGTGGCGGCGGTAAACCTCGTGGTGTGCGCCCTGGCCCCCCTCTCCTTTTATATCCGGCAGATTGTGACGAGGGGGCCTCCAACCTCTAATGGGTTGGGCCTCCGATCGGGAGCAGATCAAGCCGCGTTGTGGGGCCGTTGGGCCCAACAACTAGAGGAGATCAATTCTAACAGGGCGAGGCTCGTTGGTGAAGAGCTCGGAGAATTCGGCGACGGAGAGCTCGTGGCCGAGCTCGGCAGCGGAGCGTGGAGAAGCTCGACGACGGTGCTCGTGGGGGAGAGAGTCGGCGACTGAGAGCTCGAGACCGAGGTCGGCGGCCGAACGTGGAGAAGCCCGACGACGGAGTGCTCGTGGCCGGCTCGGTGGCGAGCCGGAGAGAGTCGGCGATGGAGAGCTCGTGACCGAGGGTCGGCGGCCGGAGCGTGGAGGAGGTCGGCGACGGATCTCGTGGCCGGGTTCGGTGGCGAAGAGCATGGAAGAGCTCGTGGTCGAAGCTTGGCGGCAGAGCACGGATCCCGGCAGCGCGTCACCGCTCGAGGCGGATGCGATGTGCCATGCGGTGGTCGACAGCCCGAATGTACGGGTGCGACGGGTGGGATGTGCCCCCATTTCGTCTCCGTCGATTCGGCATGAGATTCGTCGGCGATCGATGTTGCTTTATTTAGAGTGAATCGGTTTTGTCGAGGCGCCACAATTACAACGAGCATTACGCCGACCTCGTTAAGGCTTCATCCCCGATCCCGTTCGCTATCATATTTGTTGCCGGGTCCCGTCACGGCGGCTTCATCCGATCCGGGCGCCGCGGCCGACGCGGTGGAGCAAAGATCGTGGCGTGGCGGGGCGCGGCTAGGGCTTAGTTCCCGCGGAGATCCGGCCCCAAGCTCCCCGCCTGACGCTGACCCGCCCTCCCCTCGCCGAGGTCACGCGACGCTCCGCCGGAGTTAGGGTGGGCGAAGAGGACGACCCCGCCCCGGATGCTCTTCGCCGCGGCTGCCACTGTCGCCGCCCACGGGCGGACTAAAGAGCGGTGCATCGATCTTGTGGCGCTCTCCCTCCACTCGGGCGGCCCGCTTCTCCCGACCCACGACGGCGGCGGATCCACCACCCGGCTACGATGGCGACAGCCCTGCCCCGAGTCCCCATTACTGCTATACTTCCCTTCGCGCGGATGAACTCCGGCGGCCGCCATCTCCTCCTCTCGTCGGGCGGCGCGGCACCTGCGACCCTTGCTCACCTCCATTCGGGAGCAGCAGGTCGGGGGTTCACTCAGGTCTGATAAATATACCAACCTTCTTACGTCCAATTTTTAGGGAGCTGTTTCTCTTTGTGCAATTGATTTTATTAACAGAATCAAATGGAGAATATAATGTAACTAACTTGCCACTTCAGCACAGATATGTTTTGATATTGGATTAACAGCTTCAGTGAAATGTTGAGATTGTCTAGGATCACTTGATTTGTACAAAAATATCACCATGTAGCCTCTTCAGGGGATCAAAATTAGTGTTTTCGGAGCTGGTATTCATTTTACCAGTAGTTCCATAGGATGGACTCTTTCCTACCAGTAGTAAAATGTAAAATAAGTCCACACATTCACTTTGTTAGCATGTACTTTGCTAATTCTTTAAAAATATGGTACCAAAAAGTTTTGGTCAGTTGTAGTTGGTTAACTAAAAGACCTTTTCAAACCCATGTCTGTAATGTTTAGGAACAGATCATGTACGCATTTTATTCAAGAATATGTAGAAGTTAGGAGCCACAATTGCTGAAATTCAGCAGTTTTCTTATGAATGAAGAATTTCTGTCGTCAAGCTGCTTGATTTTACTCTTTGGTGGATAGTGATTGGAATAACGCTTGTACAATGACAGGTTGACGGGAAGAAGAACATGGTTTACGACAAAATCTTTGTTATCTGGCCAAGCTATTTCTTGACCACAAGACATTGTACTATGACGTTGATTTGTTCTTGTTTTATGTCCTGTGCGAATGTGATGATCGGGGGGATGTCATATGGTTGGATATTTCTCTAAGGTAGAGTTCACAACAATGTGAATCTATGATATATTTTGTTAATGTGCTTCGTTCAGTAGCTTCTGTACAAGATATGTTTTGCATCAGTCAAGTGGAGCCTGATCATTCAATACTAGAGAACATATACCTGCATTCTGTTGAATGGATTTTCCTCTTTTCAGGGAAAAACACACTGAAGAATCTTATAATTTGGCTTCCATTCTCACACTCCCTCCATACCAAAGAAAAGGATATGGGAAATTCCTGATTGCTTTCTGTAAGTATGACCTCTGATGTTGTATATTCCATTGCATAATCACTAAACTTTTGTTCATTGACAAATTGTTTTTTTCTGTTGTAGCATATGAGCTTTTCAAGAAGGAAGGTAAAGTTGGAACCCCGAGAGCCCTCTGTCTGATCTTGGTCTGCTCAGCTATAGAGGTTATTGGACTAGAGTGCTTCTAGAAATTCTAAAGAAACATAAGGGCAACATTTCTATAAAGGTAACACCTTTCCATCCAGATAAAACTTTTCCTTTGTTGCACAATTTTCAAAAGTTGATTGAAGTGTGATGCAACAGTTCTAGAAATAAACTCTCTCTTGGCCATAATTCCTCGAACTACCCTATCTAACCCTGGGTCTATGACAGAAAAAATCAAAAATGTTACCTTGTGTTTCATAGATTACACTTCAATTAGTAGATGTACTTTCTGTGCTGCAATTGTGCGTTAGCCAAGCATTCCCCAAATAAGGACATTTGGTAGTTTGTAGAACTTAATCTATGCTAAGGGTCTTTCTGGACGAGGAAGATCACCTCAGGAATGTTTAGGTTTAGTTCAGTTCTGAGATCCTCTTTCCAAACATATCATAAAATGCCAGGTTGCTAGTGGAGCCAGCTGTACATTCCTCCTTGCTGTTATCTTGTATAAAAAGTGGTTTTAACCTTAGTCATCCTGCACGTCTTGCCTAGGCCCTGAATCTTTTTGTTTTCATGTGGCGACTAAATTCATGGCACACATCATCATCTGGATTTTTCTAGATATTTATGGGATTGTAGTTGTCAGCGCAGTGTACTGTGTCGCTGCCATAGTGCCAGTCCGGGAGGCAGTATGTACGGGTGGTAATTTCTTATACCCGCCTTTAGCTCTTCAATCAGTAGTTTTTTTTTTTAAAAAACTGCTAGATGAAGCAGTTAGTCCCTCGAAGTATCATGTTTGTTACTGAAGCCACTATAACATCATAGGAGAGACGGAACTTGTAAATACTAACAAATAACATAGGCAGCTGTAAGTTTTAACATCAGATGTGCAAGGATTGCAGCGAACAATTTGCTAGATTCAGATTCGTCAAGTCGAGTAAAAACTAAAAAAGTGTACTGAATAGTTTTAATTTTAATTATATAATAACTGTAAAACCCAATGTATGTTGACACAGCCACGTGCACCCAGTGAAATATGCAGAAACTTCCTCCAGGAAGGACATTTGATCCATGTGCCCTCTGGGTCTTGTGCCTCTGCCTTCCTGTTCGTGTTGCTGCAGCTCTTGTAAACATTTGGACATATGCAAAGTAGATCATCTGATGACAGTACTTGGAAAAATTGTATTCTGATCGTCAATTGTTGCCTTCTTGCCCCTGACCTGTACCAGTGTTTCATGGTCGAGTGCACATGGTCATAGCAGACATTAGTAGTTTGCTTTTTCACCACGAAGATATATAATATATATACATATAATTATAGCGTGTTCTAACATTCATAGCACTACCATGTCATGTAGGAGTAATCATCAATTGGAACCAGATGGTTTGTAAAGTCAGCTGTTTCTAACAAGCTCATGTTGAACTTCACGCAGGAACTGAGCGATATGACCGCGATAAAAGCAGATGACATCTTGAGCACGCTACAGAGCCTGGACCTAATCCAGTACCGCAAAGGGCAGCACGTCATCTGCGCTGACCCGGGTCCTCGACCGCCACCTCAAGGCGGGCGGGGTCGGGTGGTCTGACGTCGACGTTAGCAAGCTGATCTGGACTCCATACAAGGAGCAAGGCTAATACGGTGCAGCTGCCACCCAGCTCCAAGATTAGACGCCTTGACTGTACATAACATTTGATACTAGGATCTCCCTCCCCTCAGCTCACCTCACTCTGTAACTTGTAACATTCACAATGTTGTGTTTGCGCTGAAGGTCTAAATGAAAAAGTTCATATCAAACTCAAAGATTGGCTGAATACCATAAAGAGAATAATAAGTACTGTGTGATGTATAAATGAGCATGACACATTGATGCCAGGTAATGCGAAATTATCCTTTTCAAATATAGTTTTGATGAAATACACCAGAAAGCTAGTTTAGGTACCTAATGGTTGTTTGAAGCACTATTTTATATTACATTTAGGGCATGAATGAGATGATAATTAACTGTGCCATTGCCTACTATTTCGCAGTACTATGTTACTTGCATTAGATCTTTTCAGTCTTCTAGCCTTGCCACTTAGAGAAGTATGCTTGATGACGCAGCTTGTGTTGAGTTCCTCATCTTGAGTCTTTCCCTTCTCCTTATCGAGCTTTGAGTGTTTCTTTCAATGGACATATGGT